>OX352294.1:8367542-8800042 GCA_947086415.1 Pammene aurita
TTGATTAGTTTTACCAACCTTCTAAGATTCTTCTGGAACTTGCTAGCAGCAGTAAAGAGCTGCCGTATGGTGGCGGTCTTCTTGCGCGGCAGCAGCGCGGCGGCGCCGTGACGGGCCGCTGGCGCGCGCCCGCCGCCGCCGCCGCCAGCGCCTCCAGCGCCGCCGCCGCGCCCGCCGGGTCGCCGCGCGGGGCCCGCGCTGACACGTCGCGCCAACCTGTATGTAAGTAGATCTTTAGATTTTAAAATTCAATGCGGTGCAAAAGATGTCCTAGATCCGTTGGTTTATGTTTATTTTTGATTCAAGATTCAAGATATTTATCCATCCATCCATCCATCCATGGCTAGATTTTTATGTGGCATGCGCTACACATCCATTGATACCCTAGTTTATGAGTAACGTATGTTTATGATATTTGTATTTGGTTTAATAACAAACTGGGCCACGATTCGACATGCCAAACTGTGAAACGTGGATGTCACACTTGTATCGCTAGTGGATAGAGTGAAATCCATCTTTCCACACGTGTCCTAACCTAACTGTCAAGCTGTCAGTAGGTCTCGCTAGAGCGTTTTGTCTATGGCTATGGCCACTATTTTAGATATCACTCTTGAGTGATTCCACCCCAAATTTCAACTGTCACAAAAGTGTGATATCATAGTTGTCTCGCAAGCGACTGTCAGTTATGCCATGTCGAATCGAGGCCCTAGTCATTGGTTTAACTCAGAAGTGGCCAGAATTAAGCAGGATTCGAAATTTATGCCAATAAAAGCGAATTAGATAGATGCGCTCAAACATTTTTGGAAACGATCGGTTGGTATGGAGATCATGGAAGGAGGCCTATTTTGAGAAATACTTTCCGCTATGAAGTGCCGCCTTGGGCTAATATGATGATGAACTTACTACCCACTCAGTTGCTTTGGGTAGCTCTAGCTACCAGACGTCACCCCTATTACCTAGGCAATAGAGTCCACTGAAAAATTAAAGCGAGTGGCTACTAGGCACGACGCTTCTTGGAGTAGAACATGTCGGCGTGCCCCAGCCCCTAAGAATGCTAGCGGCGATGCTAAAGAATTACGCCGTCCGCGTGTTAAGCCTGCCGCCAGTACGTGGGTCGTTCCTGTCTGTCTTCATATCTGTTTAACTGTAACTTACTGCTAGGCACGACGCTTCTCGGAGTTGAACATGCTGGCGCACCCCAGCCCCTAAGATTCCCGGCGGCGGCGCGGAAGAAATAACGCCGTCCGCGCGTCAGTCCCGCCGCCAGCACGCGGGTGGCGCCGTGCACGGCGCAGGGCACCTCGCGGGTGCCACACACGTTGGAGAAGTCGGCACGGGATGACCATTCCACTGTAACGTTTAAAAGACAGGTTATCTCGTGCCGCTAGGACTAGAGAACCAATTGAAGTCAGTAAAAACCCTATGTAAATTATAAACTGTAAAAAAAATCATAAAACGAAAAAATAATACTCAAGCCTCCGGTATCCGCACCTGGAATCGAACTATGGTTGAGACACTAGTTTGCGCACTAGACCGGGTGTCTACCCACACATAATCTTTCTAAATGCTAAGGCGCAAGACACCACCTGCACCTCTAAGAAAGAACAGTAGTTTATGTTTAGTTTATGACATCTACAGTATATCAAGGGATTCACGAATGAAAAAAGCAAAAATTAAACCTATCGGAATTAATGCGAGTGCCACAAAGTAAATAAGTTGGAGCTTTTTTGTGCTCTTTATTGGCATTTTTTTTCATTAGCCTGGGCCTCTATTCGACATGGCATAACTGACAGTAGGTAGCGAGACAACTATGAGATCACACTTTTGTGACAGTTGAAATTTGGAGTGGAATCACTCAAGAGGGACATCTAAAATGGTGGCCATAGCCATAGACAAAACGCTCTAGCGATACCTACTGACAGATTGACAGTTAGGTGTGGGCACGTGTGGACAGATGGATTTCACTCTATCACCTAGCGAGACAAGTGTGAGAGCCACGTCTCGCAGTTTGTCATGTCGAATCGAGCCCTGTATTAGTGGTGTAAAGAGGACATTTTTGTGTTAAAAGAGCCGCGAATCTAATTACCTTTGTATTTAGTGACAGGTGGTTGTTCGCGCATCAGCCTAGGGTCGCGCAGTCGTACGGCAACGGAGTGCGCCCCGCACACCTCTATGTCGGGTGGCGCCGGCGCAGATGGCACCCGTAGCGCCTGCCACCCGTGTACTAGGCGTCTGAAAAATAAAGGATAACGACGAAAGGATATTTAAGCGATCTGTGAATTATTATCATCCTTATTAAACGGCAGAAAAACAACCAGAATTCTAATAATGCAATCCAATGCAACCAAGAAACATACCACTTATTCGGAGACCTTTGCAAAACGGATATGCCATCATCCTCCTAGTATCTATTCCGGCTTTTTGCCACGGTTCAATTTAACCTGGGGCAGCTCGGAAATCAAACCCCATAAATTGGCGTAGGCACTAGTTTTTACAAAAGCGACTACCCTGACCTTGAAACCCAGAGGGTTTCCTCACGATAATTTTCTTATCTAAAAACCGACTATTAAAAATCAAATGATGTTAGTTTTGAAAAACTCAGTGGGAATGAACCCGAAACCTCCGGATTGAATGTCAGACGTCATACCGCCAGGCTCCCAGGATTTGACGTTTATACTGGCTCTTCGACACCACTTTCAAACTCCGTACAGTGTAGACTGACCTTATATAAAGTTTAATATTTTAAAGCCTTTTTTGTATAGAATCTCCCCATTTTAAGAGGCTGACAACACCCGATGACCTTCAAATTGACTTTACTCAAACAGTTTTTTAGCTATAACTACTTGTTTTGAGAAACTAAAAAAAATATATGTTATTATTCGTTATATTTGGAAGAACTTCGTTAATTCCGATACACGATTGGACGAAATCGGCTCGACAGAAAATAATTCCAAAGTTACATCTTGAAATTTGCTTTAAACAGTCGTATGTCTTTAGTTTCTTGACTTATACGTCTGTAACTAAGGACAAAATTCCACCGTACTAATACTAAAAACTTCTTTGTTTTATATTTCTCAATGAATGCGTAGTTTTTTTTAAATTCATTATTTTGCTAAATTTGCAATGAACTCCCATACTAATCGTAACACAGTGTTTCTCTTTCACTCGCGCTGAAAAAGATAGGGAGGGAATTTAGCTGTTGTCAGCCTCTTAAAGGTGACTAGAGCACGCTTACTTGAGCGTGCGTACTCTCCGCTCCCAATGCTGGGCCTGCTTGTCCTTCTCGGAGCCCGCGCCCCCCGCGCACCCCGTGGTGTCCCCCTGCTTCCCTGCCGAAGACCTGCGAAAAAAATTGTCAATGAGTAATTTTTCAACCTACTTAAAGATATTCTCAATTCGTCTGGATTTTTGTTTTTGCAATTTTTTTATGTATGTCCACCGATTATTCGAAGACGGCTGGACCGATTTGGAAAATTCTTTGTATTGAAAGGGACAGACTTGACAGTTGGTTCCATAGTCATCAGGTAATCCTACCAGGTCAGGATCTAATGATGGGATCCCGGAGAAATCGAGGGAACTCTTCAAATATTATTAATATACCTATTGGTGATTTGATTTTTTTTCCGTAACAGGGCACGGGCGGGCATTTGCTCTTGGAAAAGTGGATTGGCCAAAGTGAAGTAGGTTCTTTTTTTCTTCAAAATGTTTGTGTTTTGGAACTGCGTTAACACATTAACGGGTTTTAGGGTGCCAGAAATTACGCGAGACTGAACCTTATTACTCTGAAATAAACTTGAATACAATGGTAGGGCGCATTATTCCCTCTGCCTTATAAAGGCTTAAAGTTTAGTGACTAATTTTAGTAAGTAGGTACGTAAGCTATAGTCAAGCAAGCCTATCTATCCAAGAGTTCCAGAGAGCCTACCCAGGAACTTTAAAAATCGAAGTTTCGTTATCTGCATCTCTTTCGCTCGTATTATGCAAGTATTGTAAGTGCGATATAGAGGGAGACAACAAAATGTCGATTTTCGACGTTCGCGGTAGGTCCGCAGAAAATAGAGTTTTCGCTGCAAGATATATCGAATATCGATAGACAGTTATCGCACACGATCCAACGGTCTTTCCGGCGCCGACACTTAATGGGAGTCCCACACTGAACACACCACGTGACGTGCCATGACCGTGCTCCGGGTTGCAAACGGTCATCATACGCGTTGCATACGGGTAAGCCACACCGGCTGCGTATGTGTAAACGTGCACGTCCCACTGTGTTGCAAAATAAGAATTCTCGTAAGACATGTCACACCGCACGCGCACGCACACGTCACGCACGTCACGCGAGCGGTGTGACATGACTTATGCGAATTCTTATATTACCCACATCGCAGTGGGACGTGCATGTCTACGTGCACGTCTACGTAGGTACACGTAGCCGGTGTGACTCGGCTTTTAAACCGCTGTTGATACGTCGTATATAATCGGCAAATCCTAGCGTACGACGACGCTTTTTTCGGCGCTTGACACATTTGGTCACGGATAGAACGGAATAGTGGGCACAGACCTTTATACTGCAGATATCTAAATATATAAAAGGAGAAACTGACTGACTGATTGACTGACTGACTGACATATCAACGTACAGCCCAAACCGCTGGTTCTAGAGATTCCAAATTTGGCATGTAGGTTCCTTATAAGGTCTAGGGATGCACTATGAAAGGATCTTTCAAAATTCACCCCCTAAGGGGGTAAAATGGGGGTCCAAAGTTTGTATGGCGAATCAAGATTTGTTAGACTATTTTATTCGAAACTTCACAGGAGTATACCTAACGATAAATGAGTAAACACGTGTTTCAGGTTTTTTGAAAATTCAACCCCTAAAAGGGGCAAATGTGGTCACAAAGTCTGAAAACCAACATGGGTATCGTATCCTTTTTGAGTACTTATAGTACGCGGGCGAATCCGCGGGAAAAGGCTAGTCATTAAATAAAAAGAATGCTCTAAAATAGATACAATTCGTATGCGTCTTACATTCGAGATCATTTATATGAGTGTACCGTAGGTCCGGCTAATTCAATACAGCAAAATGAAATACAACTGCGAGCGCTTTTCCACTGAAAACCTAAACGTGCCTAAACTTATCAAACGCTGTTAACGACTGACCAAACCCAATCAACTATTGACCTTTCTCTCTACCCACTCCAGAAAGACGTATCTCCATACGAATCCCACACTAATAGGACTTTTTGCTGGTGGACGGCAGCTTTGCAATGTAATCAGCAAACTGTCCAAGGGTAAACTTGTCGGACTACCTACATTATGTGTACAATTAGTAGGATCGATTCGATTAGCAAAGCTTCACAGAAATCTGAAAAGTTTCCGCGACTTAGTTCAATCTTATTTTAAACGTCAGTCCTTAGTTATTTCAGAGATTGTTGATAAAATAGTTAAACACAATAACGTTAGTGAGGATAGGTAAATGTACTAGTGACTATACTTAACTTACCTATGGATTTTATTAAAAGACTAAACTGTAATTAGAATTAACTAGGTATGATATATTATCTGGCCATTACAGATGCTCTATCCACCAGAAATGATCCCTTTAGAGTCCAAAATAGTAGAACGTATCAGATTATGTGGGAGTACAAAGAGCTCTAAACGGATAAAGTCGCGCTCAAACGCTAATATACAGTCAGCGTCAAATAGTTGGTAGCAGCCAGAGGAGCCAAATATATCGGTACAGATCTTTATATGTATGGCGGTAAGGGTGTGTTACGATATATTTGGAGACTTAGACTGCTACGAACTATATGACGCTGACTGTACATAATAAGGTTGTCTAAATTGTATTAGTAATCTAGTGTAAGCAATTCAAGTATCTAACGATTCCGGCTCCTAACTATACCTCAAAGGAATTCCTGTTTTGGAGTATGTATAATTGAGTTCTATTTGCTTTCCTGTCGCCTCTTGCGACATTCACCTAAAATGGACTAGGAGAGTTTTCCGTGAAATGATTGATGTAAGGTGATTTGTGTAAATAGTTAAGTGATTATGAAATTTGACCTTTACGACACGAACGGGAGGATGGCTGGACTTACTGACGTAAAAACGTGATAATAACAGTCTGTCACCTCCAATTTCCCAGTGTTAAAGTGTGACTCCCGTTTTACCACGTGGATAACAAACACATCGTACATCACACGACTCGTGGCGTCAATTCAATGAAATTATGACTTAATATTCTAGCGAAATTCTGTTAGGTTCCAAAAGTAGAATTAGTACTTATAGAATATCACAGATAAAGCAACTGTGTTAAACTCTGATATTCTTTAAAACATTACCCCTTATAAAATAAATTCTGTATTTAAAAAAAGTCTTCAGATGAACTTGTTACTAAGTAAGTATGTAGGTACTACTCTCTAAAACCCATCGTTAGTGAATTAATAGTAAATGGCAATGAAAGTAACCTAACCTAACATTTAAAGATTAAAGTTCTATGTGTAATTTGGCTGCAACAACTAGTAGGAATTTTTATAGTCTCGTCTTATATAATCATGGTTAATCAAGAATGATTACATTACGGCGTTTATTACCCTGAATATTGTTAAATATCAGAGAAACGACGAAATATGGTACCAATGCCGAGTTACATTATATTTTATCCAATTTATCACGCTTTGTCCACCCAGTCTTCATTGTATAACAAGATGACGCCAAAATGTGTGGTTGAAAAGCTCGAAGCGAAGATTGCAGGCACGTGACTTTGCAGTGTTGAGAGTAGGATGACATTTATTTTATTTAAAGGTAAAGATGGACTACTCGAGTAAAACTTTTTACTATTACATCGTCATTTATGTCGGTGTAATTTTACAAAAGCTTTTACACGAGACAAAAGCAAAGAAGGTATGTAACAAAGAGAAATGAAGTGATCGAAAGATAAGATGACGTACGCAATGTAACATAACAATCGATAACGACAAATGACGTCTTATGAGACGCTTCTAGATAAATAAAGTTAGTTTCTAAATGAATTTGTGTTCTAAAAGATCTAAAAATAAAATGGATAATGGAGTTGGATCAGAAACAAGTGCTATTATTTCAACGTCGCTGGTGCCTTATTTTATTACATCGAATTTCGAATTTGTGCTACTTGTTTAACGACATGGTTGTTTGTAAATTAACCTTTTAACCGCCATCGTCTGATAGTTACATGAGTACGTAGTTCAAAGTTAAAAGTTCAATTTGCACCTTAAGTGTTTCTCTACCTTGTGCAAGCATCGACATGGCAGGCGCGCTCTGTGAAGTAACCAGTGGCCTCGCGCGCGAATTCGGCCTCTCAAGTCAGCCGCCGGAAGTGTACGCCCAGTGCTTCGGCGCTTTTGACTGTTTGATGAAACGTTTCTGAGGTAGTGTAAGTGTATCTACCTTGTGCAGGCATCGTCCCGGCAGGCGCGCTCCGGGAAGCATCCAGCGGCCTCGTGCAAGCGCGCCTCGGCCTCTCGAGTCAGCCGCCGGAGATGCGCGCCCAGTGCTTCGGAGCTCTTGACTGCAAGAGAAACATTGAAATTATTCAGTATGTACTATGTTATTAAATTATGTTGGTGTTTGAATAACATAATAATCGCTCAGAATGCTGTTGGGACTGCCTAGATACTGCAGTGCATCAGGCATGTTTGCAGAAGCGCGGGTGGACGGTTTTCACACCATTATCGAAAGCAAGTTGCCTCAATCATGTACCGCCACAGAGGAGGTTATCTGTATGTGCCGACAACGTGGGAGTGACAACAGCATTCTGCGTGTCATTGCCAGTAGCTTAGACTGTCCCATTGCCAAGCACTGGAACAGTCTACATGTCAACTTTTAATTTTAAATCTTAAAAAAAATGTAGTAATCATTTAATTGTATGTGTATTCATTAATTTTTATTTTCATTGAAATTTTGCAAAATAATGAATTTGATTTGTATGGAATGCTATTAATATTATTATTTTTATTGACGCCGACATTTAATTTTAATGTTACTTTTATTTCCTGTGTTATGTTTTAATTTATATTGTTATAAAATGCTATGGATCATGATTATCTAAAAATAAATGCATATTTAATTTAATTTTAATTTTTTAATGGCCACAATCACAACGTAAAGAGTGTAACGACAAAGGAGAAAAAAACCTTATAAAAAAGATAATTGCAAAATAGCAATTTGAATCGATACAAAATGTATACATATCACTTATGCTGCTTTTGAATGGCGTTTGAGTTGTTCGGCAGGCTGAAGATTTATACATTTAATGATATTATGATACAACATTGTAAACTTAAATAAATAATATTGAAGTACGTAAATTAGTCTCAAAACAGGTATAATACCAGCCACGAAATTTTGTGCAGGTCCCTATCGTAAAAGGCTTACCAGAACCATTCAATAATCTATTCATTAGCTCTCGACCAATCTCGGTAAAACACCGCTGTTTGGTTTGGAGTTTAATTTCGATTAATTTTGGAACAGCCCTTATTAGTTTCTTGCGGAAACAAAAGGAAAGGGAATTGGTACGATTTAGGGTATTGGGGCATTTGAAGTACAGAAATACATAGGGAAACCGATTATATTATAGGCATTCCTCTTGCCTGTAGGCTCTTTTTCTTGTCTGCTATAAAGTTCACAACATTTAGAAATACGAGTATTCTGTTTTAAAATGCACAGCGCTCGTGGTCATCGTTTGGACGAGTTAGTGGGCACAGATCTTAAATAGAAATCAAGTCAGTTTCCGGGGTATATCGTATCTATTGATTACCGATACGGCCGGCATATACAACTACACAATAACTAACTGAACTTGTCGGCCCCTGAGATGAAACTTTCCAACTTCCCTCTCATGGCCCTTGAGACCGTCGAAAAGCCATGCGTTGGCTTATTTACCCGGACTGAATAATGTTTGCAAGACTCTAACTTCAATTCAATCCATTTTAGGGTTCCGTAGACAAAATGGCAAAAATGGAAACCTTATAGTTTCGGCATGTCCCTCTGTCCGTCCGTCCGTATATGTCACAGCCAGTTTACCCGGAAACTATAAGACGTATCTTGATAACATTTAGACATAAGGTGTATTTTGTATGCCGCTATTTTGTTATGTAGTTAAATTGCAGAAAAAAATATTTTTAGGGGGGGGGGCGCTTCCTACATGTAACTAAATAAAAAAATCAAATATCAACATGTTGCACATTTTCAGAAATAATCACTTCGAGATTCAGAAAAATTGGGTCCAGGCCCCCTTTGTAACTTTTGAACCGTAAGTTCAAAAAATATGAAAAAATTGAGAAGATGCGCCTTATTATATACTTTCTACGAAAATTGTTTTGAACATTATTGGTGCCATTAGGAATGCCGGGGCGGCGGCCGACACCCGAGAGCGCTATAAAGTCAACAAATATAGCTGTCTCGGCACCAACTACGAATTTGTAGCTTTTGGTGTCGAGACACTAGGTCCGTGGGGCAGGGGTGCGCGTGGGCTCCACAAGGAGCTCAGCAAGCGGCTGCGGGAAGCAACGGTGGACCCTCGCGCGGGCAGCTTTCTCGCACAAAGGCTTGTCATCGCGATACAACGCAGGAATGCTGCCTGCGTAATGGGCACCCTGCCAAGAAGCCAAGGTTTGTTTTACGTATCTTTATTTTTTCTAGTTAGGTTTAGTTTTAGTAGTTTTAATTTATAAGTAACTTTAATTGTTATACCTACTTGTTTATTGGTTCAGCCATTTTTCAGTTATCTCCAAAAAACTTCTTCCATGGGCATCAGTTACCTTTTGGTGTTAGTTCGGTTTTTATTCCACTGAAGGTACGGAACCCTCCATTATGCGCTGTCCGACACGCACTTGGCCGGTTTTTCAAGATAAAATGTCATTATACTTAAAATGAATCCTTATAAGTACCGGACCCTAAAAAATCCTTCCAAGCTTCCACTCTCCAGCGTCAAGCGATATTTTAGAGCGTTGAAACACGGCCAAGAAATCCAGTGACATGCTCTCTGCGTTGTCCTTACTTACAGGCGCGTCAAGCATATTTTTCGTGTACAAGTACATATATTCTCATACAAAATGTTTGCGACGCCTATAAAAATCGCCTCGACCCTCATGTAACAACGGTCGCAGCAAATATTTGCAGCGCGACTCATGGCCTATTTAATGAAGCTACAAGTGACAATTTACAAGCGGTAGTCTCTTTCTAATACATGGGGTTAGAAAGAGACTATCGCTTGTAAATTGACTCTTGTAGTACATAGGGTTAGAAATAAACTTCCGCTTGTAAATTGTCACTTGTAACCGTGACAAGCAAGCTCATATGTTTTGCTTTTTATTTTCTGTTTTCTTTTCTATTTTTCACGTTCTGTGACCTTAAAGTTTTCAATACAAGCTCACAACATGTGAAAAAAGATTACGCATAAAAAAGAAGAATTACTATGATAACTAAAATGTTCTTCACCTAAGGTTACCCTTCATTAGCTCTTTATAAAAGCGAAAATCTTATCTTTCTCCAGTTTTTCAACAACAAAGATTCATTGTTTGAAGTCGTGTGTGCATAAAACTACAGGATAACTAGCTGCGAACTCAAGTAAAGTCAAAAGTTCGCCCTCCGGGGGCCCGGGGCACACACACGACGTTTATATTATGCAGACGAAAATGGAATATAAGTTTACGGATCTTGGGAACTTGAAGCTGTTCTTGATAATACATTTAAAAGAACGGTTATTTACATAAAACTAACATTAAGTATTTTCCTGGTTTACATTGTTATTTGTTACAGTGCCAATGCACTGTCTGAAATAAAGTTTTTAAATTTAATTTCATGGATACTCGACTAATAAGAATAACTAAACTAGCAAAGCAATCGTTGCCTTTTAATGCGAGTTCGTGTACTCCGAAAGTCATCCCTTAGCGGGCTTACTTGGCTTAGGAAATTATTCCAATTATAATTAATAAAAACTTAAGTATTGTGTTTTTATATGTAGAGATACATATTACATGTAATTTTATATGTAGGTATAATATAGAAATGTTTTGTAAAGTATAAACCATGATGTTATTTATGTATTACGAAACCCTAAAAATTCCGAATCTGAATGTAGAAAAAGTATTCCTAAAATAAATAAATCAAAGCTCGGAGCATGTTTTGTGAATGTAAAATATGTTCCAAAGAGGAAATTATAAACCCTGGGCCTAAGTCGTGCCCCTGTCCCAGTCTGTAATATATCTCTTCGAACATTGCTACTAATCTAAACATAATTCTTTAGATCTGGTAAGTTATGTTGGTGTACCGGCTGTTATAGGTATTTTACAAAGACTGAAAACAACGTAATGGCCTTAAGTATCAATTTTCTTCTAAAACATACACTTTTAAGCCATTCAGTGGTTGTGACTCTGTTGAATAAATAATACACTCAGTTGATTTTTGATATCACGACGACCACACTAATTGTGCACTGACTTAGCAGCAAATTCAGTATAGACAGACAACGAAAACTTTAAATTTATATGAACAAATGTCGACTTTGGTGGCAGAGTGAGTTTGACTCTACCGGTATTTGTCTTAGCTATTCCAAACGATTTCACTTAGGTAAGTAAAGTACAAAGCTTTGTAAGACCATGTAACGTTATTTACGTACGACAATAAATCTCCAAATACGGCAGAGTAAGATTGCTAATTACCCATACAGTCGTAAGCCGCTTGGAAAACATTTTCTGTATAATGCTGTACCTACGTTATTGGTACAAGTTATTAAACCGTTAATCCATTAGGGCGTACGGGGTGTAGCCACACGGCATTACTTTTAAGAACTAAACAAAGGACAATAGAATTGAATGAAGGGTTCGAATATATTTGATATAGGTATAGGCCTACTTTGGTTTTGCGTTCATGCTCAGATTTTTTTGTTAGGAGTTTATATTTTAAGTAGGTACTTACCTAATCTTTTTTGGGCTCAATGATAATCACAAAATTCACAACTATTCAACGGGAATGAAAGTTCATGATAGAATAATCGATGTTGCAAATGGAAATCATCATTAGCCACAGATCTATAATATCCATAACAACAGGGACAAAAGGAATACAATAACAAACAACCACTTTGGTCGCGGATAATCTGTATATTACGGAAGCCATCAATATCGATAGGGTCTCTATCGGTTCCCATAAATTTTTACTTCCGTTTTTTTCAATCCATAACGTTTTCCATCATAATTTTTATTAGTTATATTGTCAATAGTCATAAAATTTAACAATCTAAATTGTTAGTCCGACTTTTGCAGGTCATCATTATTGTTAGTCATAAAATCTGTTACTCATAATATTCAAAGTCCAGATGGTATCTATTACATAATGTTGAAGGCAATAAACTTGCTTATAATAATTGTTTTAAGTTCTTTAATCGCAGATTATAATGATAACTAGAGGTGTATATTGGTTTCCACAATTTTTAAGTTCCGATTTTTTATAGTCCATAACGTTAGCCATCATAAGTTTTATTAGTCATATTGTCAATAGTTATATAATTAAACAACACAAATTACATTTCCGATAACTCATTGCGTCCAGGACACTATACTAGGTAATTCGAACAGAGGTATTTTAATTGTTAGTTGACTTATTTCAATAAAATTCATGTCATGGCTTTTATTTCGGGTTTTTTTACTTCATTTATTTTACATGTAATAATATTTATTCCGCATATAATTATTATTCTTAGGGGTCGCAGTTCTAACCTAACCTAACCCACTTCTGGCAACAGTTCGATTTCTTGGAGGACGCAGTTCTAACCTAACCTAACCCACTTCTAGCAACAGTTCGTTTTCTTGAGGGTCGCATTTAGTAAACGTTATACTTGAAAAAATTTATGACTCTTGATGTTTATGTCTATAAATCATATTTGATATCATTTTATGACTATCGAAATTCGAAACAATAAGTTTATGGGAAACAAAGGGATCCCATATCGATAACTGCCATGGAAATCGGCTGAGCAATAACAACTACTGGCTAATAACTGGATCCATTTCGATGTCCCGAAAAGCTTAGTGTATAATAAATCTGGTTATTACTGACAATGACACAAATGTACAATAATTAACGGCGAAAAAGTTTGGCACAGTTTAATATTTTGAAATAATGAACATAACGTCCTTATCAAATGAGATCAGTTGATCACACTGTCTCCAGATAGTTGTTAAAGTTAACATTAGTTATAATTTTTATACTAACAAAATATGGACAACATTTGCTCTGAAATAAATGCATTTCATTTTATAATGTAATGACCGACCTGTAACGAACGTTGCTGCTATAAAAAGATCAGTCACTAGGTTTAGGCGTACATCTACAAGCTTCATATGCTCCTGCCACTGATAAGGCCAATCACGGGGGCTTGCAGCACTGCATTATCGTATAGCCCTACCCCTCCCCTGCTTCGAGGAACAAAGGAAACCTGGGAGTCTTATCATACTAGAAACCGGTTTTTTTTAAATACGCCGCCGCCAGATTTTTTGCATTGCAGAATCCCCATTTTGTGTTCCCCTATTAAAGACGTAACTAATTATATATATCATCTGGGAGTCTTATAAAACTAGGTTTAGTGTTGTGGGCTCTTCTACTATTAAGTACTGTAAATAGATAACGTAAAAAAAACTCAACAGAACATTTAGGTCAAAAACAAATGAGTGATTGATTTGATAACCCTCGATTCACGCTCATTCCAGCTATCTATAAATGCCAACTAACCACTATCAGTGAATCCCAGGAATAGGGCAATACAATTTGCACTTTATATCCATGGCTATACGGTGCGTATTAGTGTTAGCTATTGTTTTCAATGTTACACTGTTCGGTAGTAGCTGTGATTTGTGATTACAGATAAGTAGATAGTAAAATTTAATATTGTGCAATACTTCTGTGGGCGGGGGTGGGAGCATCTGTCATAATTGCATCCGGTCCGATATTTTCTTTATAATTAATTTATTAAATAATCAGAGTACAACGTGGGAATTCATACATACAAGGTAGACAGAAATTAATGCCCAATTCGAATCCAGTACCACTAGTTTTGTAGATAAGGTCTTACACTAGGCCGCTAGGTCATAAAGTCCATGAAGGTCGTGAAATTTTTAATAAACAGGCGATGAAAGTAAAAAAAAACTATACATAAAACAATATGACCAAGACCCCTTTGTTCATACTAAGTATATTGCTAAGCTAACTATTGTCATTAAATTAATATAATAATAAAATAGCTAAGCGAAAATTTCAGCTTGACGAACAATGCTATAGACAGCCAACGTTTCTAAATAGCAAAATAGTTTTAAACAAATGCAATCCTTACACTCCATACCATACGCCTAGTAATGTAATAAATACAAGTACTAATACCCTACTCCGACTACAGACTCGTGATTAATGTTCAACATTTTGTCGCTGTCTATTTGGTCTAAGAGCCGGCCACGTCAGATGTGACACAATTATGAGAGCAATGAAACCTGTCTAGTTAGACTGCTTTACCATCCTTATTGCTAGATCCGGGAATCTGGCAGCTTTTAATGGGTGGATGTCAGAGTGACAGACCAACAAAGTGTTTAAGTTGGAAAAAAGTAATACCAAAATAGGTAAAAAATGCCAAAGTTGTGTATTTTATAGAGGACAGGGCCTATATTTTAACATTAGATTAAAAACCATTGTCTATTATTGCGGAAACAAAAACAGCAGGCGACTAACTAAAAATTGCATTTTACATCCTTTGGCACTACTTTCCCCCAACAAAACCTTCTGGATATGATATAACCTAATTAATTACATAATTGCCCATAATATTTCATTTAACCTAGAACTCTAGAATTTGTTTTCTTCAAGTTATTTGCATTCTTTCACCTCCACCACTTTACAGCTGCCAGATGTCCGGATCTAGAAAAAAGCATAGTATAGTAAACTAACTACATGGGTTTCGTTGCTCTCATTATTGTGTCATATCTGACGTGGCCAGCTCTCCGTCTAATTCTGTACCTACGCAATTAACGACAATAGCAGCACTATTATAAGTTGAGATACGACAATAAGTAACACGACGAAACAATGGATTCGTTGTGCTCCGCACTGTATATTCCGATCCTACCGGAACGAGGCCGAGTTGAGACTTTTGGTCAACCAGTGTAACAGTTACTTCAACCTGAGTCATGTCATGACCAGGGGCCTCAATAAATGATTGTCACTTGGTTAGGCCTCCCGGGAATCATCGACAACACAGTAAATCTGTCTTATTCTCGCCATACAGTTGTCCCTCAACCGCGATTGCCAGGAAGAACTGACAGGTAAATCTGGGCATGTATGGCTGGCTGGGCTTCGGAATGGCTAAGGCGGTTCTTACTTCTTACAATGGCGTCGCAACTGTAAGAACGTCCTTAAACTACGTCCGGACTTGGGTATATGTCCTTAAACTACGCCAAAAAGAGAGATATGGGCACTGCGAATGGCACCTCGCTAATGTGGTAGGGCACGTTCAGTGAATTTCATTTCGCTCAAATCTGGAGCAGAGCCCGACTGGGGAAGTACCTTACAGAAAACCACAGCCAAATAGCACTAGACCCTACTCAGAGTGTTGTGTTCCTGCTGGTGAGTAAGGTTGCCAAAGAGCTCAAAGAGGACCCAGTGTGTTGACGATGAGGGACCTTCTTGTTCGTTTAGCCGTCAACACAGTGAATCCTCCTTTTTGTAAAAGGTCGGCAACGCGCATGTGAATCCTTTGGGATTGCAGGCGTCCATAGGTTACGGTAGCTGCTTACCATCAGGCGGGCCGTATGCTTGTTTGCCACCGTCGTGGTATTAAAAAAAAACTGGATGCGGCGACGGCGTGCGAACGGGAACGCTGACACACCGTCACCGCATCCGGTTGCGGTGCCAGTGTGGGAACCGCCTAAGAGTACTCGGTGACCACACCTACACTAGTTCAGCTGAGTCTAACTCGAGCCATAGCTATGTAAGCGACGCGACTTGATAGTCGCGCTCTGCCGTCACTGTGACAAAACGATCGTCCACAGAAGGTCTGCTTTGGGACCCAAAGTATTTTTTTTAAATTAATACAGTCCTTTAGATAAAACCTACCGTTCCATTACATGGGAAAATCTCCCTGAAGTATTTCCTTTGCAGTACAGTAAAGATACGGTTGCGTCAAACATAAATTTATAATTGCCTGATTTTTTTATTTTTCATTCTTATGCAATATTTATAGATCATATATGCAAAAATCCTACAAACTTTTAACCCGCAAGTAGTTAAATAGGTACAAAAAAAGATATAAAAAATTTGTATATTTTTATTTACAATAATATCAATTATTTTTATTTGTAAATATGACGATATTTAAGTCTACTTTCTGTTCAAAGCGAAAAACAAGAAACCGTGTCCATGTAAAACCACATAAATTACAAAATGTACGGCGCGGGCGATATATATCCTAATTCGTTAGAAACAAATAGTTTGTTCTTACACATTTTAAAAGAGAAACGATATTTTCATTAAAATCCAACAAGAAAAACGCTAGGAATATGTATGTACATATTTGTGGCGGTTAGCGAATAATATATTTTGTAGGATTTCATTGCGTAAATAATACTAGTATCATGATATATCCGTTACACTAAAAATATTAGCTATTATTAATTATTTCCAATTCCCCATACTAGCCGCCCGTAAAATGACTGTAGTATTGTTTGGACTCCCAAAATAAGTTGTGATATTAAGGTGCCTGCTCGAAATATTTGTACATGATTCATATTAAGAAACATAGGGCAGAATCTAGTATACTTAAATCATACCTACACATATTTCAAAATAGATTGAAAAAGTTTACCAAGGTCCGCAGTCTGAAGAATCGTTTAATTTCATGGCATCTCAAAACATTGAATATGATATCGATTTTACGGCTATAGAATTTTGCCCCTTTTGTTACAAAGTTAGCAAAATTTTGCATTTTATTTCGTGTACAAAATTTGCAAACTGTGCGCAAAATTGTTCGTGTAATATTTATACCCCTGAACGGTGTGTCGCCTTAATGATTCCCAAACTTGGCTGACTGCCTATGAAGTCTCAGAATCTAGTTTATCTGATGTGCTGTTTTTATCTGCTTTGCAGCAACTGTATCAAATGGAAGGACCAACACTAGTCTCTAGCTGTCGCGGTACTGAAGAATAATTGGATAATTCATTTACACGGCTCGATTCGTCAGAGCAGGCGTTTCGTTGACCTCTTGATTTAGAGACATTTGCACAACTAAGTAAATATAAGGAATTTGTATATTCATACATAGAAAATAGAAGGAAGAAGAAGTTGAGGGAAGCCAAGAATGACATAAATATGTCAAGTGAGGGAAAATGTGAACGCCGTGAAGTATGGCTATCAATTTAAGGTGGCTAGGGGTAGGGTTAGGAGAATCGCATTGCAGGGTGAAACGGACCAAGCTTTTTGATCATGCCATGGCGGCCGCCACCGCCTCGTGTGGGAAGGTAAAACCCAACGCGGGACGCTGATTGACTGTCCGTTGCTGGCTTCCCGCGATCTTATAAATTTGATAAATGATCTTAACTTGATCCGTTTCGCCCTGCCACCCTATTCGCCTCGGTATAGGACCGAGGCGAATAGGGTCGCAGGGCGAAAAAATTGAGATTGCTTTACTAACAAAACAAATGGTGGGTAATCCAGCCGATAAACTATTTTACCTAGTGTTGGAGTTTAGTTAAAAATTGCGTGAGCTCCGGGTTAGCTACTTACCACAATTTTTACTGTGCATGCTCGATAATATGCATATCCCCATTCTTCCCAACCGCGAATTACTGTCGAATTCTTCAGTTTTATAGATAAGAATCATGAAACACGCAAACACAATAAGGATGTGTCAAAAATCCACCAGGAATTAGAATCGAAGTCGGATTCTGACACACTAGGTAAAATATTAAATGAACTTGCACACGCAAATTGAATACACGAACGGATTACGAAAACCCATGTTAATCCTTACACGCAATCGAAAAGTTTTTATTGGCGATTGGCGTCAAAAATTTCATGGATTTGGTTGTAATATTATCGCATAAAAAGTTAAATCTTAGACATAAAATGAAACACAGTTTTTTGTATACAGGGTGATCGTTAAGTGTAGCCAGGCGATTATTCCGTAGATATAATAGATATCAGAAAACTTTAAACTGATATCGAAAGAACGTTACTAAATGAATAAATCACATAATATCCTGTATAGGTACCTACATAGATTAATCCTCTTCGGAACTCACAAACACATGTCGATTGACAACTCATTCATCAAAATTATTTCAATATATTTGACGCTATAGTGACATCCACCTACCTAATAAATAAGAAATATTCGACTTACGTTGACACAGAAAATGTCCATCAAAAGAACCGACTTCACTTAGCCTCCACCTTTTCAAAAGCAAATGCTCGAGCTGCTGTAAAAAATACTTAAATCACTATTGGTGTGCCTATAGTTGAAGACTTCCCTCGATTTCTCCAGGATCCCATCGTCAGATCCTGACCTGATGACAACGGGACCAACTGTGAAGTATACATTTTCAAACAAAAACATAATTTTTCAAATCAGTCTAGCAGTCTTCGAATAATCGGTGAACATACATAAAAAAAACAAAGATCCCGACGAATTGAGAACCTCCTCAATGAGTTAAATACTTCATTTCTAATCACTGCACTACAAATGAATAAAACAAACGCTATTTCAGCTAAATATATTCTTAATCTCCTTAATAGCTCCCTTTTGTACGATAATTCCTAAAGAATTATCGAACACACCCATCCTAAAGAAAACATCCTGTAAGCTAGGGTTGCCATAAATGCCGAAACGTTGATTGGGGCATTTGATCAAGACTAGATAGATATATAGATACATGAGTAAGTATTTTATTTATTTAATTCTCTTATGATTATCTTTGATCAACGGTTAAACAGGGAGATAGTAACTTATAACAAAAAAACACGTTTCTAACTATGGTTTTAATGCTGTCAATTAAGACGAACATTTTATTTGTACGCAGTGGATTATGGACAGCGAAATAATGTACTTATGTAATAAATAAGTAAAATATATTACCGATGTAAAAAGGAAAAACTATGAAATCGTGACCGAATATGATATTCGATAGAACAGTAGATACTAGATTAATAAGCTGGACTAGACATCAATTAAAAAATTAAAAAAAGATTATGAAAAAAGATTGATAACATTGTACGCACATCTACGGCCGGTGGGTACTCGGGAACCGAACCTCTTGGTTAATTCTAACAATTTTCAAATCAGGACAACGTGAAGGTACGTCCTGGACATCGTGCTTTCAATCAGAAGATGTTCCCAGCCTACAGGAACGTATGACAACCCTACTGTAAGCCGACTCAATCCGTGGGACGAACGGATAAATATAATATATCATATACGATGATTTCGGTGTCGTGGAGGAAGATAACAAGGCATGATACACAAGGCCATACTGAACAACGTTTACCATGGGACCAACTCCAAAATTGCGAAACAATTTTTGGCGGTTTCATACATTTCGGCCGATCACATGTTGTTGTTTTCTAAGGGGAGGCCAAAAAAATATTCGCGATTTCGAAGTTGGTCCTATAGTCAATGTTGTGTATTATGCCTTGATCGCTTGCTCCATGACCCCGAAATATGCACGAATTAAACAAGGAAATCGGATAAGCATAGGATACACACCAACACGAGTTTTGCCGTTGAAAAAAAAACGTATTCATTCCATATAGAGGTAATGCGTTATTAGGATGTTGTTTTATTCATAAAGTTTCGTAATGAATGTGTACGTAACGATCAATAATAGATTTTTTTGTTGTTGATGTAGGCATAGCTTAAAATGCTCAATATGTTGCTATACTGATTATATTATTCCCAAAAAAATCGTCACCATCAGTAGATACCATTTTGGCAGGAGCGTAATGATCCTATTGACTTCAAGTTTGAGCAGGGACACTAGGTCTACGGAGCAGATTCATTCCATAAAAATGACACGATACCAAACGACAAATCAATCACACTAAGCCGGCTTAGCCATAGAATAACTACAGCTTTAAATGCAAACACTGCAGTTGCCAGATACGTATACATAATCCCTCGTTCATACGAATAGTTTGCAGTTTAACCCAAATCATACCGAAATTCAACTTTATCTTCAAACTCGTAGGGATTACAATCGTTAACGACACTGACCATTTGAATTTCGACTATACTTTTAGACCGCGCTCTCTTTCGCATCAAAGGAACTTATACCTTATGTTGTAAACAGCAAGTACTATTTTTAGTAGGTACTTTTATAGATATACGATGATTTGGAAGTAAGGTGTATGCGGCGCAGTGCAATTTGTATTTTTCTTTTGAACGGCACGGAAGAATCCCTAGTGAGCCCTTTACGGCGAGGAAAGCGGTAGCTTTTCGCTTAACCTTCTCCGGAACTAGAATGTTTTTAGCGACGTATTGCTCGATAGCACATAGGCTGTTCTAAGTATTAAGTGTGATAATGTACGAAATCGCAGTTCGCTGCAAATCCGAGCTGGCTTGAGCCCGATTGTGGCATTACTCAGAAACTTATTGAGTTGTCATTTGACGTGAAGCATTCACCAGGTGTTGTAAAAAAAGTTAGCGGGTTAAAATTGACGTAATAATTTAGATACCTCTTTCTCTCTGTTTATATTGCCCCCAAAACATGCATTGTTTGAAGAGAAATAACAATGGTACTCACATTGCGTGCCCTCTTTGGCTCCGAACTCCATGAGCATCTTGGCGAGCGGCCTGTTGCTGGCCAGCACGGCCACGTCCAGCGGCGACAGACCATCGGGGTTGACACTGGAAAATAACACTTCGTCAATGATCTGCCAAATATACTCAAGAGTCAAGACTAGTGAACTTCTAACAGTTGCCACGGCTGCGTTTCTACTGAAGCGGAGCGGAGCGGAGACGTACGAAATCAACCAATAGCATCATCCGCTGCTTAATATCTGTAATATCTGCCTGAGTGGAAAGGCAGTCTATTGGTAGATTTCGTACTCCTCCGCTCCGCCTTAGTGAAAAGGCAGCGAAATTCAGGGGAAGATACATCGCCTACGAAAGAGCAAGCGTGAAACGTGAAAACATCTGGGCTCAAAAATCTTCGGGAGTGGTTTGGGATGAGCAGTTGACCTTTGTTTAGAGCATTGCAATGATGGTGGCTAACCCACGGAGGAGATGGCACCACATGAAGAAATGTCACATTTGCCACAGTTAGGACACCAATACAAGATAAGTGGATGCCGCAATATAGGCGTCGGCGGGCAGGCAGAGATGGCGGGATGACTTAACAAATCCTTTTTAACAACTGGCTTGAGGAGAATTTTACTACTTGGGTAACAATAGTTAGTTTTAAGAACTGCGAGTACATATTTGAAAGAAAGAAAGAAAATACATCTATTAACGTCACATCAGTTAAATTAACAAAGGAAGATCAACAAAATTATAGACGCTAATAGGAATCCCCACTCAGCATATTGCCACAGCAAGCCACGGCGCTGACTTTCAGTGGGGACCTAACTTATAACTAATTTATAACTAACTAATATTTGACACCCATAATACTCATATTTAATTATGGTGCTATACTAATTAGTGGAGTACGGGAACGCCTTTTTAACCTATAAAAATGACATAAATCACAAGTCCGATTTTATTTAGTGACCTGTTAGAATACGTTAAGTACTAATAATCAAAAATATTTTCTAACAATTGTTAGCATTGCGCTAGGTATAATACATGTATTTGTTTGCTACACATAGAAAAGATTATATAAGTTTTATTTTTCTCCACCAGGCTATCGCTTTTTACTAAATATTGCAACATAACTTCACATTTTATAACGGTTTTGTCTAGAGCATATGTCGTCTTAGCCATTTGTAATTCGTTTAGAATTCAAGGTTACTTATATTTCGACAGATTGTTTTCGATTATGCTCACATAATCTATTGACCAAACTGTTATAAAATGACAGATGATGTTGAAATAGTTGAATACAATAGTATGGCAAAGGAAAATATATCTTGTATAATCTTTTCTTGTTGTTATTAACAAATATCTATATAATGCCTAGCGCGACGTCAAATACTGCTAGAAAATATTTTTTACTATAAGTAATCATATCATATTCTCTAACTAAAAAGAAAATCGCACTTGTGAGTTATCGAAGCTCAAAACTGTTCGCGTACTGTAGTAAATGTTATACCTACATATAACGTTAAAAACACAGTGTAACAAAGATGCCGTTATTATGACAATAAATATAGGGTCATCCTTGTTACTCTGTGTTGTCTAACATTTCATATTTCAGTGTAGCTCCACCATGAGGCTTCTCATGTAATTTGTAAGTTTTCTTGATTGATAAGTAGCAAAATATATTTTTTAGGTTTCTATCTTGTACGACATACTTGAGATGAGATATTAAATGAGAATGACATACAAATACAATCATATTTTATATTCCCTTTGTCTAACGACCAAAATATGAGATGAAAGCCCTACAATACAATGGAGTCCTCTTACAGAAATAAGACTAAATTAAAACATCTATTGTCTTTATTCTGCCGTGTTCGCAGTGAAAATTTGTGGTGCCTTTAAAAATATTTTACCACAACATTTATCCGAGAAAACTTGGAAAGCCCTCTTGTACTTGTAGTGAATTTACCGCTTATGTTAAGACACCCTAGAGGAGAGGTCAGGAAGGCCTTTGTTTAGTGAATTTACTAGTAAAATATATAGTTTTATGAGGTGCTCCATTATCCTTCAACCCTAAACATGCCCTGAAGCATAGAGCAATATGGCGATAATTCTGTCTTATACCTTGCATTTTTAGCTTAAAAACTGTTTTCCTTTTTGTTAAGCTTGATGTCTAAAAACTGTTTTACTTTTGAAGAAAACTGTATCTAATATTATACAGGATATAACAAAAATACTGGCGATCCGTTTAAGGGCATAATTGGTATCATATTGCGAGTAAGTAAAAGTAAGAAAAAGAAGGAAAAATTTTTTGGATGCGAAAAAAAATTTTTTTTATATGGAACACGTCGTCCCAGCCGGGCCAACCCACCATACAAAAGTTTTCTTTATATTCGCGAGAAAAAAATTTTTTCATAAATTATCACCAGCATTTTTGTTGACGTCAAAGATGTGTCACTTTGGACCTTATTACAAAGGGTTAAGGTGAAAAAGTGTATACTTGTCTTTGACGTCAACTGTACTGTTAGGAGTTGATCAGCGCGCTAATATCTACCATGGTAAAATGATAGGAACCATTAAAAGATTAATTTAAAATTTTAAAGCCTACAAAAGTCTATCGTGTCAGTAATTGTATTATTGAGGCTTTCATCGAGTTCTACAGTGAAAAAGGATGCGTTAATTCTGTTACATAACACAGCTTTGATTTTATAGGCGAAGGACGTAAAAAAGTAACTAGGAACATTTTTTTTATACCCCAGTAAAAATTATCCCGCTAGCGTTTGTCCTGTAGGCACTAGATTTTATGAAAGCGACTGCCATCTGACCTTCCAACCGAAAGGGGAAACTAGGCCTTATCGGGATTAGGTCCGGCTTCCTGACGATGTTCCACCGAAAGCGAGTGGTAAATATCAAATAATATTCCATACATAAGTTCCGAAAAACTATTCTCTCTTTATAAGCACAAGAAGCGGTATTCAAACGCAAAATTTTTGATTTGTTATGAATTTGTTATAATAACCTTTTTCTCATCAATATGACATCTAAACAAATTTTTACATCTCGAGCGAAAGTTGACTTACATTGCGTGAGTTACCCCTTATAAAAGTTCCAAGTTGTCTGCGTCTCACGACTATTTCTATGTAAAATAAAACTAGTAGTCCGCCTCGAACTGTGAACTCGCGATTTTCTTGCAATCGAGTGACCAATATAACAAGACCCTAATGATGATTTTTTTCGCGCCTTCTAGCTCCATAACCTCTTGATCGATCATGCCTCATGATCCATAACCTCTACTACAACCCCAACAAATTTCATATAAATCATAAAAACGTTACTAAAGTTATAGCGCGACCACTATTCAAAATAAAAAAGCTATCGAAATGCACAGACGTACAGGTAGCCGAAGTTGTTTGAAAGAACTTCACTTCGCTTACGAGTGTAAGCGAAGTGAAGTTCTTTCAAACGCTCGTTCGATAATTAAATCTAAGTAGTACGTGGGCTTTTCAACCGACTTCAAGATTTCAAAGGAGGAGGTTATCATTATCAATTCGTCGGGATCTTTGTTTTTTTTTGCAATTTTTTTTATGTATGTTCACCGATTATTCGAAGACGGCTGGACCGATTTAGAAAATTCTTTTTTGTTTAAAAGAGTATGCTTCACAGTTGGCCCCGTTGTAACCAGGTCAGGATCTGATCATGGGATCCTGGAGAGATCGAGGGAACTCTTCAACTATTATAGGCACACCTTTAGTGATTTGAGTATTTTTTACAGCAGCTCGAGCATTTGCTGTTGGAAAGGTGGATGCTAAGTGAAGTCGGTTCTTTTTTGTTTAAAGTTATTTACAATCAGAGATAGTATTGAACAAAATGTGTATGTAATGTTGTATGTCCTTGTACTTATACTTATTGTAGATTAGATTACGCAAAGGGAATGGACGCCACGCCCAAATTAGCTTATACATAATTCGTCCCTTAAATTATTTTGTAAATAAAATCTGCCTTGAGCGTACTTGGAGGCTTATCTTATTATATTTTATACAATTGTGACATATTTATTTATTTATTCGGGGAACCAACAGCTACTAATAACATACCCATAGATAAGGCCATTGCACGTCATGGCCAACTCGATTGTGCCGGCGGTCGGGGAGGCGCGTGTCGGGCTGTCGGCGGATGCGCGGGAGGGTGCAGGTGTACATTATGTTATCAAAACTCATAGCACATCAATAATTGAGCATGAAAAGTTAAAATTACGTTACTGCCACGGATAAAAAGCTTATCATAGTAAAATCGGTCGTGGTAATGCTAGCCATTGCCTACCGTTTTCGAACACGTTTTAGAGAACTTACAATATGAGTGTAGATAAAGAATATAATGTTATTGCTTTAATTTGTATTTGATATGTACGGTCAACTTATCACTTGGTCACTCTATTGTATGGAAAACGACATAACTTCGTACGACATTGATACCTAAAGAACAACTGTAAAAAGTAATGAAATAAACGCATTTGTATTGTATTTCATCATCATACTCTATTCAATAGTAGAGTGATCAAATTCTATGCCCAAATTTGTTTTTCTACTTATCGTCTGAAAAATCATTATCAATATTGGTGACAATAGAATATGATTAACATCAGTATCACGCCTTGCTCTCTTGCTACACGACTCCGATTTCATCCTGTATGGAGCCATGCAGTTTTTTTTAGTTTATCTATTCTATAACAACTTTTCTTTAATATTGGTAGAGATAAGGATAGAAAGTGTTACCTGTTGACGTCGACATCGGTGGACTCGAGGATGTTTCTGGCCTTGTCAATGTACCCGTGTTCGACGGCAGCGAAGAGCGCTATAACAAAAATGTTGACTGTCAATAAATAACTAATCATTTTGAAATATTTTTTTAATTACAAAGTGTAACAAATATGCTGGTAAACCGTTCCAGGGCACAATTGTTACCGTATTTTTAATTAGGTAAAACTAAGTAAAACATTTTTCCAGCGAAAAAAAAATGGTTTTGTATGGAGGGTTGACCGGTTACGACGATGGGTCCCATAGAAAGAAAAATATTTTTCGCGTCCAAGAATTTTTTCCTATTGTTTAGTAGTTGCAATACCATACCAATACATTCTCTATATTGTTTACTAGCCTTTTCCCGCGGCTTCGCCCGCGTACTATAAGTACTCAAAAAGGATACGATACCCATGTTGATTTTCAGACTTTGAGACCACATTTGCCCCTTTTAGGGGTTGAATTTTCAAAAAACCTGAAACACGTATTTACTCATTTATTGTTAGGAATACTCCTGTGAAGTTTCGAATAAAATAGTCTAACAAATCTTGATTCGCCATACAAACTTTGGACCGCCATTTTACCCCCTTAGGGGGTGAATTTTGAAAAATCCTTTCTTAGTGCATCTCTAGACCTTATAAGGAACCTACGTGCCAAATTTGGAATCTCTAGAACCAGCGGTTTGGGCTGTGCGTTTATATGTCAGTCAGTCAGTCAGTCAGTCAGTCAGTTTCTTCTTTTATATATATATATATATTGATTATAAGAAAATGTTAAAACGTAGGTGCCTATTAAGTATAAGACTATGTAGCTTGGAATTTTTAACAAGTTGCATGTAAACTTGTACCTGTTGTACTTGTACTTATACTTGTACTTGTTGTGTTGTAAATGTAGAGACTAAACTAACGCGCCGGTAGGGCAATAAAATGTGATATTTCCAAGTCAAAGGAACATAATTGTCGGTTGGCAAGAAGGGGTTGCTGCCATAAAATCATTTAGAAATAAACTTTATTAACAGCCGACAATGATGTACCTTTGACTTGAAAACGCCACAAATGAAGCAAAAACTGCCACGTGAAGCGAGCAGATAGCGGGAGCGAGCGAGACGTCCAGTGTAATAAGTTTCGACTCAATTAGCAGGTCGGTTTTGGCCCCACTATATTTAGGTAGCAGATTTGAAAAGTAGGTTATATGTTTGGGTATAAGTGGGCCGTTACCGTTGAAGAATGTATTTGTATCAGATTGCCGAAGGAACCCTCTCTATTAGATATCTCCGACATTTAGGCCTAAAATTAAATATCTTTGATTTGATTTATATGTGTGTTTGTGTCTGTTTTACATCGTATTTACATTTGAAAACGTAACGTAACATAATACCTTAATAAACAAAACTATACAAAAGAATAGAAAATGTTCACAACCAAAATGTACATTAAAAAAAGAAAAAGAAAATAAAAATACCGTGTGCATGTATGTTAACTTGAGCAAGTTTGTCTTGCTTCTCGTGTTTCTGCCTGCGCGCAGCCTTGTCGAGGGGGGGAGGGGGCGGCGCGCACGCAGATAGCGACGGCAGCTCGCCCCCGCACCCCTCGAGGAGCGCGCCGTATTGGAGCTCTAGGGGAGAAAAGGGAGAAATTAAAAAAAGAAAATAATAAAAATGTTTTGAACACGTTTGCTAATCGGTTTTGATAAAAATGGTTCTACAAAAAATAAGTTGTTACGAATGCTCTTATGTCCTTGTTATGCGTTGGACCTAACCGTACATAGCTATAGCAAACGTGTTCGAAGTAAACTATAAAATAAAATAAAACTAAACATAACAAAATAAACAATAAAAACTTAACAAAATCTGATTAATTTTGTGATTGTCTGTAGATATTATGCATATGAATTTTAATTGTTTGACCTTTATTCTGATCTGATCTATAGGTATATATCAAAAATCCCTTTAATCCATATTAATTTTATATTTATGAATTAGAAACTGTTAACTGCCTCCGTAGTCCAGTTGGTAGTGACCATCCCTACGAAGTTGGAGGTCCTGGGTTCAAATCCCGCTAAGCTAAGGGTGCGTAGCTAACGTGCCAAACGTTAAGCGTATCGTAGTCACCTGTCTCTTTCACTCTTCCATGTTAGTGCGACGGTGAGCGTTAGTTAACGTTTGGCACGTTGGCTACTAAGGGCATTTATTTGTAAGATATATTTTTTCCTGAGGTAATGATGGGTGTTTTCTATGTGTTATTTATGCTTCGCTTAGTTTGAAGCTGGGATGATTTGTGTTGTGTAAGGTTGTCCTCAATCCTTATAAAGCTTCCATATAAAAAACCAAAACGTACGATTAATTATCAGTCACGATACAAGGGACATATCAACCCGCCGTGATGCATAAAGCTATAATCAGACGCCTACAAATTCACGACGCTAAAAGCCTGCCCACACGACACGAGTCAATGTCGCACGGATTGTATTTTAATGCGATAATGTACACTCGTCGACTGTGTACACGTATGAGGACTATTTATCATATTTATGACATTTTCATCGGAATCTTCTTATTCTGTTTATTTTACTGGTGAATTCTGAATAACAAAATATTTAGTATTACTGTTATTTATTTCAGATTACGCGTTTTGTTTCTTATTTAAAAGTTGGGATAAAAAAATTACTTCATGGTTCCTATTTCATATTTTACACATGTGAATGTCATGAGTATGGGAATTTTTTGAGTAGAGTGTAAACTCTACTAAAAAAATCGATTTTCTTAAGTTTGCGATAGACACACTGATAAGTTTAGACGGAACTGGGGCCTATTTCTCGAAAGATATTAGATCAATATTATTAATCTACGAACTGTCAAATCGTATGGGTTCCCAAGACAACACTAATAATATTAGTCTAATACCGTTCGAGAAACGGGCCCCTGAATCTACGTTACAGATGATTGCACACTTTTGTAACTTTTTCAAAAAATTATGAATGTCTTTAAAGTCGACTGTACAAGCGAGATCTCGAATGGCCTTATTAGGCACACTTAATAAATCACGATTAGCTACCTATCAGGCGTCATAAGAAGTATTATAGTACTGACAATTGTTAATTTAAACTTAGCATAAACTGTAAAAGACTAAATACGTAGTAGTCGATGCGCCTTGGCCTTATTTGGTACAACTGATCACGATTAGCTGCGCGGTCATTAAAAGTAGCTTATTTATTGGCAAATTTACCTCGAAAAGTGTGAAGAGTGGGTGTCTGGCGCAGTTTAAGTCGTAATTCGCAATACTAGCAAATCAATCAAAATTCTAAAAACTGCGTAGGTATTTATTTAGGTACCAACTAGTAAAACCAAATGAAATTAAATAGGTACCTACACTTAAACAGGACTTGAAACATTTTGACAAAAGAATATAGTAACCACTATTTAGTAAAAGCTTGACATATTATGTTACTGTCGTTCTAGAATTGCAAGTTCCTTGTATAGCGGCAAAGGTTGCTAAAGTGTTCAATTATTAATACTATATATACATGCTATTCTAGGACTAGTACTTATTGAACTTTTTTAGACCACAGATGTGCAAGCTACGGTAACTATCCAAGAAAACAGAAAAGTTTTCGGAATGTTCTTGATTTAAAAAAATTCCTAAACAAAAATGCGAAAAGAATCCGAAATATTCATAATATAAATGTAAAATTCATATGTAAAAATTCGCTAATTTTTGTATTTATATCTCTATTTTAAACTTTTTGGCCAGATCACCTTTTTCAGCTGCTGACTGTACGACACAAAACTCGTCCTCAGAGTCAGTACGAGCCTCGTACTACGAGGTTGCTCGAATGGCCTTATTTGGCACATGATCAATTGCGATTAGCCGATCGGTCGTTAAAAATGTCACGCGGCTCGACATTGAGGTTTAGCCAATTTCGTGGCGGAAGGATGCAAGGCCATTTAGCAACGAGGAAAATTATAGGACTGATGTTTCCTAATGTAGGTAAGATATGAGACTTCAAAATTTCAAAGCTCTATACAGACATTTGATCCTTACAACAAAACTAATCGATTGATACCATACATGAAAAAAATTCATGATGCTTATTGTACAACTAAAGTTGCTTCAATTGTGTTTCAGTTAATTCAGTTGTGTACTACGCCAAATAAAATATCAAAAGATACAAAAGACATCGCTGTTAACAATTAATATAATCGCTTACTTCTTCTTGTCTAAAAAAACAACATTTGCCGAACCTTATTCTTGAAAACGGACATACTATGAGCGAACATATCTATTTGATTAAGTGAAAATGTATACATACTGCAAGTCCGCCTAAAGAAATATATTTTTGCATATTTTGAGCCCCAAGATGAGATAGCGAAGATAGGCTTGACTAATATATATATATATTTAATAGGTAATTGATGGCGTCAATAATATTATCTTAAGAATAGTAAATAAAAATATTTAAAAGAAGTACATTACCTGCAGCGAAACTAAATGACCCGACTATCCCGACTTTCCCCAACTGATGCAATATCTGGATAACCGTCTCAAGTGTCTCAACGCGGTTTTTAAGGCACTAACAGACAAGAAATGCCTATGCCTACTTTAATTATTATGTTGGATATATTATTTCAGCGTAACACTATGTTAATAAATGTACATACTAACGTAATTAGTAGGAGCACGCGTTTGAACTTGGGTTTGGTCGAGCGTGTTGCACGCTTATTGCTAAATTAGCAATAACTGGTTAATAATATATAGTCCCAAGTCATAACGGATTATTATCGCCTTTGATTTTGATTACAAACTAGGTAGAGTTAGAATTCGACCAAGCTAATTTTTCACGTGCTATGTCAAGAAAGGCGCTTCTTTAGATTGTTACGCTTGTTAAGTTTCAATCGTCATTTCATGGCCCGGTGGTGACAAACCAATGTGTAGACGAGACCTTAAAAACTTAACCACACAAATCAAAATATTAAATAAATTTTATTTGATTCATTCCCTGTTTGTCTCTAAAAGCTTGTAAAAAACAGTTTTGCGTAAAAATACCAAGTGTGTGCTACTTAATGTCCTATACAAATATGCTCAGTACTCTACTGCAAATTATACTTGCTGTTCCGCTCCCTAATTGTATAAAACTACCAAGTTACGATTCATTTTCAATGCTAAATAGAGTGTAACCACATTAATTCTGCATATAATTTGCATCGATGAAGTATGGAACAGTCACCATAAACGTCTTTATTTTTACGTTAATGCCCATTTTCAACACTCTGATGTCATTTGCGAATTCAGTGCAGAGTTAGTGTGTTCTGACTATAGCTTTAAATGTTACACTGTATTATATCGCCTCTTTCAAGGCCTAGTAACTTCTTAACAAAAGTGTGTCCTTCTTAAATTGCATATGTGTGCGTGCGGTTTATAACAATTATTACCAGTATTTAAAACAAATGTTTTTAAATATAGCAACATTTAGAACCGACTTTACACGATATTATACTTTGCATTTTCTCGGGCCTAATCAGTTTTGCACCCTGCCTTGCTTCACTCCCTCGACTCCCTAAGTGTCCTATCATTTATTACATCTCTCTAACTGACAAATCGGGCCCGAGAAATTGTAAAGTATAGTACTGGTTGTTGTCTATGCTGTCTATCGATTATGCTGTCAATCACAGCTAAATTCAAAATATGTCATGTAAAAAAAATTAGTTGCGTTTTGGCTTTTGCTTTAGTTATAGTGTATCTACTTGAAATGTATTTGGTTAAATATATTGCATAGGTAATATTAAGTGCCGTCTGCAACCGTTGAAATTAGGAAAAATAGCGCTACTAGTGCTACTACCACTTTGCCTATGCCCGGGGAGTAGCAAAGAGACAAGCAGCAATGAAGATTATTTATTTTACTTAAATTTCATCATTTTCTACAACGATAACCACAAATATTTTAAGGTAAGAAATATATTTCATGCATTTTTATGATAATATTATTACCTGTTCCGGAAAATTTAACTTATTTTCATAATTATATTATTATCTTAATATTATAATAAACATTTATATTATTATCTTAATCATGAACTACGCACATAATTATAGAGGATACCTTTATCACCAGCCACAACAGTAAATAAATTGTTACCTCAAAGTGAGGGGTAACTGCAGTAGTGATACCGAAAGAAGGGAAGGCGAGGTAGGGAAAGGTAAAAAGGGAACTAGTAAGCATGTATACTAGCAGAATATCTTATGTATGCAGTAACGCGTTGTACTTAACACATTTGGCAGAGACAAGCGAACAAGAGACAAGCAAGCAGAGGATAACGACGTAAAAGGATATCAACCTTAAAGATATATTATGTTTCTGTTGTGCAGGATAATAAGAAGATTCTAGGATGCATTAAGTGAAGCAACGCCACATGGGCAGTAACTATAGCGGCTGCAACTTCAGGGAACTTGTCTGCGTGATGAACGGCTGAACGCAACATGCGTCCATAAGTGTCCCTACACATCTCCAGTACCATTTTACACTGTAGAAAACCAATAAATTAATATACTTACTATATACCTACAGGTATTCATTTTCATTCTTGAAGTCCTAATAGTCCTATAGTTCAATTAAGCCCAGGAACGAATAGAGCATTTCTATGAATGAAGGTAGTTTCTAATAATCATATGTTTTATGCCAATTGTATGTTTTTCGACGCAGTAACCCAGTTATTTTAATACTTAAAAATAAATAAATAAAATAGCTTTTTTATTTCCACATTTGTAAAAGTTAGGTACCTACATATAAGTTATACATTTAGTTTTGGTTTTTCAAATGTGGATCCTTTTGAATTCTTGTTAGACAAAAATGTGCCTCCTTGCTTTATTACTTTTTGCATAAAATATAACCTAACTATTTTATTACAAAAATAGCACACAATTGGTACAATTAAAAATATTTTTGAGTAATGCTAAATAAATAATAAATACCCAATAATCCCAAAAAAAACCCAAAAAGAATACCCGTACCGGGATTCGAACCCAGGACATCCGCTTCACAGACGGGCTACTACCAACGAGGCCAAACTGGTTGTCAAATTAGTTACTGCGATCTACACAGGATCACTGTATCATAAACGAACATTACTGACGGGACATTTTCAACCGACTTCAAGATTTCGAAGGAGGAGGTTATCAATTCGTCGGGATCTTTGTTTTTGCTATTTTTTTTTTTTTTTTTTTTTATGTATGTTCACCGATTATTCGAAGACGGCTGGACCGATTTGGAAAATTCTTTTTTTGTTTGAAAGAGTATACTTTACAGGTGGTCCCATTGTAACCAGGTCAGGATCTGATGATGGGATCCTGGAGAAATCGAAGGAACTCTTCAACTATTATAGGCACAACTATAGTGATTTGAGTATTTTTTTCAGCAGCTCGAGCATTTGGTGTTGGAAAGGTGGATGCTAAGTGAAGTCGGTTCTTTTTTGTTTAAAATTATTTTTGTATGTAGTTACCGTTCTTCTCCTAGTGAGTATTATATTCTTTGGCCTCTTTTCAACCGACTTCAAGATTTCGAAGGAGGAGGTTATCAATTCGTCGGGATCTTTGTTTTTTTTGCTATTTTTTTTTATGTATGTTCACCGATTATTCGAAGACGTCTGGACCGATTTGGAAAATTCTTTTTTTGTTTGAAAGAGTATACTTCACAGTTGGTCCCATTGTAACCAGGTCAGGATCTGATGATGGGATCCTGGAGAAATCGAGGGAACTCTTGAACTCGCAGCTCGCAGCTCTTGAGCAGCTCGAGCATTTACTTTTGGAAAAGTGGAGGCTAAGGTGAAGTCGGTTCTTTTTTGTTTAAAATTATTTAGAATTCCATGAAATCGTCTCCTAAATTAACAAGATTAATGACATAAACGGAAATCGCACGCAGGAAACACGTGACATAACGCAATTACGCAAATGAAAGAAAGCAGTATGCGGTACGGTGAAAAGTTCCCATTATTGTTCATTCGTGCGTTCGTGCCAATGTTACGGCGTAACTCATGTTACAGCGTAAGACGCATTCAGTCGATTAAGCACCTTAGGGTACAGGATGTATTCTACTTTTAATGTGTTAAAAACACTCTCTATCTCAAACAAAATTACTACACACAACCAAATAAGAAAACCAATATTGAAGTAGTGCATCGGAATAATTTTCAAGCAAATTCTGATATTTCTGATTCAAACGTTTAGGAGCTAGCTGTATTCCGCAGTTAATGCAATTGAGTAAAATGCAATAAAATTGTTTTTCCTATCTTATGAAACAGTTACAAAACTTAAGAAAAATAATATCAAAGTTGTGTGAAATGACGGCATTCCGTTCAGTAACCGCCTCGATCGTGCGCAGTAGGTATAGCAGAACAGATGGGAATGATTTCTATAATAAACCCTATTCCGATCTGTGCAATACACCAAAATAACAATGCAAATAAATAACCTTCTTCCTATTTTTAGTTCAAACATCGTGAAAAAAACCAGACCTCATCAAAAAATGGCTAGTTTACCGTCTGTAATGGAGGCTCAGATGGCAGTTGCTTTCGTAATGGCTAGTGCCTACGTCAAATTCTCAGGATAAGTTTCCGAGCGGACCCCAGGCTCTGTGAAAAAGCCGGGATAGCTAAAAAATAATCAACTCGCATGGGAGACTACCCAGTGTAAACAACAGGAGCTTTCTCACTTAAGTACGGCATCCTCATTGTCTTGGATTCGACGTAATCGAGTCGGATCTCTGAGAAAATAGTTCTCATTTGAAACCATTAATTATGACGTCACAGAACAATTGGTAACGAAACGACGGATCAAGTTAGAATACTTTAATTTTTACTTAATCGAAAAGTCTGTTGAGTTTTCAAAGTCACTACAGAGTGCTTACATTTACATCAGAGATTAAAACCACATGCCGGGTGCAAAAAAGAGAAGCAATTGCTAAAAAAAAAAAGGCAGTTGCTATGTCCTGTCATTATCATGTCGATAACCGCGTCCATCATAGGGTTCTTTAAAACTTAGAAGGTAGTATTAGGTGAGGTAAGCGGTTGAAGATCGGCGATCTGCCGTGATCGCTAACTATAAACTACTGATGTTCTGTCGGGAACTTCCCAAAATTTCGGATTAAGTATTTTACATAGAATTTTTTCAGAATATTTACAATTTCGTGCTCGGATTAAAACTTTCCGTTTCTAAATTTAAATTACTTATGCTGTGAAAAGTGCCTAAAATTTTCGATATCCTTTTAAAAATTTTTGGGACCTTTCCGCAACTTATACATCTGTAATGCCATCACGTTACATAAAAAACAGTACAGCATATCATGTATCTTTCTCTATCACAATCACAAGGTCTATCTTCGCCGCGGCATGCATCATCGTATCGATACATCGCGTGGCATAATGTTACTCAATTCCATGCCCGATGCCGGTAAAAAACTTTGAAAGCAACAGTGATACATCGTTTCTAGCTGCGTGGCGGAAATCGCTTGAGGCCGTTGTAGGGTTAACAGATTGCTTATTTTTTATTTTTGTTTCTCATATTAGATAGGTACAGTATAGGTCTATCTCGGTTGAATTGAAATTGAGTTAGTATACTCGAAAAGAGACCTATAGGCATGTTCATTTGTGGGAGGTAATTGGCTGTAAATAGTGATGAAAAAGTCTAGATTATCACAGTCAAATAAATAATTTTACATGTTTTACTACCTATATCTTGAGATTGTACAATTGAAACATCTAACTGTATGTATTAAGTATAGCTTCGTGGCTAAATATTCGTATTTTAATGTGAAGAATGTGTTACAGACTGATTGCAAATTTTGCCAGGAGTTGAATCAGGGATTTTATATATTTTTTATCCTAACTATTTCTGACAACCCTAGTTGTGCGGAAGATCGTGCTAATCGGTTAATAGCGGTATGATTGAAATGATACTTTGAACGGTTCGTTCAGGTCATTTAGGTCCGTTCGGATCATTTAGGTCTCTAGGATTAAATAGCTGTTGTCCTAGCCTGGTGTAGTATTTCTACGTTATGGCATATTCATTTAAGGCGTGAGATAGATATGTCATGCCGAGTGACATTGGCATTAAGACAATGTGTCTTCATTATTGTAGCTGTCGCTGTGTCGCGCTAGTACTTGGTAGAAGTCAATTACCTAGGTACTTTTAGTTCTATACTATTCCATAAAAACATGATTAATTCATGATGTTTGCATATTCATGTCATGAGGCAACAACAACGATAAAGAAATTACAGAGAAAAACAAATATACACTTAAGTAAAAACGTGACTAAAAGTGTAAACAACTGTGAAGGTAGGTACTGTTAGTGGCAGACGCATAGCCCGCATAGGTACCTACGTACCTCAAATTTTGGGTCAAAACTAAGTGATGTTGATAATGCAGTAAAAATTGTTTTATTTTACATGTTGGTCACTTGTATTGCACCAATGTAACACCAATATTTAACGACAAACATCCAAAAAGTCCAATCGCAAGCAACCTTTCATCTTAACACAAACTGGCAACATCACTACACAATCACAAATTAAAAACGGTCTCGTAACCAGGCCATAAAAACCCACAAAAAAAAAAACAAATTAAAAACAAAAAAATCCTCATTCAAATTTGAATTAGGAACTGACCGCAAGATAGGAAGTCTAGCATGTCACTCCATTGCAGTATCATGGTTGCAACTGGCGCTCTCAGCGGGGCATTGTGTGCACAATCTCGATCGTATACTTCTAGAATCTGTGAGAAAGTGCCATCTCCAGGCTAACTAGGTTGAGTGCAAGTTCAAATTACTTCTAAAATTGGGTTAGCGTCGGCGACGAGATATAGTGTCAGCTTTTTTAAAAGGCAAGTCTATTTTTAACCGATTGCTCCACACTGCCTTCTTTGAGTCGAATTATAAATATGTAATATAAAGGCTTTCCACACAAATAAATTTTATAAAGAGATCACGGGATTCTGTCCAATTCGTTGAATTATGATTTATACGCGCACATCTAGCTTATCTCATGATGAAGTATTTATATTCGGTGTCAATAGAAAAATAAAATAAGTTTAACAAATATGACTGTCTTTCTTCGGCAAAAAAAGCATTTGACATATGAAAAAATATTAATCAATCAATCGTATGGCTTTATTCCTGTAAATGAATTACAATTCTGTGAACAGATACGAAAGTATTAAAGTTTAACATCTAAATTAAGTAGCCAATCCCTTGCTTCCGGTGTTAGTGTAAATAAGTCTTGCATGCCTCCCGCAAAATGTCTTCTGGGGCACATTTCTACGATGTGTTGCACAGTTTGTATTGGCTCCCCACAGTCACATTCTGCTGTCGATGACAGGCCTCATCTGTGTAGGTGGTATTTACAACGGCCTACTCCCGTCCGGATGCGGTTTATGGTGACCCAAATCTTGCGTTGTTCCTTAAAGCCAGGTGGCAGTTTAGTGGGATCCATGTCAGAGGCACCATCCTGTTCTTGCCACTGCTTTTTCCACTCTGCGGAGACGTTGAACGGTACTTGCCCCTGTAGTTGACAGTCGGACCAGATAGGTTTACGAGGCTGTAGGCGCGGTTGGGGTAGATGGCCCAGAGTGTCTCTGACCGGTAACGATCGCGTTGTCGCCTTAATCCACTATTATATTATATTACTATATTATCAAAGAAATTCGTTTTCACTGAAATATAAGTAACTACCGGATATTTTTACTAAAAAATAATATAAATAACAAGTTTATGCGTATAAGTTGTTATTTTAAAGTGCATGATTGCGAAGCAATGAAGGTAAATGCGTTTGTTTACATTATTTTACTTTTCTATTGACTGTCTGTAATAAAATAACGCTAACTCATCTTTTAGACTCATTAGAAAGATGACCTTGCATCCAGTTAAAGCAAATTTGTTACGACTGTATAAAAAGTGAACAGAGATTAATAATAGTAGTTTATGTAACTGTTACGTAATAAGGGTCCTTAAAACATGAGTGTGGTTTTATGAAACGAGCCGCAGACGAGTTTCATAATAAGATCACACGAGTGTTTTAAGGCCTAATTACGTACAGTTGCATACACTGCTTTATCTACACTCATATTATTTATCCAAAATGCCGTATTCGGAAACCATAGAATGGCCGCCATTGCACCGCCATGACCAACTCGATTGTGTCGGGGAGGCGTATGTCGGGCTGTCGGCGGATGCGCGGGAGGGTGCAGGTGTACATTATGTTATCAAAACTCATAGCACATCAATATTTGAGCGTGAAAAGTTCAAAATTACGTTACTGCCACAGATAAAAAGCTTATCATAGTAAAATCGGTCGTGGTAATGCTAGCCATTGCCTACCGTTTTCGAACACGTTTTAGAGAACTTACAATATGAGTGTGTTCACGCAAATCAGCGCCATCTAGTTCAAATGTATTCAAGTCTAATAGAGTGAATGCGCACGATCTTTTGTTCATTCGCTCCGTCTGATATTGCCCTCGCTGTTCAGCTAGCCGTCGTAGTGGTTAGACGTGCTGTCATTGTCGCGGTGCGCGAGCCTTTGTTAAAATAAACATGGCGTAATTTAAGTGTAAAGTGTAATCTAGGTTAAGGCAAGAGAAATATACGTGTAAAGAGTGCCCGTTGTTTCTCTTCGAAACCCATCCGTCGTTACCGCAGCAGGCGAGGCGGCTTACTCATCTACGAGACAGATGATGGTGGCCCATGGAAAACTCTCTACAGCACCGTGCCGGAGCGACTCGACTGCTACCAGAGAAGTATGAGAGGTACCTAACCGGCCTACCGCGGCGACTGGGCTGGTTTTGCGTACATTTTGGTGTGACCCATGAGAGGGAATAACCGCACGATAATAACAAAACCCGTGATTTGGGAAAATATAAAATAAAATCCCGTGATTGGGGCAAGATTGAAGCAATCCAGGGCCAAGAATCGCGCCACGGCAATCAAGGATTTGTCGAGTGGAATTTGCAGTTGTTTGCATTCATTGTGTAAATTCAGTGCGCGATTACGTCATAAACATTTCGATCAACGTGAAACGTGTCATTGTGGGGACATTTGGAGGTCGCCATAGTGAAGTGCCACATCCGGTTGACGTTTACCGGTTTTGTGCTGAGTGAACGAACTGAATGGTAGGAACGTGTAGCGTCGATCCGGAACGACGTCGGGCGTCGTGGCGACAACCTTAGAGACTTTATTATCTATGACATACTTCATTTGACAAACGTCAGTGTCAAAAGTCAAGTTGTGTTGTGTGCTATTTGTGATAGATTTCTCAACTAATATTACTTGAAAAATACTTAGGATTAGATCAATACTCACAAATAGGTGATTTATTGAAAATACGCGCGGCGCGGTGAAGTATTTGTGTTTTACCAGGTAAGTTAATATCTATTCACAACATGTCACTCAAAGCTAAGGTACAGTTGGGTACGAGGTATCAAATGCTTATTGATTACGCTGGCACGGTGGCTACCAGGTCCGGGTCTTCAGCGACAGCGGTGGCCAAGCGGCATTTTGATCAGGTATATAAAACATATATCACGGCCTATGAGGCGGTATTGACAAGCGATACGGAACTAACAGAGGCGGAACGTCTCAAGTACCAGGAGCAGTTCGCCGAGATCAACCGACTTCTTATCCAACTGGATGAGGCATCAGGTGAGGAGTCAGAACAGACAGCTGGTGCAGCTAAGTATCACAGTAAGGTTAAGTTGCCTTTGGTACAACTGCCAACATATGGCGGGGATATGACAGAATGGATGTCATTCTATGACCTTTTTATGGCATTAGTGGATGCAGGTCCATTGTCTGATGCCGAGAAACACTACTACCTCCGAACGTCCTTGAATGCTGAGGCCTTGACGGTAGTACAACACTTACCTGTGGATGGCGCCAGCTACTCTGTGGCATTGGATCTTCTTAAGAAAAGGTACCATAACTCCCGACAGCTTGTGGACACCTTCATTGCGCGGATAGTCAATCTGCCCAATGTCGGGGGCCCGAATATAAATTTGCGAACTCAGTTTTATGATCCTCTGCGCGAGTCGATTTAGGCCCTAGAAAAGTTGAAGCAGCCGGTTTCTGAGTGGTCGTATTTAGTTGTTTACATGATGTTACAGAAGCTGCCTATTCGCATCAGAACCCTATTTGAGGAACGCTGTGGCACGGATCCTCAAGTTCTGCCAACGCTCAATCAGCTGCTGGCGCTGCTGGATGAGCAGTGTCGGGTGCAGCAGGCAGTTCCCACTGCGGCAGCGGGAAGAGCACCGATGGGACGGCAGTCACCGACCAAGGGAAGACGCGGCAGAGCGTCCCCTCCACGTGTCCTAGCTGCGGAGCTGGAAGAAGCTGATCAGGTGAATCGGTCTAAAGGTCTGTGCACGTACTGTTCCAGTAGTGCACACTCTATATACAGATGTCCATTCTTCGCAAGTCTAGCTGTTTCGGAGAGGAAAACCTGGGTCAGGAAGAATGGTGCATGTTTTAAATGTCTTCGCTCTCATTACGCGAGAGAGTGTATGGCTCGTAATTGGTGCGGTGCGTGCCAGTCAGGGTCGCATAGCCCGTTGCTGTGCAGGGAGGAAGCGGAAGCAGCGGAAGCGGTGCACAGGGTGCATGAGCGAACCCCGGTCCCACCCACCAGAAGGGTAAGTACACCACCACAGCGTAGGTCCCCACCACGACACAGGGTGTCGACCCCGCCACAAGGGTCTTGGGCGCAGCGAGCTCAACAACCCCGTACGAGCCCGCCAAGGTGGAGAGAAGAGACTAGGTCGCCTCCTCCACAGCAGGTCCAGCCAGCTCAATTGATGACTGCTGGTCACATCCCGCGCCCTCCGGTGGGAACGAGGGCCCGCCAGGCGCAGGAGTCTTTCCACAGCCTACGTTTCGGCACTCGAGGCAGCCCTGAGCGCCGTTCTTGAAGTAAGGCTACTGCTGATGTACCACGAGAACCTCGGATGATGATGCCATCGATCCGGGTCAGCCCTACTGCTATTGTCATGGTAAGGTCAGGCCAAGGCAATTATATTATGGCAAGGGCACTGTTAGACACTGGAGCCGGGTGTTCGATAGTTAAGAAATCATTTGCAGATGAAATAGGATTGCATCAGCAGTATGTAGGAAATAATATTGTTGGGATCGGAAACCAACAGGTCAAGGTACCCGGTACCATTGCTAAAATAGTATTTAAGCCAGTAGGAAAATTAGTCCCTATAATTAGCGTTGTAGCAACCGCCATGTATACCGTTACAGGAAATATTCCGGCCTGTAACCATTACCTGAAGGCCCACTTAGATACGTCTAAACTCAGCCTGGCCGATCCAGATTTTGACAAATCTCAAGATGTAGACATCATTTTCGGCCTGGATGTGCTAAATTATATGTTCACTGGTTCAAAGATGCTCACGAACATTACAGGAGTGGAGGCCTACGGTACCTGGTTTGGAGATGTCCTCATGGAAGCCATCTGGACACACCCTGCTGACACCTCGGCGCAGCAGTCGAGAGGAACGTCCGTGGAAGACTACGGAGTGCACGCTACCAAGCTTGAAGAGGTGCTGGAGAAGTTCTGGAAGGTGGAGCAGCCTTCAGAAGACCCACCAGATCATCCGGAACATTTGGAATGTGAAAGGTTGTATACTTCTACTACTAAACGTATGCCTGACGGGAAATACATGGTGCGGCTGCCCTTCTTGTCAGACAGACCCACGCTAGGCGAGACCAGAGCCATTGCTGTACGCAGGCTTCATTCGTTAGAGGCGAAGCTAGCCAAGAATCCAGTCTTGGCTGAGAAATATAAGGAGTTCATGCGGGAATATGAGTCTCTAGGACACATGTCTAAATCCAGTTACCAGTTTGACTCGGAGCACTACTGTGTTCCGCATCATGCGATTTTCAAAAAAGATTCAAATAAGCTTCGGGTCGTCTTTAATGGAGCATCGAAGAGTAGCAATGGCATAGCTCTTAATGAATGCCTGCATTCAGGCAAGCCTCTTCAGAATGATATTACAAAGATATTGTTGAATTTCAGACGGCACCAGTTCGTGTTCACGGCCGACATCCGGATGATGTTCCGGCAGACGTGGATACACCCCAGTGATAGGCACTATCAGCTGATCCTGTGGCGTGAGGACCCGTCGCAGGACATACAGGTTTACGAGTTGAATACTAATACCTACGGACTACGGTCAAGCCCCTTTGTCGCAATACGGACGCTGTTGCAGTTGGCCGCGGATTGGCAAGCTCAGCATCCAGGGTCTCCAGCTGCAGACGTCATACGACGTCAGAGCTACGTCGACGACCTCCTGGTTGGAGCAAACTCCATTACAGAGGCTCGGCAGCTTCAATCGGAGCTCATAGAACTCATGAGCAGTGCCGGCTACGAGCTCAGGAAATGGTCGGCTAACTGTCACGAGTTACTCCGGGACCTACCACAGGAGTATTGTGAGCTGCCTCATCAATTCGACGCTGAAGACAGGAGCCTCATAAAGGTATTGGGAATACAGTGGAACCCGGTGCACGACACCATGTCGTATCAAGTCAATGTACCGTTGGGGCAGGCGGTAACGAAGCGAAGCGTTTTAAGTACTATAGATCCGTGCGGTTACTGCGCACCGATTGTCTATAGATTCAAGCTGTTCATGCAGTCATTGTTTACAGATGGAATGACGTGGGATGAACCGCTCCTGGACACTCAGGAGGTTCAGTGGAACGAGTTGGTTCAGGATTTAAACCATTTGTCTCAATTACAGATCCCTCGTTGCGTCGCGTTACCAGGATCTGCCTCCTACTCACTCCACGGGTTTGGAGATGCCTCGGAGCAGGGCTATGGAGCGTGCGTGTACCTTCGGACAGAGGACACGTCTGGAAATGTCATGGTACGGTTAGTCCTAGCTAAGACCCGAGTGGCGTCGAAGAAAGTCAAACAAACCATTCCGAAGAATGAGTTGAATGCAGCTCATATGGTTTGTAAACTCCTAAATCATGTCGCAGCGGCCTATGAAGACGAAATCGAGATTGATAGCATAAATGCGTGGTCTGATAGCAAAATCACGTTGTGTTGGCTTAACACAAAACCGCATCTGCTCCAGACATTTGAATGTAACAGAGTACAGGATATTCAGCAGTCGAAGCGACCAATGACATGGCGCTATATCCGAGGTGAGTCCAACCCGGCCGACGTCGCGTCCCGAGGTGCTACCGCGAAGGGGCTCCTCAAATGCAAGTTGTGGTGGTCGCCGGAGTGGCTACTCAAGGAGGAGTCACAGTGGCCGACGATGCCGGTCACCATGTCACCGGAGCTGCCAGGGTTCAAGCAGCTGGTTCATGTCGCCAATGACGAGCAGACATGGGAGGACTTATTACTGTCGAGAGTCAGCTCGTATAGTAAACTCATAAACGTGACGTCGTACGTTTTAAGATTTTGCAGGAATATTCGTTTGCCGAAGCAGCAACGAAATCTAAAACAGAACCTTACTATCGAGGAAAATCGTGCAGCAACGGATCACTGGGTCAAGAAGGTTCAGTTGGATGCATACCAAGATGAAGTCATCTTACTGAAAAAAGGAAAGTTGGTATGCAAATCACTTCAGAAGTTGAGCGTCTTCGTGGACGATAATCATTTTATTCGAGTCGGAGGCAGACTACGTAATTCAAGCTTACGTTATGACGCAAAGCACCCAATGCTTATACCTAAGGACCATCGATGGTCGCAATTATTGATGGAGCACTATCACCAGATCTATTGTCATGCTTCGACAAGCGCCCTGATTAATATACTTAGACAACGATACTGGATTCCGTCAGCACGGCGTCAGGTGTCACGTGTCATCAGGGGTTGTGTGTCATGTTTCAGATTCAACGCGACAGATCAGGCGCCTTTCATGGCTGATCTGCCCGCGGACCGCGTCACGGCGACGCGTCCATTTTCCGGCGTAGCGACGGATTTCGCTGGCCCCTACTTGGTTAAAAGTAGCCAGCTCAGGAATGCTAAATCTGTTAAAGCTTACCTGTGTGTTTTTGTATGTCTAGGTACCAAGGCAGTACACCTCGAGGTCGTCTCGTCGCTGAGCACCGAGGCTTTCATCGCTGCGTTCACACGGTTTGTGAGTCGACGTGGGCTGCCCGCCCTCGTCCGGAGTGACCAAGGTACCAATTTTAAATCTGCTAGCTCATACCTCCGAGAGGTTAACCAGTTCTTGCTTGACAACGAAACCATTCTAGAGGATGAGTTTCGTCGCCAAGGCGTCCGCTGGGAGTTCAATCCTCCCGGCGCCCCTCACATGTCTGGTCTAGTGGAAGCAGCGGTCAAGAGTAGCAAGAACCTGCTTAAACGAGAGATTGGGGACCGTATCCTGACCTTTGAAGGTCTGCAGACGGTATTCTGCAGGGCGGAAGCTATCCTCAACTCTAGAGCGCTGGTTCCAATGTCCGAGGATCCTTGTGACCTGGAAGTTCTCAGCCCAGGTCATTTTTTGATAGGTCAACCTTTGGTGTCATTACCTGAACCTTCCTGGAAGGACACGAATATGTCACGGCTGTCGCATTTTCAATTTATTCAAGCTGTAACTCAAAAGTTTTGGGCTAGGTACCACTTAGAATATTTAAATAATTTGCAAGCCCGTAACAAATGGAACAGACATGTACCTAATGTAGCATTAAACGATTTAGCCTTGATAAAGGATGAAAATTCCCCGCCTTTACAATGGCGTCGAGGTAGGGTCATTCAAGTTTTCAAAGGCTCCGACGGAGTCGTCAGGTCTGTAAAGTTGAAGACCTGTGTCTTCAACTTTCTGCCTATCTGTATAGGCGAACTTGTACGCCCCGTTGTCAAATTGTGTAAATTACCTATGGAGCTTTAATTATTTGAGCAGCTCTTGTAAGTTAACTATTATAAATCTTGGTTTAAATTGTAGCAATTAGTACTAATTATCGTGAACTATGTACCACTGTTTCCTCGGGAAACCATGTAACTAACTTAGTAAGTAGCTTACCTTTGTTGTTTTTACACTTTCATGATTCATATTTTGATATTATCTGGAATGTTATTGAGTGCAAGTGCACTGGATGGTCACAGATTACTTATGCTGTAGACACCTCATGTAACATTTATTAGTGTTAATAATTGTTTGTTTTCATATCTCTTGTTTATGCTAGATCGTAGCGATGTAAACTTCAGGTCTTCAGCTCACCTTTTCCCTGGGCCGGGAAGGAATGTTCGCGCAAATCAGCGCCATCTAGTTCAAATGTATTCAAGTCTAATAGAGTGAATGCGCACGATCTTTTGTTCATTCGCTCCGTCTGATATTGCCCTCGCTGTTCAGCTAGCCGTCGTAGTGGTTAGACGTGCTGTCATTGTCGCGGTGCGCGAGCCTTTGTTAAAATAAACATGGCGTAATTTAAGTGTAAAGTGTAATCTAGGTTAAGGCAAGAGAAATATACGTGTAAAGAGTGCCCGTTGTTTCTCTTCGAAACCCATCCGTCGTTACCGCAGCAGGCGAGGCGGCGTACTCATCTACGAGACAGATGATGGTGGCCCATGGAAAACTCTCTACAGCACCGTGCCGGAGCGACTCGACTGCTACCAGAGAAGTATGAGAGGTACCTAACCGGCCTACCGCGGCGACTGGGCTGGTTTTGCGTACAGAGTGTAGATAAATAATATTAACCTCGTCTCCAAATTCTCTAGTTGAATGAGAATTTCTAATGAAACTGAAATAAGATTTGGATTACGTAAACGGAATGCAGGTCGCGATCGAACGATTTTTTAATCTAAGTTTTCTTTCAAATTGATTCAAGGCATTTCTTGTCGTTTGCTTCAAAAACGGAATAATGGAAAGGAATTCCACAATAACAACGATCAACAACTATCCAATCATTAATCGTCTATTAATTGGAGAAGTATTTAGTATCGTCATGTGCAGCCGAATTCTTTCACCGCGTGCTTACATCAAATTTCCGTACGAAACCATTTAGATTTGTGGTTTGCGATACATTAATCCTCTTTTAACAGTTACGCGGAAACGCAAAGGAAAGTAAAAAAAAAACATGTCATCAACTCACGTTAGTTGGTTAAGCTATCGAGATTCAACGAAAAATACTTTCAAATCAACGGTAGAATTGTGGCAACTAAATAAATAGGACTAAGTAGGCATGGTTAGTGCTCAGCAAGCTCACTTCAAAATGCCCAGCATAAGAAAGTTCTTAAATGGCGCACAATATTTATGTACATTAAAGATCCTTGTGTACTGGTTTTTTGAGAAAATTCGATCGAATAGTGTTTGAAACTGCGGTAACTAGAAGATTACCCGTTAAGATGAAAGGTCAATGTCTCAACTTTCGTTGTGTTAAGATTTCGTAACAAATGTACGTTACATTGTACGGAATCTTCCCATACTCCCATTGTGGCTTTGGATGTTATATAACAGTCACATCATAATTTGACGATAATTATGGCTACGCAAAAGATGTTCGAAACGCAACAGAGTTGATCTTCTGGTAACTTCATGAAATGAAATTTAAAAAAAAACCATTAAATTTTTATAAATATTTCGTGTTTTTTTTTACGAACCCCGACACAATACATACAATAAATACATATCACATCATTACTAAGTAGTGATCTTGTATCGTATTCTCATTTTATCTGTCCTGTATTAACACGTGTAAATAAATAAATAAATATTATAGGACAATCTTACACAAATCGACCTAGGCCCACAGTAAGCTCAATAAGGCTTGTGTTATGGGTACTAGACGACGATATATATAATATATAGATAAATACTTAAATACATAGAAAAGAAAACATCCATAACTCAGGAACAAATATCTGTGATAAACACACAAATAAATGCCCTGACCAGGATTCGAACCCGGGACCTCCTGCTTCGTAGGCAGGGTCACTACCGACTGGGCTAGGAGGCCGTTAAAATGTAGCCAGACTGTAAGTGTTGATTTAAGCAACAAACAAATAATAAATAATACTTATTTTTACAATCTTATTACCACTCTAGTACGCATAATGTACAGTATCTTGCGCAACAAAATCTCTCCAAAGAAAACTCTGCAAATAAAATGAAGCAGGAGAAATAAATAAGATGACTACAGATTTTTCAGCTGACGAGAAACATTTTATTATCTTGACTTTTCTTCGCTTAGTTTCCGCACGACGGATTAAGTCGTCAAGTGCCTCATTTTACAAAGAATTCTTGAGAATCTTAAACTTTGTACCAGTTGAGACCGAATTCAGAAACGGTAACTACTTAAGATCAACTGGGAGCACAGCGTCCATTGAGGTAAATGTTATCCCATCAAAAACATAAATGTGAAAGGCTGCCAAGTTCGATACTATGGGAATGCTTCGCCTATAAAAGAAGTGAGATCTGAATAAGTACCAAGTTCCATAAAAATACCTCAAATCATAAATAGTTATAGGAATGCACACTTGATTTCCAGCAGTTTTTAAGGTACATTTTGAATAAGTATCACGTTACATAGAAATACCTAAAATTATAATAGTCAGAGAAACGCACACCGGTTTTTTTAGCAGTTTCCTGATAACATTTATTATTTTCAGTACTTTTTAATGATGTTACTTGGCAAGTTTTCACACACCACACACCTTTTCAATGCAATGAATCGACACCTTTGGACTGCAATGTGTCAAGTATATAATTTTCTATTAAAACTTGCCAAGTTACATCATTAAAAAGTTTTTTTATTAGGGTCCCCTATACGTAATTTTTTTTATTAGGGTCCCCTATACGTAAAGTGGGGAGTTAATTTTTTTTTCCTTTCAACCCTAACGTGTGATATATTGTTGGATAGGTATTTAAAAATGAATAGGGGTTTACTAAAAATTATTTTTCGATAATGTAAATATTTTTGGAAATAATCGCTCCAGAAGTAAAAAAATATGCGTCCCCTCTAACTTTTGAACCATAAGTTTTAAAAATATGAAAAAAATCTCAAAAGTAGAACTTTATAAAAACTTTCTAGGAAAATTATTTAGAACTTGATAGGATGAATAGTTTTTGAAAAAAAGTTTGTAATATAACCGTATAAGCAGGTGTTTATTGTACCTGTAATTTCTACAAAATTACAATGAAGTGACGTGCTTTCAAATAAAGTAAAAACGGTGAAAATCGGTTCACGCAATAAAGAATTATTCCATAAAAATCATCTTCCATACTTTAAGCTCGCGCGCAATAGTTTACTTAATTTGCCGATAGATGTCGCTGTACGTGGAACTCTCATATCATATCCTACATGGCGGTGTTATTAACTCTTAAGTGGGGACTCTTACTGTGACGGACGGAAAACTACGGAACCCTACACTGAGCGTGGCCCGACACGCTCTTGGCCGGTTTTTTAATTATTTTATACCTAAAATAAGCGTTATATCATTTTAGGTAATTTAATATAATTTTTTTTTTTTTTTATACCACGACGGTGGCAAACAAGCATACGGCCCGCCTGATGGTAAGCAGCTACCGTAACCTATGGACGCCTGCAACTCCAAAGGCGAGTAATAATAATATAATACTTTTAGTTAGCAATTAATTTACATGTAATTTAATGAGGACTTTTTTTAACATTGTGGCAATACAACGATTTGGCGAGTATTACATTGACAGACGGCCATCTTGTATTATCTCTGTTTCTTTTAAACTTATAACGCCGTTTCATTTTTGTCCGAGATTCCCAAATATCTTATAGCTATATAATGTATATAATAATAGTTGCTCGTAATAAATATTGGTATAGTGCAACTGCGTGTAAAACATCATACTAACGCACTAAATGTGGAATTACGCTAAAATATTTTATAAGTTATTTTGTAATTGTAATGGAATTACATTGTTTTCTTTAGTAACATATTTAAATAAATAAATAAATAAATATTATAGGACAATCTTACACAAACCGACCTAGTCCCACAGTAAGCTCAATAAGGCTTGTGTTGTGGGTACTAGGCGACGATAAATATAATAGATAGATATAGATAAATACTTAAATATATAGAAAACATCCATAACTCAGGTACAAATATCTGTGATAAACACACAAATAAATGCCCTGACCAGGATTCGAACCCTCCTGCTTCGTAGGCAGGGTCACTACCGACTGGGCTAAGGGCCGTTTATGAGTTTAATTTCTTTTTTCAATCGACTAAGCCGTTTAGTAGAAATCAATACGCAAATTTATTAGTATAACGGCATGTCGTTAACGTTGTATAATGGGGAAACTATAAGTAACAGGAATAAATCAAACGTTGGTAACATAGAATAATGATAAAAAAAATTTTTTTATTGACCCATTAATGAGGAATATCCCATAGGCGCACCAGCACCACACATTAGAGCGGAATTCAGCGCGGAATTTAGCTAATCATAGACAAAAGCGGAAATTTGTCTATGGTAGGCTGACTTTTTGTATGGAGGCCCAATTTCCGCTACCATAGCCCAATTTCCGCTTTTGTCTATGAATAGCTAAATTCCGCTCTAATGTGTGGTGCCCCTTAAAAACTATAACAGTTTATGGCCGGCCATGAATTCCGTTATAGGGGAGTTATAGGGGAGTTATAGGGAGGAGGGTAGATAATATTCAGTACTGTCCGGAAAATTATCTATGGTTTGTGGAAATCGTGGTTTGTGGTTTGGACCCGGGTATGTCCTTACACTACGTTCAAAAGAGAGGTATGGGTACTGCGAATGTCATCTCGCTATGTGTGGTAGGGCACAGCACAAGCGCAGCGCTAAAATCTCGAGCAGAGCCCGACTGGGGAAGTACCTCCGCCTTACAGAAAACTACAGCCAAATAGCACTAGATAGACCTTACTCATAGTGTTGTGTTTACGAACGGTATGTATGGACCTACTGCGAGGTATGCGAGTCAAAAAAGGATCTTAATTTATCACAATTATGAGAAACATCAACATAAATGCGATTTCCGAAAAATAGCCAAGACTGTAATGAACTAGAAAAACATCCTTTAATAAGCAAACACCATTAAACATAATTTTATGTTCCTTGTTTTATATTTTTAATGCGAAACGTGACGTGGTCAAAAGTGACCTTGACGCCGGCGTGTCTAAGAGTAGCTTAGACTGTTTGTGATTTCAACTCCTGTTATTCAATTTACTATACTTGGTTACAACTATCTTCCGTTTTGGAACCCTCGTCTAATTTTGTCTATGGTACCGTTTATTTTAAGTTTGTTTTTTGTTTACGGTGTCGTTTAGATATACCCAGTAATTACTTCATAGTATAATGTCCAGTAATTACCTCTATAAAATAATTTCCCTATTTTTAAAGTTTGAGTACCGTTTCATTCCCTGATGACGTCAGTGTGGTTGCTGACGTCACGAGGTGTCAAAAATTTAACTGACCTGTATAATTAGGCTATGACGTTACATAACGTTCATGTTGGAAAGCAGAGAAGTTGTAATTCCACGTGGGTAAAAGGGGCTTAAGTGAAAATTTGTATAACGTATGCAAGTCCAGGGGATCAAAATGGAAATTGCTCCTCACGGTTTGCGAAATTGCTGTACTTAAAAAGCAATTTAGAATGAAGGCAACACTATCTAAATATTCCCAATATATAAGGTGTTCACGAGTAACCCAAAATATTTTAATCACACATTCCTGAGGCCAAAAGAAGAAACATTAAACGACATTTAAGTAAATAACACAAAAAAAAATGTTACTTTTTTCGCCTTTGGGTACATAAAAAGTAAATCTCGGTAAAAAATATAGCTTAAAATGAATTAGTACAACAACGCACAAACTAAACCGATGAAGGTAAAATATAGAAATTTGGAACATATATATATTTTTAATGTAATGAAGCTTCACTTAAAGTTGATGTGGAGTCATTGAGTAACAGGAGATGACATCATCCCTAAGAAATTCTCTGCGCCAAAAGTTATAGTGACAATCACTAAAAGTCTAAGCAACACATTGATTCAGTGACAGCAGCTGTCAACCGCCAAACATGGCGCACAAAATTTGTTCCAGATAGCCTATCTAGCAGAATCTATACTAATATTATAAATACAAAAGTGTGGATGTCTGTTCGTTAGCTCTTCACGCTTAAACCGCTAAACCGATTTATACGAAAGGTATGGAGATAGTTTGAGTCCCCGGGAAAGAAATAGGATATTTTTGATCCCAAAAATCACCCTTTAACGGGGTAAAAAGGGGGATGAAGGTTTATATGGAAAATCACTAATTCCACGCAGACGAAGTGGCGGGCAAAAGCTAGTACATAATAAATCAATGGGTGGAGGCTAGTAAAAACATAATGAGTATGATGCAGACATCTAAACTAACAATAGACGTCATTTCAAATTCATGCCTTTTGTTTTATTACACATTCACATCACAAGTATTTCGTATTTGCATATGAAATAGTTGAGCATCAGCCTCCATCCTCTATTCAGCACTCTATGAAATATAATTTAAATTAAATGTAAACATTAGGTACCTCGCACACATAGGCTAATTGTTAAGTAAACATTAATAGCGAGCATTTGTTTTTTTACCACGTCGGCAAAGTATAGGTACAGTCCGCCAGATGGCAAGCGATCACCGTAGTCTATAGACACCTGCAACTCCAGATCTGTTTGTTACATACGCGTTGCAGACCCTTCAAAAAGCATCGCTTCGCTTATCGTCACATTTTGACACTTTTCTGTTCGTGCTTGGTGACTGGTTGACTGGTAGACAATGGCTTAAGCCTTACCTTAAGGAATTAAATACGATGTGCATAAAATATTAAAACAAATAAATATAACTAGACGCATTAGCCACAAGAAGCAAGCGTATTCAAGAGCATACGAGGGAAAACCGACAGGACATCGCCCGGTCGGCCGCCAGGTATCGATGGGCGGATGTGGTGGATGCGGATATATGTGAGCTCCAAGCTGGCGAGGAACTGCACAGGACCGGGATCAGTGGCGAGCAGTCGACTTTAAGGTTGAAAACCCACTTTGGGTGACGCATTAGCCAATGCAATTTTAATACATAAGTTAAGGCCGTGGTAGAATAACGCCTTATGCTGCGAGCTGGCGTCCCGTCAAAATGATTGATATTTTGATTTGTATGGTGACTTTTCTTGGATAATGGCGTCGTGAGGATTTATCATGACATGATCTCGGAGTGTTTGCTCTAGGGTTTGTTTTATTGGGGTAGTAGTCGTTTACTATAGGTAATAGGGATGATGACACATTTTGAAAATCAGGGTTTCAATATTCATAACAATATTTTAAAAGTATGAAAAAAAAACCATTTTTTTTACATTTTACCGTAACTAAATGGGAGCCATATACATAAACGCAATATTTCAATGTCAAATTAAATAGCAATTTCATCATTTTTCCATACTTTAAAGAGGGCGACTATGCATATGCAACTGTGGTGGCGTCAGTTTTATATCATTTTCGTAGGAGCCTTTCGGGCGGCATTTGCCTTTGGTTATTTACCTTTCTAACACTTCAAAAAGGCGTTTCGATTTAAATTTGGAGACTCCGTATTTCCAGAATAATTATAATTGCAAAACCACTACTCCGAAAGTACAATTCAGTGTTCGTGGTTTCATGATAACAACGGGAAAATATAACTTAATGTGGCGCGCAGAGGTGAATTCCCGTAAATGTTCGCATGAAAAATAAGCCCATGCATACGATTGCAGCGTCACCTAATCTGCGTCTCGCGTTTATCCTAGTTCATTTTAATAAATATGAATATGTATGGAGTAAAAACACATCTCTTTGGATGTATCCAAAGTTTTTATAACCTTGATTATCCGAACTAATGAGGGTTTCCGCGATCAAGATTTTCACTAGATGGCAGCACCATGGCGAGAGGTAGCTGTCATAATCCACCAATAATGTTTAATAATGTTTTTTTTTCCAAAAATTCCCGCAAGGTTAACTTTTACGGTTTAAAATAAGGCGGGGAAGTGCCTAGTTTATGGTAAAACAAAAATTAAAAAGTTACAGAAACTGCAGGCTCGATTTCGCGACAAAATGTTGCATACAAATTCCATTTTTGTCGAGGTACAATCTTTTTAAAAATTTCAACAGCCATACAAAAATAAAGGCCAAGGCTTTTAAGTTATCTCAAATAGCTTGCGGAAATTTCAGAAGAAAAATACACTTCATAATGTTTAATTAAAAAGATATAAAGGCGGCAAAGCTGAGCGTGTGTACCACGAACATAGAAAATTGGAGTTTCAACTATATCTGTCTCTGTCACTCAAAATGACAAGCGATGAAGATGGAGATATATGATTCGAATCGAAATTCAATATTCGCGGTAGCGGTCATCCTGTCAACCTAGAGGTTATCCTGAGATAGGTATATTATTTATGTCAATATTGTTTGGTTGTCCACCAAAGTGCAGGTACCTATTTTGTATCATTTTTGAAAAAAGCACTGTATTGGACTCGGTGCGAAGGGCCATTGCTGGCTTCGTATTAATTTAAACGGACTCCTAAAGTCGTCCGTTTAAACATAATACTCAGCCAGCAATGTGCTACTTCGCCTCCTCGACAATAATGTACTATCACAGAATAACTAATGAATAACTAATAGTACCAATCAATAGTACCGGTACTATTGATTGGTGAATTTTGACAGTTGCTGTCAAAAAGACTTCTTGCCACGGAACCGAGTTTGCTTTGTGATGAAAACAGACTACCATCCATTGACTCCGCTTTACACAACTCTTACGCGGTTAACATGCTGAGGCCTCTTTCTAGATGTAGAACCGTCTTCTAGCTAGATGCTACGCTGAGGGCAACAGCTTACGTTTAAGAATGCAACTCAAGTTTTGGCGATTTAAAATTAAATATACATTAGTGGTCGCTGTGGTCGTAAATGTGGAAGCAGCTAAAATGAGCGATCTCAATCACATTCGCTAGCAGCAGTAGATTAACGGACGAGGTGTTGAGAATGATCTTCACACGATCTTATTCTCTTAACAATAAAGTCGTGCGAAGATTAATTCGAACACTTCATTAGCTTAGCTCCTTTTGCTGATACCTCTACTAACTCAAGTAGTAGGGAAATCAAAAGTGTAGTACCCGAGTAACCGCCAATCAGCTTGTGCTATATCTATACGGCAAGTGATCTCTCACGATGGAAAACAAATCATTTCGCGGCCGCACTTCACTAATTGTTATTTAACAGATCATTTCCCGGCGCTTCGCTTTGATTAACACGTTTACTGTTTCTCAACTTGATTACCTAGACAATTGTACCTAAACAAAACAAAGGCGTTTTTCAGCGGGATTACATTTAGGTTTCGTTAGGTTATCTATTGTATCTAAGGCTTTCTGCATTGAATTTTGACAGTAGTCTGAATGTATCTCGCTCATATATATATATATATTTAACGGCCTCCTAGCCCAGTCGGTAGTGACCCTGCCTACGAAGCAGGAGGTCCCGGGTTCGAATCCTGGTCAGGGCATTTATTTGTGTGTTTATCACAGATATTTGTTCCTGAGTTATGGATGTTTTCTATGTATTTAAGTATTTATCCATATTTATCTATTATATATATCGTCGTCTAGTACCCAAAACCAAAACACAAGCCTTATTGAGCTTAGGCCTAGGTCGATTTGTGTAAGATTGTCCTATAATATTTATTATCAGACCTCGGACAGGGTGAGCTGTTTTAAGAGTTTGCATAATATGGACATACCTACGTAGTCATTCAATGGCAGATGTGATGTAATTGAATAACGAATTAAATTATTCTATTTAGATCTTTACATAACTAGCAAAACAAATTAATTGTATAGCAAGCCTCTTTAAATGATAAGCATATTATTACATATATCCATATGAAAGTAATATAACTGATATGATATCATACCTATTTAGATAGACAATAACTCTATTTAACGATGCCATATTTAACATTGAAATATCATGACAAAGTCATTAATGTCATTCTAATGTTCTGTTGTGTTATTTTAATTTGTGAGCAATTTGAGTTTGCTAATAAAAAATAAATAATTAAGAAGAGAGATTATTCCGAATTTGAGTATGCCGAAATATAAAGCAAAAACAGTTCTTAAGTGGATTGAAAATGAACCTGACATGACATATGACGGTAATAAAAGTATTTTTTGTGCAAAATGTAAAACCAAAGTGACAACTAAAAAAAGTAATGTGCAAAGACACATCAAGGGACCAATGCACAATGGCAATTATCGAAAGTTTGATGAGGATTTCAATCTCAATTTAATTCGATTCCTCATTTTGTGTAACATACCATGGTCACAAATGAAGAATCCGGCTTTCAAACAGTTTTTTTCTAAGTATTTATGCTGCCAGTGTGCAAACCAACCTACACTCCCGAGTGAATCATGGCTGAGGAAAGTTTATTTGGATAAATTGTATCAGAAGCAAATCAGTTCAATACACGATAATCTTTCGAATGAAAAAATATGGATTTCTCTTGATGAATCAACCGACTCTTTAGGGAGATATATAGTGCATTTTTTAGTGAAGCCATTGAATTCATTTAACAGACCATATTTAATAGCCTGCAAAATATTATCAAAAGTTAATGGTCAAACAATATCTGTATTCGTGATGGACACTCTGAAAAATATGTGGGGCGAATCTTATGACTACAAAATTGGAAATGTTCTGGTGCTAAGTACTGATGGTGTTGCATACATGTTGCTGGCTGGCCGAATTTTGAAAACTTATCTGCCTAATTTGAAACACGTTACATGTTTGGCACATGGGCTAAACCGCGTAGCCGAAAAAATACGTTCCCTGTATCCAGATGTGGATTTGCTCATTTCAAACGTTAAAAAAGTATTTTTAAAGGCTCCTAATAGAATCCGCATATTAAAGGATAAATATCCTAATATGCCCCTGCCTCCAAAACCAGTGATTACGAGATGGGGAACTTGGCTAGCGGCAGCAGCATATTACGAAAAATATTTTGACGAAATAAAAGTAGTCCTATGGGCATTGAGATCGTCAGACGCAATGTCGATAAGAGTGGCGAAAAGAATTATACAAACTGAAAATTTACGAAATAATCTAAAATATATTGTTGAGAATTTCCATATAATTGAATATGCCTTAAAAAAATTACAGGAATCTAAAATATCCGTCGTAGATACATTTTTAACGTTGGACCAAGTGAGAGCTGTTATAAGCTGGTCTTCGTCTGCTTCTGTCAGTCAGAAATTAGAAGACGTCATAGCTAGAAACCCAGACTTAGATCTGTTTAGGGACTATGCTGAAAAAATTTCGGAAGGAACAGATGTGGACGGTATTTTAATGTACAACTTCACTCCGCTCACTTCAGTGGAAGTAGAAAGGTCTTTTTCCATCTATAAGTGGATATTAAACTCAAGAAGAAGTGCGTTGAAAATTGAAAATCTAGAAAAAATTATAGTTCTTTATTACAATAACCAATAACAAAGAAAAATTTGAATAAATAAATAATACTTACTCGTTTTGTACATAATGCACTGTCATTTTTGTTTAATTATTATTCATGAATTCTTTTTAATATTTCATCTTGAGGCATATCTATATTAACATCTACACTTGACATTAATGACGTAAAAATGGCTCACTCTGTCCGAGGTCTGTTTATTATTATTATTATTTATACATACATATATTGATCCGAGCGATTTGTGTGTAAGGTAATATTTCGAAACTTATAACCAAATCCGTTTAAGTTTTATCAGATTCTGACCAGTGTAAACGCCCCCTTAGTTAATTTTATCGCTTTAGTTTAGCTTGTAACGTTAGTCCCTCCGGGAATAACTTCCAAACACAAGCAGTTAATCTCATTACACGTAGTTTATTACACCGCTAAAGAATGGTTAATTCACTTCTAGTAATTAAAATAAAAGCTGTATAATACTCGTAACACACGTTTTACGGCAAGAAACTTAATTTCGCATAATAAAACACTTAATGTACAAAGTCTCCTATTCGCACTCATTATCGTCGCCTACAATGGTACTACAATGAGGGGTTTTGTGGAGTTCCCACGACGTAGAGAAATGGTTGATTTTCCACGCGGCAACGCCGCGACTAATCGGAAATCAAACGGTACGATTTACTTAACGCGGCGAATCTGATCAAATTCATCATCATTTCAGTAAAACGGAACACCAAAACGGAAGTTAAGTTTGTAATGTATATTTGATAATTTATGAAATAAACAGTTTAATTTTTTTTTTAAAGCGACGTAGATGAATTCAGTTACCATATAAAAATTGTACATACAAATAAATGTCCTGGTTCAAATCCAGGAACATCAGCTTCGTAGACAAGGTAACTACCAAGGCTAAGGTAAGGTAGAATTCACAGTTCAGTGGAGTAATTATACAACACTTCACGCACATTTGCAAACAGCTTTGTATGGCAGAAGTTTTCAGATTACGCCACCGACTCCATTAAAAATGGGTATTATTAAACCGATCACCAAATGAATCACCAAATAAGTCTATGACCTAATTAATAAGATTGGCCACTAGATCCACCACCAAAATTGTACCACCAAATAATATCAAAACAATTACCAAAAAAATCCGGCAAATTATACATATATGTGTCATCAAAACAATAAGTATGTCTGATACCAAAATGAAAGTGCTCAAAGAGGACCCAGTGTGTTGACGACGAGAGACCCTCTTGTTCCCTTAGCCGTCAACACAGTGAATCCTCCTTTTTGTAAAGGGTCGGCAACGGGCATGTGACACCTCTGGAGTTGCAGGCGTCCATTGGCTACGGTAGCTGCTTACCATCAGATAGGCCGTATGCTTGTTTGCCACCGTCATGGTATAAAAAAAATCGGATCTCTAAACAATATGAAAACAATAACCTAAAATACATATTGGTGACTATTTGGTGGTAAATCAACTATTTTGGTAATACAAATTTGGTGATCAAAGTTTTATATTGGATACCAATATCCATTAATTTGGTGTTTCAAAGTTGGTGACCGTTTTCATTAAAATGGTTACAAATATATTTGCAGATATTAAAATGAGGGGATACAAATTAGGTGGCAAATCTTAATTTTAGTCGCAGAAAATATAGTTTCCATTAAAAATTAGGGTTTAGGACGCAATTTATGCACCCCCGAAGTCAAATTCAAGTGGAAACAAAAGCCGAAAAACATGTTTATCGATCCAAAGGATTGTTTATGTAATAGCTTAAATTACTTATTGTTAGTTATATCATGTCAGATATATTAACAAAGTTACGAACTTAAAGTTTTGACAGGCTTTGGCAAGCAAGGTCTTTGAGTTCTATCTTAATTTTGTCAACTTGCCCACTTACTGAAGTTTAATTAACTGCCAGTAGTGCTAGTGTAACCCGAGTACTACCAGAGACTTCTTAATTTGTTATAATAAGTATATTCTTGGTTGAACGCAAATGATTTTAAATTAATTAGGCTGCATTGTTACATTTACATTACAAGGATTGTATTTACCTTTTATGCCTTGTTCACAAAAAAACGCTTTGAGCGTTTTACGCCTCGTGAACTTGATCATAGGGGCTCATACATTTGTTTCACACGCTCGCCGCCGTCAGCGTCAACATCCAAGCGATATTGCTCGGCTTGTTTTTATCGTGAGTCATACGGGTGGAAACTGGGTGGCCGTCCAACCGGCAAAGCGTTTGGCTTCACGTTCATGGCAAACACGTGCAAACGTATGGAAGAGGCCTCAGTGAACGCCTTCATGGCCTCAAATTCCTTGGAGCTTCCAAGTTCGCTAGTCGCGTTGCCGAAAGCTCTCCACTGCAGGAGACCATACACTAAATAACACATCATTTCTGCCATAATTTTGTTCTCTTTTAAATTAATTAATTGAAATTGAATTTTTTACGTAAATCATCACAAAACTAAGCGGCAAATTGAACGTTTTTTCGTAAACGAGACGTAAAACGTTCGGTCGTCTTTTTTGTAAAAGAGGCATGTGCTTAAAAAAGGGACTAAGGTTTCCCTATTCAAGCACTAATGCTTCTCCGAAACTATAGTCGCGACTTGCGGTAAATTCTACATTTAGGCAATTTTTTACATAATTTAATTGACGTTCTGATGTTTTATTAAGTAACTTAAAATCAAAAATATCATACTCTTATTAGTGATTACTAATGTTACCTCTAATAGCGATAAATATGGATTTAATTTAATGAAGCCGATTGTTATCTAACATGAATATACAAAAAGGGATAATACGAGCATTCAGCCAATGCACAATCCCTTAAAAGCTATTAGAAAACACGCCTTACCAATAAAAATACTTTAAAATAACATATGATTCATGGATTTATTTATTAAAAGACAACACAATGGTCCATACAATGTTAGTATTAACTTAGTCTAATATTAGTTACTTAATAATATATACAAGACAGCGATTTAGTCCTCTGACCCATTATCCACAGCAGAGGACAGTCTAGCTTGTTAGCTATCATGTTTAGGATGCTGTTGCTACTCCCGCGCACCCTGTCTAGCAATGAGGCCGTTTTCTTGCGCCAGACGGCATCAAAGCCGTCTGTGCGCGCCTCGGCGAACATGGACGATGCGCTGCAGAAACGCGGCAGTCTCAACAGCACCCTAAAAGCATTATTGTATTGAATATTGAATATTTATTTAGTTATCCAAACCAACCAACCAAAAGTCAACAGGGGCCCTCGAAATTTATATGTATTCCAGTGACCCATCTCACCCAGCCTAACCAAGAAAACAAACGGGCTCATTTTAAATACATGCCTATATGGACACTGTCCTGTGTAAACTAGGCGAATTAATGTTCATATAAAAGGGACTAGAGCATACGCTTTTTCAAAAGATGTCTGTCAACTGAACTTAGTGTCATACATGAATACAATACTTAAATAGTAAATACTAAGAAGTGACCAATTGGGTGCTTTTCTACAGATAAACTTAATTATTTTGTAGTGATTATAATTTTCGAAAATATCGGGGAAAACCAAGAAGTTCTTATTTTTATGCAATGATTTTTTAATGGGCGAATACCCATATAAATATATATGCAGTTGTGCATTCATCATTTACGTGATGTCACAAAGTAAGTTTATTACCCTGTACCTATATGTTTACGGCAGGTTAGAACCTTTAATTAAGGTATGTGTTTTATGATCCGAAATGCGCTCTATAACACAACATGGATGCTAATAGGTAGGAAATAGTATTGTAATGCGCGTGTATAGAAGTATAGGTAGTATTTTTATTACAAATATTTTTTTGTTTTTGTTTTTAGAAACAATTTCATAACTGACGCTTTCAAAGTTGTAATTCACTTATCTGCAATTTTATCTCGAGTAGCTGTACGTGAGTTAACGCGGATTTCTTTTGTTTACGATAAAACACCGATTTGGGTGGGCGTGGCCGCAAACAAACAAATTCTGTGATTCTTGATGATGCACCTACCTACTATGTAACATCAAACAAACATTGAGTAGTGACTTATATGTATAGGTAATAATAATAATAAAAACTTTATTGTAGACAACTTATAGTCCATATATCTTGTTAGTTACAGTTTTGCTTATAATCTAATGTTAGTTACCTACGCTAATGGGAATACAATTACAATTACACACTTATATTATAGTAGTATTAATATAATAGTAGTAGTATTTTATTTCTTTGTAACCTATTTTATACGTAAAAATTATAGAGTATAAGATTGAGTTATTGTTTAGAAACTGACCATAAATATGTTTTGTATAAATAAATAAATATCTAGTTTGAGATAATAGTAATAATATCTAGAATTGGCTACTTTCCTAAAAAAAAATATTTAGTCCGTCAGTTAGATTATCAAAAAATATTGGATACGTATTTTTTATTTTTTCAATCAAACAAAAATTGGTGAAGATATAGCCCGTCAAAGTTCCGCGTGACGTCACATTTCAGTACAATTTTTAGTATAATGTGACGTCACGCGGAAATTTAACGGGCTATATCTTCACCAATTTTTGTTTGATTGACAAAATAAAAAATACGTGTCCAATATTTTTTGATAATCTAACTGACAGATGAAATAGAATTGTATTTTTTTTACCCAGGCAAGTAGCCAATCAGAGCCACAAGCATATGCATTGCGCATTCGCGGGACATTCAGATCTGTTAAATATTTCTTCGGCCTTAACGACGAGGCACCTCTACTAACCTAACCGTTCCATCTATGACCCCCCCCCCCCCTCCTCCAATAGGTCCATTCGTTTTTTATACCTTCTTGTAAATATTTGTTTCCTTTTTGATTTTTTTTTGTTTAAAACTATTACTAGAAAGAGCAAAATATTTACTAATAAAAGTTAATATTTTGCTCTCTTTATCGCTCCTGCAAACGATCATATAGTTTAGATTATAATATCATATTTAATAATATTACAAAAATCCATATAAAAGTTTACGATAATATTTTAGTCCTAGGGCCATTATTGTCAAAAGTGAAAGTTAGAGTTTAGTCCTGAGTGAGGATTAAACATAAAATCTAAAGTCATTACAAGGGCAATGGAGTCATAAAACTGAGGCTGTTAGAAATTTAATTTTAAGCAAACCTTAAACTTACCTAGTTTACGGTCGCGGTAATTGAAAACCTTAGAGATAAAGTGTAAATTTATAATGATACTTACTGTTTATTATTGGGTAATTACGGTTATGTTTCCAAATATATGATTGGACATTAAACCATGTCTAGATTTTGGAAGGTATCTATCTATTCCTCACGCAGCGCGCACTTTGGTTCTCGATCAATAATTACCCTAAATTGATCGAGAATTAATATAATATTGATAATAGGTAGAGCTGTGCCCCATGCGCTTCGGAAAACGCTGTCTTGTCCAGTAAGTAACAAAAAAATACAGGTTGTTTCTATAGCACTAAATTGGTAAAAAAATGATGACATAGAGGCGGCATAAAGGTACCTACCATACTAGTCGTTACTTTTAATTTTATATACATCATTTTAATATTTTTTTCAATAAATATATAATCTTTTTAGGGTTCCGTAGTCAACTAGGAACCCTTATAGTTTCGCCATGTCTGCCCGTCCGTCCGTCCGTCCGCGGATAATCTCAGTGACCGTTAGAACTAGAAAGCTGAAATTTGGTACTAATATGTATATCAATCACGCCGACAAAGTGGTAAAATGAAAAGTGGAAAAAAATGTTTTATTAGGGTACATCCCTACACGTAAAGTGGGGAGTGATTTTTTTTTCATTTCAACCCTAACGTGTGATATATTGTTGGATAGGTATTTAAAAATGAATAGGGGTTTACTAAAATCATTTTTTGATAATGTAAATATTTTCGGAAATAATCGCTCCAGAAGTAAAAAAAAATGTGTCCCCCCCTCTAACTGTTGAACCATAAGTTTTAAAAATATGAAAAAAATCTCAAAAGTAGAACTTTATAAAAACTTTCTAGGAAAATTATTTTGAACTTGATAGGTTGAATAATTTTTGAAAAAAAATTACAAAATAATTTCTGAACTAAGGAAAACTACGGAACCCTACACCGAGCGTGGCCCGACACGCTCTTGGCCGGTTTTTTTACTTGATTGGATGGTTATTAGACGTCATCACTTTATCAAATTAGAAATAAATTCAGAATTTTATTAGGTAACGGTAACGCATATTTTTTACATTGACTTGAGCGAATCACTTACGGTTGCACCAAACCGTCCGTTAATGTTATCGTTAAAATTGTCTTGCATAAAAAGTTATTCATTTTTCTATGAGATGACAACAGAGCTGCGTCGCCATATTTAACGTTGATCAGTTCGTTATTATTTTTAAGACCAAGACGGTGGTAAGAAGTTACCGTAGCCTATGGACGCCAGTAACTCCAGAGGAGTCACATGCGCGTTGCCTACCCTTTAAGAACACACTCCGTTTTTGAAGAATCTCATAATTGTGCGTGGTGCAACCATTGTCACGTTCCGAACTATATCTGACTGTAACATAATCAGATTCGTTATCTATTACGAATTACTATTGTAAAGAATGACGTTACGGAAAACAGCACGAAATGCGGTACTTTAATCGTCAGTTACGTTACTTAATGAGTCTTATAACCTATAATCACTGTCGAATTCCTGTAAAAAAAGCTAATTTCGGATCTTGTAACGTTTACGGTCAATAGACTTACTTAATTTCAGCGAAATGCGTTGCGCAAGGCGATGCATATTACATTTTAGCCCGATCGCTATTAACCTTAACAAAATAACAAGTATCAGGAACTAGTAAACAGTTTAAAAAGTCATACCCGTTCGTATCTAATTTTCAGTTAGTCATTTACTACGTCTATAAATAAATTGAAAGCCAAATTAGCTTCGGCTTCCCTACGAAGAGTTTTATATGGCCATAGCTTCATAGTAGCGTGTAAAGTTACATAACATACCTAATAAAAATTCAGTTACGTACTTACCGATATTTTCCATGTTGTTGAAATTATGATTAAAAATCGGATTCATTGATTGGAGTGTTGCAAGCTGATTAAAATCGGCTATTAATATTTATAGTCGTAAATATGTACTGCCTTTGCAGGCAAAGTAACTTTGTTTACCTTTTTTTTTGTTTTGTTTTTATAAAATGAACGTAAAACAGAGTGCAATATCCGGAAGATTTTCTAGGTTTTATTAGGTATACAAATAGTTTGAAGATGTTAGTCAATATTACGCAAACAAATATAAGTTAACTCAGTATTTCTGATAAATCTACAAAGTAGCTATTTAGTCTATCCCGAGATCACAAACATTATTACACGCAGGGATGGATAACACGTTACGTTTTTTGTTTTAACGAATAAAGGTACTACACTTTCAGCCTGATGTAAGTTGACGATGAGGTTGGTAAGAAAATGGCGCATGAGGGCTTACCGCTAACTTCGAATCGAAATTTCGTTATCTGCATCTCTTTCGCTCGAATTAAAACGTGCGATAGAGTGGGAGATAACAAAATTTCGATTTTTTTTGAGGTTCGTGGTAGGTCCTCTCCTTGCCTAGAAAAAACAGTGCCCTAACGTTCTTAGATGTTCAATTTACAAAATGTTGCTAATAAATATTATTTCAAAGTCGAATTTGAAAGTATTCGGTAATAATGAAGAAATTACAGCACGCAATATTAGACCGTTACTAAGCCGATCCTAATCTATCAATTGAGCAGTTTTATCGCAGTTCACCGTTAACTTTAGTATAGCTAAGCTTAGCTAAAAGCTTTAAAACTTTATATAAGTAGTTTCAAAGTTGCCTAGCTACTTATTACTTTTGGATATTATGGCTATATTAGTGGTAGGTATAATAGGTATTAAGTTTGTTATACGTAACCACTTCTTATTGATTCATCAATACTCGCAAACATTCTCGGCCCATGACCATTTTATTTAATGATATTTTGTTTGGATAACAATTAAGTACAATTTTCTACGGTAAGCTATATTAAATTAAAACGCTACAGTGTATCTACTCTTATCAAAATATAGAGTCGTCGCCCGGTATTTCCCTCTTGCAAATGTTAATTAATAACGCGTGAAATTGTTTACATAAAGGAGATCGTCAATTCTGGGCTACCTGATATAAACCGTATACAGTTTGTACTGCAATGTAAAATAAATACTCATTTTATTACTAAAGTAGACAAAATATTGCAAAAAAATGAAACGGGAATTAGAAATACTAAATAAATAAACATTATGTTGATTTTTCCGCGATTAAAATACAGCAAGACAAGTCGTTGACGTCCTTATGGCATTGACATAAAGTTTAACTTCACCCTGGCCTGAAACGGGATTGTATTTTGATTTAACACTGGCAATGTATACCGATACATAATCTGCGTTTTGATACTGTTCGGTAAGTTACAACATTGTAATATTAAAATAGTATCTAAGCCTACGAATATGGAAGTTTAAATTAGAAATCGACTGTATTAAAACGCCTAAAGATTGAAAATGCGTATTTTTGCATTTTTGATCGGAGTTTGAATATTAAAAGTGGGTTTCATAATGGCATAATATCATGCTCCTTCGATAACGAAACGCATCTTTTTTTTAAATTTTGTAATGTCAGATACTAGTGCTATCTTGCACTTAACGGTGGTAAACCTTATCCCTTCGCAATAGGTGTTAGGAATGTTCAGTTAACAGTATCAACGATGGTTTGACAGCCGTCTTTGTTTACCGAAATACAGGAACTATAAATACGATCAAAATATGACTTTTTATTATTTCATCATGATTCCCGTTTTGTTTTCAAGTCCGCTTTTGTACATTATCTTTAAAAAATCGGTACTTTTTTTACATTTATATATAAATCATAGGCAAGTACGCTTTCAAATATTGTCCTTGTCAGATTCAAGTTTTAAATGCATGATTTTTCAGTTTTCCCATTAGATTTCGCAATATTTTTACCACCATCCTGATCTAGAAATTATGACGATTCTTTAAAGTTCAGAACCATTCCTAAACGGTCCTAAATAATCTGGGCCAGATCACATAACAAAAATTGACGATCTCCTTTCTAGATATTTATCAAGCACATTGATGTAGTTTGTTCAGATTTGCAATCACTAGATAGGTACATAATCTGGGCATTAAGGTGAGTAAATATTACCACTGTAAAATGAGACAAAAGTATCACTAAATCCAACCAACATAATTGTTTATGTTGGTTGGACTTGGAGTAGCAAAGTTGATGTAATGATGAGTGACTGTTGTATTCCCCGATCCCGAAAAAACCTATGTATAACCGGTGTATAAGTGCCTAAATGGTTCTAAAATACCAGAACTGTATACGTACTTAGATAGGCGGATGGTGATTTCGGCAATTTCCTTTCCTTTGGCGGCGTACTGTACACGAAGGCGCGGTTAACGCGCCCCCGCGGCTCCTCGCACGACATGTCGCTTTCCGACCCGCGCCGTATGCGCCGCAGCGGCACGGAGTCCACGATCGATTTCGCAGACTCCGACTTCCCCATCCCCTTCAACTTCTTCTTCCCCTTTTCTTCCGGGGAATGAATGTGAAGAATTGCTGCTGCTTTCGGAGGAATCTTTTCAGGCACTAACAACTCCTTCGCCGAAGCACTTTTTAACTTTTTATGAGTAAAGAAATCACTGAACTTGGTTTTCTCCACTTTGCCATGTTTATGCGGTTTCATATTTAAATCGATATCACCACTCTTCCTCCTCGGTTTTACGTCCGGTCTCCTTTTCGCCATCGTAGGGGTTTTCGATTTGTAAGTCCCTTCGAGACCTTTGTACGCGACGTCGAAGTTCTCCGTCGGCCAGATTTGGGCGGTCGTGAAGACGACGGTGTTGCGTTTGATGTCTACGTCTTCGGGCGGTTCTTCGTCTTTGCTGCGCAAGCGATTGCCGATCAATCGCAGGGAAGCTCGGACGGATCGGGAGCGGCGGAGACCTCCTTGCTCCCGCTTGAACCTGTCGAGGAGGGTGTCCATAGCCCTAGGACGGGTCGCGCGGTCTTGTGCATGGCCCGGTACGAACTACGCGCGCTACTCTAACGATAGTTACGCGAGTTCTTTCCGACGTTCACTCGAAACGGCGGCGGGCGGTCGAATGGGCCTGCAACAATTCGTATTCTGAACCGTATTGGTAGGGTTCGGAAGAGTTTGCAGCAGCCCAGTCTGTCTGTAGTCGCTTGATAAACTGTTCTCATTTGCACAATCACTTGATTTGATAAGATAGCTGCTTGGAGTACGCATGTCACCGAGATTTGTTTATGTGACGTAGAGATGTGATAAAAGTGAGGACGTATTTGTTTAGCGAGATTGCCGATTTTAATCAAGTGTTTGAATTAAGTGTGAAGTGAGATAGTTACGAAACAGCTAGTATTATCGCTACTCTATGATTTACGATAGAATCGATTGCGGTCGCCACGTTTGATTGATCGCTACTCTAATTTACAAAGGCATTAGGCGGCGAAGGAATTTTCAGTATATCGAATTACTTAATAATGTAAGAGAATAATGGTGTTAATTGAGGCATGCGTTAATAATGTAGTAATAAGAGCAGTGGTCCGCGTAATGATGAAATTTAAGTATGGATCGGCGCGCGGCTAGACATATCACAATATAGACATTATCGTAAAGATTCAATCTTCCATAAGAGACCCTAATGAGCTTACCCCGATCCCCAGGAGCAATGCGTGAAAATCAGGAAATAACTAGCAGTTTTGTAACTTTCATCACACAAAACACTTCAAGAAATTACATACAGCAAGTGACTTAACATCTGTGGTTGTGGTTTTTTTAAGTTAAATATCTTTTTTCAGGAGCTTTTAACAACATCTTACCCCTTGAATGACCCCAGAACTCAATAAAATTATAGATCATGATATATAAAGCCTTGTGTTTGTTTGATTTGAAGTTGCTGTTATCGTTCATTTGAAAGTTCACCTAATTGTCTGAAACAACAACTGCCCCATTGGTCATTACCTACTCTAATTCAAGGAGCATCTTGAGAACATACATGACTTTGTAGAACCCAAATATTTAACGAAATAAGGGTACTTTACCCGGTAAGTAGAGTAAGAAAATAAACATCGACAAGCCACTTAAACCCTTTAGCTGCCGATGCGTTTATCTAAGTACTGGCACAGACATCTCCACCGAACTGGAAAGCGACACGCATACGTTCGATGACCCATAATTATTGGTTTATCACTAGAGGGGTAATTCTAATTGGTTCACTAATTACGCTGACGTAGAACTGCTTTGTGTTGACGCCACTTGAAATAAATAGGTTTGAGTCATATAAGTATTGTTAAGTGGTCTTCAATTACCAGTGATCGGAATAGGTGGTGCCATTTCGGGTGAATGACCTTAAACATTGTAAAGAACATGGATAAGACTTGAGATTCTTCGACTCGTATTTCTCACAGAAAATTTTCTACCATACGCAAAAGTAAAAAAAAGTCATTATAAATACATCATTCATTTAAAATTACTTTCGTTTAACAGTTACAGTTAACAATAATAAAATCATAAAATAAAATACGAAACATCAACATCATTGTATTAATTTAACATAATTAAATAATTACTTTCTTTGAAATTATAGTAGCAAACCATATTTTTTATCAATATTTTCTACTGTAAATCTATTTCTTTTGACGTCCGATATCTAACTGAAACCACATTTTCATACTTACGTTATAGCTCACCAAACGAAGACGCTTAACTGCCTGATAGGGGAAGTAATTCGTGTATAGCTGAATTTTGGTGTAGTTGTAGGCAAAGGTATCTTACACAACATACTAAAAGTACCGGTGGATGGGGGCGCCGCTAGCGGGGTGAGGGGGGTGTAAAGGTCCCTTTTTTTGGTTTTTCGTAAATAACTCGGTAACGGTAGCTCATACGAAAAAATTTTCTATTGCTCAATTCATCCACATCAAATTTTCTATAAAAAAGATTCTTTGGAATTTTTTGCTAGGATCAATGTTTAATGAGATATCGAGGAAATACGATAAACACTTTTTTAAACTTTCGGAGCTAATATTTACGAAAGTATTCGTTTTGTCCAAAAATTGTTTCAGAATACCCTTATTATTTTAAAAAGACCTATCTAACGATACCCCACACATTAGGGTTGGAGTAAAAATAATATTTACCCCCCCACTCCATGTGTACGGGAGTACCCGAAAAAATAATATTTTTACACATTTTGTTTTAAAACTTTGCCGGCGTGAATAAAGTACATACTCATACGATTTTTTTATTTTCTAGTCCTAACCATCACTGAGCAGGCTGCTCACCCTGCTACCTCACTTCCTACCCTTATAGTTTCGCCATGTCCGTCTGACCTCATATGTCCGTCTAGACGTCTAGTACTAAACATCACTGAGCAAAGCCGTGGACGGACAGACGGGGACAGACGGACATGCCGAAACTCCAAGGGTAGGACCCCTCCTCACCCTGCTCAGTGATGGCTAGTACTAGAGAAGTAAAATTTCGTATAAGTATGTGTTTTAATTACGCAGACAAAGTTTTAAAACAAAATGTGAAAAAATATTATTCTTTCGGGTACCTCCCGTACACATGGAGTGGGGGGGTAAATATTTTTTTTACTCCAACCCCAATGTGTGGGGTATCATTAGATAGGTCTTTTTAAAACAATAAGAGTATTCTGAAACCACTTTTGGATAAAACTAATACTTTCGTAAATATTAGCTCCGAAAGTTTAAAAAAGTGTTTATCGTATTTCCTCGATATCTCATTAAACATTGATCCTAGCAAAAAATTGCAAATAATCTTTTTTATAGAAAATTTGATGTGGAAGAATTAAGCAATAGAACATTTTTTCGTATGAGCCACCGTTACCGAGTTATTTACGAAAAACCAAAATTAGGGACTTTTACACCCCCCCCTTTCCGCTAGCGGCACCCCCATCCACCGGTACTTTTAGTATGTTGTGTAAGATACCTTTGCCTACAACTACATCAAAATTTGGCTATACACGAATTATTTCCTCTTAGTTTTCCTTCATTAGGTGGGCTATTAGGCCCGCGGTTATTTAAAACATTTTTTAAACCAAACACAAACTTTAAAATTTTCATATCAAATCCCGGGGTTAAAAACTATATCCATACTAAGCTTACGCACCGATGTCCCGCGAAATGGCACTACCAATTCCGATCACTGTCAATTACCGATAGCGTCGATAGAACAACTTTAAGATTGGAAGTGACGTCACCTATTGAATCATATAATTTGGTCAACCAATCAAACTGGGGGAGCCAAAGAGGAGTCATACAATCGTGCGACTGAAACCTAGCGAACGACTCCTTAAATGCACAAATAAATAAATAAACCGGCCAAGAGCGTGTCGGGCCACGCTCAGTGTAGGGTTCCGTAGTTTTCCGCCCGTCACAGTAAGTGTCCCCACTTAAGAGTTAAAATAACACCGCCATGTAGGATATGAGCGTTCCACGTACAGCGACATCTATCGGCAAATTAAGTAAACTATTGCACGTGAGCTTAAAGTATGGAAGATGATTTTTATGGGATGATTCTTTATTGCGTGAACCGATTTTTACCGTTTTTACATTATTTCAAAGCACGTCATTTCATTCTGATTTTGTAGAAATTACAGGTACAATAAACACCTGCTTATACGGTTAAATTACAAACTTAGTTCAGAAATTATTTGTTTCAAAAACTATTTAACCTATCAAGTTCAAAATAATTTTCCTAGAAAGTTTTTATAAAGTTCTGCTTTTGAGATTTTTTTTCATATTTTTAAAACTTATGGTTTAAAAGTTAGAGGGGGGGACACATTTTTTTTTACTTCTGGAGCGATTATTTCCGAAAATATTTACATTACCAAAAATTATTTTAGTAAACCCCTATTCATTTTTAAAGACCTATCCAACAATATATCACACGTTAGGGTTGAAATGAAAAAAAAAATCACTCCCCACTTTACGTATAGGGGAGATACCCTAATAAAACATTTTTTTCTACTTTTTATTTTACCACTTTGTCGGCGTGATTGATATACATATTAGTACCAAATTTCAGCTTTCTAGTGCTAACGGTCACTGAGATTATCCGCGGACGGACGGACGGACGGGCAGACATGGCGAAACTATAAGGGTTCCTAGTTGACTACGGAACCCTAAAAATAGGGTGTTTAAGCTAAAAGTTAACTCCTTATTTCACGATTCAATAGGTATAAGGCGCAATACACTCTTGAGCGGAATTCAGCTACATATCATATTTAGTTAAAAATCACCCGGAAAGCAGAAAAATCCTACTTCCTGCTGAATCTGAATCCCGCTTCCGGCTCTAAAAATTCAGCCACCATAACCAAATTTCCAATTTCCAGCTGATTTATGAGTATGAAGTCTGAATTCCGCTCCAGTGTGTTTTGCGCTTAACACACAGGATGGCCGGATCACATTTCTGTCTTTTTATTCTAAATCTTTGTCACCTTCTATTACAAGGTACGAGTTTCAACTTTGTTTTAGGTTCGATTTTTTCAGATTCAACCGGGAATGAAAAGTGTAGTTTTTAAGCTAGAGAGAGAAATGTATATATGCGAAATATATCAACCTCAATTCTTTGTTGAATAAGAATAAAACTATTTTTCAGACATAATGCAAATTATCCAGAAAGATAAAATCTCGCATTTGATATTTCTTATAAAAGCTATGAAATATCACCCGTAACAATTTTGCTGTTGAACTTGAAACATGAAAAGCGAGAGGATAATAAAATAATAATGTTTTTTGTTCGGCACATCCAAAAGCATTTGGCCTTTAGGTGACATTTCAGCACAAACTAGGCTCCTCGTTTGTAACGAGAGTCAGAACAAATTGGAATGCAATTCTGTATCAAAGCTCCTAAACATGGAAATAAAAGTCAATGCGACACATTGGTTTTTATTGAACAACGTTCAGAAATGCTTTCACGCCTCTGTTTAAAGTTGTTGGAACAAAGCATAAAGCATATTATGTATTATTTAAAAGAACGGTATTCAATTTCCTATTAAGTAAACTTAAAATAGTGTAACCATAACGTAGTGTATTATGTAATAATCTAATAAGTATAGATGGGCTTATAGCTAGCAACTGCGACGGCTCTTAAGAAAATGAATGAGATCGAAAGACAGGGAAATTGAATATTAATGGTGATATTTATACCAAACCATCATTTAATACATGATACCTTTATAAGGAAAATCCGTAGGGACTGAGCGAGTACTATACTGAGTATATACGCCATTAAAAGGGTACCTATTTACGAGGACTCAATTTATATTTCGTTATGCTGCCACGAAGTGCTGGAACAACCTTCCACCACCGATTAGAGAAATCAGTACGGTTAGTGGCTTGAAATCTAAACTAAAGATGTATCTAGTTCTGCTGCCTAAAGCTTCACTTCAAGCTTAGTAAAGATGTCTCCTTCTCCCTCTTCCGTTTCATGTCGGTATTACCTTTTCCATATCACTTATATTATGTATTAATTAAGCTTCCCCCTCAATAACTATTTATTACACATATAAATAAATTTATTCATATTATAAATACACTATGAGCCTATTTATGTATTATTAATTAATGTCCTCGACTTCGAGTCGCGCAATATGCTGTCCCGCACACCCTGATTGCTGAGTGGAGACCATTTCGACTTCACATCTAGATTTATTCATATTCATATTATTTATCCGCAATATTTATATTATTACATGTCATTATAGTAGTAGTTAAAGAATATATTGTACATTAGTGCAATGAATGATCAATAGGTAAATAAGCAATATTGTTTATTACGACTGGCAATTTTAAAAATTCGTCAGAACTGTAGAATGTGTGTTCCAGAAGCCAATTCCTTGTGTCAGGCAGGTTGTTGTAGATAGTAGGGCCGGTTTTAATTTAGTTTTAGCCCGATTTAATTGTTTTTATTATTTTTAATGCTGACACACACACATGACAAGGGACACTAATACAGGCTAATAAAAAAAAATTAAGGCTGTATTATTTGTAAGGTGTGTTGTTTGAATAAATGTTTTCTATTCTATTTTATTCTATATTCTATTCAATTATATCCTGTCAGCTATCTTTAGTACATAAATGTTTTTTCAAGATTGACCCTCAATACACGAAGTCTAAACCAAATAACTAAATACACTCCGCTCCAAACATTGTCTACAAAACTTTACCCAATTCTTATTGTGACTACATAGCGACATGTGTAAACGGTCGGTCCTGAAAGCTTCATCAACTTTTTATGTTCCCTCCACAACTTTGTCGATTTATGAAATTGTTTGTAGATTTTTGTGGTGCAATAAACGGAACGAATTTTCTGAGTCAGAGACAGATAATCTGTTATCTCTATAGAAGAGGAAAAAACCAAATCTGGATTAGTCAGAAATGAAAAAGCGTGATATCATGTCATGTCACATTATCTTAGTTTAAATGTCAATATTCTAAAGAACCCCCTATTGCTTTTGTATGTGTTACTCGTTTATTCGTATCTTTAAACCCGTATATTTTCAGTAAGGGTGATCAGAGTCAGAGATAAACTGTGAACGGACTTTTAACGTGACCAAAAAATATATTTATTCACTAATAGGTATTAAATTTCGTGTTCATTTAACCTCGGTACCCGCACTAGGCATGCCTATCGCGGGGACCAACATCATATTTTATGACAATGTATGGTATAACCGGTTGACAAATGAATGATTTTTTAAGTATGAGGTACACATAACACTAAAATAATACTAATAAATAATACTGAAATGAAACTAGTGGGTAATACTTAGATAATAACTAACTTAGTTAAGTTACAGAATTTACCTATTACCTTCTAAAGAGAAGAATTACAGATCTGCAATCAACATTGCAGGTAATAAAGTGTGAAGAGCCCGCGAGTACGTACAATTTAAACGAGAAAATTACACAAAGGCTAAATTGATTAGGTTGTTGATGGGTAATACTCCTGGTACAGGTGCGGGTACGGATTAATACGAATACGAGAAAGCCGCACTTAATTAGGATTTGAGTTGAATTAGTAAAGTTATTGGTTAATTTTTAATTTTTTAGGATAGTAAAGTATGTTGTATTTATTTATTCATTAACCTGTTATCGGTACGAGTTGGGTGGTACCTTCTTTTAAAAGTAATCTAGTTCTATAAGTAAGAACCTGCAATTGATTTTCTAGTTTTATTGTATTTGTATAAATATTTTGAGTTTGTTTTCCATGTAATATTTTTTATGTGGGAAGTCCATAATTCACATATATCCGCTGTAAGGTCCATGCAGACTCACGCTTACTGTGCATGGTCAAAATCTACCTGCATTTTACCACTAAAATATCCCCCGGGTGCCGAACCAAAAGATACCTCTTTACTTGACTATTTAATAATAGAGACAAAATTCTTTGCCCAGGTACCGAAGACATAAACATAATATAGGTACTTACCTAAGTTATAGATACCTATTATTTAAGAAAACTCAGCAACAAAGTGATTTAGTTGCGCAACTCCCATAAAACTACCACAGAATAACATTACCCTTCCCTAACTGACTGCAAATTTCTATATCAGGTAGCAGGTGCCTTTGTCGCGACCCTCTTACGCATTCCGGCAGGATATTATTATTTTTTCGTGGCCGACAGGGCGTTGTCAATGCTTACCAAAAGATCCTCTCATAATAGCCAGTATAAGCATTCCTATTATTTCGTTATGGATTCCAAGCTCAGCTTTGTACTGGTTAGCATGAGGGATAGGATTTTCCGTACGCTTGGTAAGCAGTGGGGGTATAAACCCAGTATAGAGGGTGTGAACGGACGTAGGAATAAAAGCGTTATGGAGTACATTTGCCTTCGTAACAGCAATTGTCATGTTTCGTCTAGAATCGGCTTATACTAATTTGTCTCAATTGATTCTGATTTGGTATGGCTGCAATTTTATATGATTATGAGCAAAAGGAGCACATGCGGGATGAATGGGTTTTGTGAGAGTCGGAAACCTGTAGGCAATGACCCATAAAAGGTAATGCTGAGCCTTGTATTGTTTAATGATATTATCTTTCTTTCTACCTGGTTGCTTTTGAACGGAGAGTACTGTAAGTTCTATATAGGAACGTTTGTTTGTAAGTCTGTCTAGGTATAAGACGAATATATTTTGGTTTTCTTGATGTTGGACGAAGTCGTAGTTTTTCTCAGGTTTTCCGTATTTCAGTATTATCTTGGCAACTGCAATGTATTATTTAAGTAATATACCTACACCTATGTGTCGACCATGATGTGTCGTTGGACATTTGAGGTAGACCAGTGGGCCGACTTTTGACAATCGAGCGCTCAAATTCAAAGAATTTAACCTCGAATATAATCGCATACAAATGTTTGTCGCATTATTTACGCATGAAATTAATAGTATAAATAATTATGATTTTAAATTACTATCGCTGTTATTTTTAAAACATAATTTATTCGTTCTATTCAGAGTTTTACATGTCATATTCGAGCGCTCGAATCTCAAAAATCGCCCCGCTGGATCAGAATCAAACGGGAGAAAGTATTTTTTCTAAGCAGACGATTTAAAAAAGTCTTAAGTGAATAAATGAGTTTGTTGTACAGCTTTTGATAAGATAGACACGTGCCTGATGTAGTTTGTCCAGTACTATCTTTTTCTTTGGTAAGATTCTAAGTTGAAGCTATGTAAAAGAGCTGATATGTCTGTCACATACATACAACCAGTAAGTACATGTTGTCTCTCTTTCGAGTTATTGTACTGTATCTAATGGAAGCAGAATCTACGAGTGTTAGCTCAGGTCCTTTAAAAAACCTGTTACTAGTCCTAAACCAGTTCTGGAGTCAATCTAGTTGCGTAACAACAAAACTAGTGTTTCTTTTATCGATTAAAATTGTATTAAAGCCGTCTGACTTTATGGTTATTAAATGGTACTGAACAATTTGTTTTAATTAAATAAGTAACTTTAATGAAAACAAATGCAATGCAGAAATAAATACTAGTATTTCATGATTAAGTTTATTAAAAAGCTGTCTACTCTTATACCTTAACTAAGATAACAATCATTTGCTTTAAAATATAGGTTGAACTAATCAAATTAATTTTAATGGTAAATTTACAAGGGGCATTTCAGTGTTTTGCATTATTCATATTCATATTGATTTATTTTGTATTAAACATACATTGTCAAATTACATGAGATCGATGTCAATATTTACATGAATAAAAATTCAAGAATAATACTTACATTCAGCAAGTTATAGTGATTTTACAATAAACAAAAATTAACATACATACATTTTAAAGCTCTTCAATAAGAAATTCAGTTACAGAATAGCCTTTTGGATTAAGAAAGTTTCAAAATAAACCCACGAGAGGGAGCGTTTTTTATTATTAGTTGTCCTTACATTTTCTCTATGTGTAAGACTGTTAATTATATAAGTTTACGATATAGGTACATTTCTCTGAAACCATTTTAAGATATTTATAGCGTTTCTACAATGGACTATTAGTCCTCGTTTTATATTAGAAATTTATCATAAATCGCCTTTATGGCTAAATGAAAGCTTTAAAAGACGCATAAAAAGTAGTAATTACTTCGTCTATGGCTCGCAGTCACGCGATATCTATGGTACGACATGTCACATAAACAGAAACAATACAGTATGAATACAGCCTATCAATTATCTCTGGCAGTTATTACTGAGAGTTATGAATATTATCCTTAATCGGGTTTCGTGTCAGGAATTATGAAAAACACATTAGGTAAAATTTTATTACTGTCGAATTCATGATATGTTTGCTTATTTACGCACTGTGTATATAATTGCTTTGGCCTTAATTGTGATATCTGTTAATTAGGTCAAATAAATGTGGGGTATCAGGATGTATTAATTTACCTACTTAGAAGTAAATCCTGTCGCCTATAGGCATGATGAAGATTAATATTTTTTCAATAAAAAAATCTACCAGGATATGAGTTACACAGACAATAAAAAAAACTGGCCATGTGCGAGTCGGACTCGCGCACCGAGGGTTCCGTACAAACCTGTAGGTATATAGAGGGGTAGTAACTTTAAAATTAATAAAAATATTTATTATATGATGTAACTAAGAATTTACGATTACGTTTTGGTTTTGATTCCCTTGCGAATTTTGAAAATTTGCGGAAATTTGCGGCATAAACGGCTGTATCTTTTGATTGCGTTGGCTTAGAAGTTTGATTTTTTCACAGCTCCAAGGGACAGTAGACCTGAGTCTATGATATAAATTTCAGCTTGATACCTCTACGCGTTCCTGAGAAAAAGGGTCTTGACAGACGGACGGACGGACAACAAAGTTATCCTATAAAGGTTCCGTTTTTTCCTTTCGAGGTACGGAACCCTAAAAACCAAATGCCCTTCCTGTTCCCGGGGATCAATTATTGGACCTAGCTTCCCTTCAGAAAGCAAGAAATATATTTTTGCATCCTTTATCGGAACAGGTCTAAACTGTCCGAAGGTATCATAGGAAATGCAAACGTGTTGACTGTTAACAAAGCCAATAGATACGGAAGTTAAACCAATTCTGTGGCCTGGATTCGTTAAGAACGCGTTCTGATAGAAGTTAATGTCGTAATTAAGATAGCTCGAGGCAAGTTGTGGAAGTCGTAGATTGAATTTGAGGCTCTTTTGAAAGCTGTCGATTTTGCTGATCGATGATGACCTTTTCGTAATCAGACTTAACACTGCGTAGCTTGTCTTTATTGTACACATAGTAGCGGTGGGTTTATTATTTCTTGCAAGTTTACCAAGTTATTGGATAAAAATGGAGATAATACGCATCAGAAATCTGGGTGTTTATTCCGCGCTTTAGGATGCACACAGACCTTCCCTTAATTTACTTTTGTTAGAAAACCGTTTCTATCCTTGGTTTTTATTATAGATTAGGTACCTAATCTTTCAATGATCAATAAGTGTAGGTTAGGTAGGAAGGTAAGTTAGATAGGATAATATTGCTAGTGTTCGTTTACATTTATAATTTTTTTCGTCCATACTTATTTATATTCAAGATTTTCCCAAAATAAAAACTTAAATTTAAAAAATCTACTAAACAATGTATAATCAGAAAATTTGTTGATCTAAAAAAAAACAATATACATATTTGCAGCAGTTTTATCAAGTGGAAGGTAAAGTGGACCTGGACGGGAAACTAGAATTATTAGATTTTTTTTAGTAACGTGGGAAACAAATACAATCCCAGATGAAAACAAATATTGTAAATGTAAGGGGAAGCAAGTATAGGTTAAGTTTAATTTATGTCGGTACCTACCGGAAATTTATCAATTATTCAAGCAACTTTCCTGTCTGCGGTTTATTAATACGTTTACCTAGAGCAGTAATCCCTTTTAAAAATTGATTAGGTTCAATTTGGCCATTTGACATAACTACATAAGTAACTGAATACAAGGTGTAAAAAAATGCTGGTGATCCGTTTAAGTGCATAATTAGTATCGTATTCAAAGTATGAAAACAAAAAAAAAATTTTGCGCAAAAAAAATATTTGACATACAAAAAAAATTTTTTTTCGCGTTCTTAAAAATTTTTCTGCTACATTTTCTTAGTCGCAATACCATACCAATTAAGCTTATCTATTATGCTCTTAAACGGATCACCACTATTTTTGTTATAGTCTGTATTTACTCAAAAACACCGTAAGTATGAACCAGCACTAAATATGATGCGTAGATTTAATTCCCATTTTTATGAAAGCCTTTTCCGGAAGTCAATTGAGTAATTGTGCAAATGGAACAATTTTCCGGAAACAGATCAATCAATCGACCATCTATTTCCCTTTCGTGCATAGACAATTATTTCGGTCGAAGGTTTTAGCCATACACAGACAGCGAAGGTCTTAAATCACATACTGGGCTCTGCAATCTCTTTGCTACTAGTTCACAGGGTCAAACTAGTCATGTAAGTAATCTGCTGTAACATACGTTATTGCAAGACTACTGGTAATTACAATCCGTTGATTATTCCTAATTTCACATTAATTAAAACGCAAGAAATAATAAGGTGTTTACCAATTTCACACTATTGTACTACAATTGTCAACATAACCGCACTTTCACTTAAAAGTTCACTATTTTCATTTCCGCAACACTAAACAACATCCGTGAAGCACACATTTTGTAAAATAGTAAAACCAAATTATTTAACAACACGTTCCATTGATAAAAACGGTAAAACCATATTATCAAATATGGTATACCAACAAACTAGACGTTCAAACCATAACTATAACGTTCGTTCGTAAACACTGCGTGCCGCGAGAAGTTGACAGCGGTTGTATTATGGCTGCCAACACGCCAATATGGCTGCCGTAGTACCAACATGGCAACGCTAGCGCGTCAGTCAACGGCCTTTGCCGTAAAACACCACAAACATAACTTTGCGGGTGGCGAAATCTGGAACTAACTCTTTTGATACAAACTTAGTAAGTAAAGCATAACAAGCGCACCGTTTACAAGCAATATGTAAGTTTGTAGTAGTAAGTCGAATAAATGAATGGATCAAAGTGAACCTGTTTCGTACGAAGATCTTGCGTGTACGCATGTAAGGAAGGATTGATGATCCCTCAGGTCGTTAACTTGTTAATAAATAAATTTTATGTTTTTTACTTTCTTTAAATTCAAAGCAATCCACTGATATTACTATTTTAAGTATAATTACCTACCTTACTTAAATATTGAAATTAACTATTATTGATTATTTCCGAAATCCTGTTAAAACTTTATTTAATTACGTGTTTAATTAATGAAAGGCAAATCTTGAACTTGAATTATAAGTACATTGTAAAGTAAATACATTGTGTTAATTTATTTTACCATGTTGCATGTTCTTGTAACTGGAATTTTAGTATTTTAAACCGATTGCTTATGTACGGTTTATTTGTCCAACATATCAAAATCAAATCAAACTAATGACTGATTATATTTCGAAAATACCTCCTATAGTGTATTAAATACACACAGGCAAGCATGCACCGAGCCCTGGATCGTGTGGCTTGGATAGCGTTGGTGAAAAGTCTCCACAAGCTCAGTCATGAGGATACGACAGAGAAAAAGAGTGTATTAAATGCGGTCGATAACTAATTTTGCACACAATAAATAATTATTGCACTATCATTTGACCGTTTACCGTTGTATACCGTGGACGGTGTTTGATCATGTTTGTTCTAATTGTCTAACTAATTGACCATGTCAACAGCACAAGTATACAGTGTATTAACTATAAGTGCCAATAATCCTTATAACGATAAAATATAACGGTTACACTCACGTCACTTTAGTCACTTCGTGCGACATGTTTCGGGGAGCTTAGGAGGCTTAGGAGACCTAAGCTACGGTAGTACTATTAGTTATTCTGTGCCTAAGCTCTCCGAAACATGTCGCACGAAGTGACTAAAGTGACGTGAGTGTAACCGTTATATTTTATAGTGATAGTATGTCTCACGAAAGTCTAAATTTAATAATCCTTATAACTGATTATATTTCATAATATATGGTCGATAAGTTCGATAACTAATTTATTGCACTAACAACCGATCGCCAGTACCGTGAATGATGGATAAGCAGTCTAATTGACCATTTCAACAGTACAATTATACAGTGTAACAGTACAAGCATATAGTTAACTATGACAATGATCCTAATAGGCTTGTTTCCTCTAAAATTTGATAGTTCGATCATGAAATCAAATTTACGTTATTTACGAAAATATTCTGAATAAACAAGATGGAATATGTTAAGTACTTTATTGTATCACTCACAATTAACCAACTGATCAACATTAATTATGGCGGCACAGTCGTCATCCCATAGAGAACTGTAACAATTTCCAAACCAGCAAATTTTAACACTAAAAAACTTTGTTTGTTTAAAATAAAAAAATTGTTATAAATGCTAAAACATAACGTATTACCATTACATAACGTCGATAGGTAGTTATCAGCATACATTCTAAATTTTACTTTACCCGTTAACCTTAATTTTTGTTATGAACTGTCACTTCAAAAGTTATCGATTTTGATATTGGAAGGAGGTCCCTAGTTAATTAACATTTTTGCCACAAAAACTTCCATGTCTGGTCATAAAAATACAAAAAAATTGATACTGGTTATCGAAGTAATTGGTTATTTATAGATAAGTGTAAGTAAAAATCATGTCAATTACGATAAAAGAATGCAATATTATGTATTAACCCGCAAAACCGAAAAAAAGAAAACAAGTAATGACGATAATCTGGTAATTCAAGATATTAAATTAAGTATTTTATTTATAAACAATTTGTTTCCTAACGACATTTCTCCTTAACGAGGTATAGTATTATTTGATTTTAAACCTAACTATTGAAGAAACACAACCTAACTATTGACTGAATTTTACGAAGCAATTGCGCACGCGCTTTGATATTATAGTTACTTTACTAAGACAATTTTGAGTCGTATCGATTTACAAATTAGATTCGAATTTCATTTTTACCAGATGAAACAGTTTTTGAAAGAATTTTGAATCTTATGACTATAAGAGTTAGGTTGTTAATCAATTGAATTCATAATTAAGTATGGGTAGAGTAGGGTTGATAGTGAAAGTGTGGGTATGAGGAAACAATATGTAATGCTGATCGGTGCAAAAACATTACCCTCCTTTGCACGGTTGGTAAAAAGTGCTTCCGAGATAACGAGATTCCGATGCTTTGTGACACGAGATACAATTGTTAGTGCATTTTATTTTTGTAGCATTGTTGGTATTGTATGATTTTAACTTATGTACTTTCTGCTGCATCGTTTTTCTGCATTTAAGCCTGCTTAAAGTGCCCCATACCGTTGGGTATACAAAATAATGACTGCATGCTGCACAATAATATAATAAATATTTTTTTAATACAATTGTTCAAAAAGTTTAGTTTATGTAGCTGCAAATCGTGCGTAAAGTTTGATTTTATGCACTAGTGCTAAAAAGTTACCTGATCTGCAAATCGTGCGTAAAGTTTGATTTTACGCACGATTTGCAGATCAGAATTTTAAATAAATGAGTATTATGCGAGACCCGCTTAGGTATAAATGACCCACCTGAACTAACGCGCGATTGGGCATAAAGGAGAAGGAGTATTATGCGAGTCCCAATAGTATGACTTGAACAACGCGCGATTGAATGAAGTTGTTTTTTGTACACTGACAGAATATAAATGTAATTTAATTTCATTGTAGTTTTTTCGCAATTGTATTAAAAAACGTTGTTCGACACACGTGCGGAAGTGTCATTTTCACTCGTCCCGAGTCTTGACCCTCGCCTCTCGGCTCGGGTCAAGTAACTTCGGTACTCGTATATAATGACATACTTCTCGCACTTGTATCGAAAACTACTATTATTATTTTTTCAACTCCATCGTATTTCATTAATAGATATTTTTATTATTTTTTCAACTCCACAGTAAAGACTAAACGAAGTATTTCCAATGTTGCTATTAATTTCTAAACGTAGTCAATTTCTATTTGAGAATTTCCTTACCGCTGTTTTGGTACTAAAAAAATGAATCGATATAAAATGGTTTGGATGACCATTACATAACTTTTAAAACATCAATTTTAATGGCCCCCTAGCTCAGTCGGTAGTGACTCTGCCTATTCATAGGGGGTCCTGGGTTCGAATCCTGGTCAGGGCATTTATTTGTGTGTTTATCACGGATATGAAATTTGTTCCTGAGTTATGGATGTTTTCTATGTACCTATTGAAGTATTTATCTATTATATATCGATATCATTTTATATTATTTTCTAATATTATGGGATAATCATACACAAATTGACATAGTCCCACTGTGTTGACCCACAACACGAGCCTTATTAAGCTGACCGTGGGACTGTCGATTTATGTATAGTACGATTTTTTTAAGATGTCGATATTGTCGGTAGAATTCCTTAGTAAGATTCCGACATCTTAAAAAATTACCACTATATAATTGTCCCATAGTACATATTTATATTTTGTTATTATACATAAAAAACTGCCACAATTTTGTTGTCCAATTCAATATTCACTAAACATTTTATTATCCGTAGTGGACCTCAAAAAATACCGTGCCTACTCCACTTAACCTTTACTGCCTTTACCGAACCGAACTCATAAACGACATCAACGTAGAAGCCTATCGCCACCAACTTATCTTTGCTGGCGAAAAAATAAACAAATGAATGAACATCGCCCAACCTTCAAAAAAACTTCGACGACAGCACCATTCCTAGTGAATTTGATAACTTTGCAAGGAAGAAAATTGCCTTAGATAACAAAGGACGTATGTACGTGGAGCTTAAGGATTTTTTTATGCTTTTTCAAAAGTGGTATCGAAGGATATATTGGCTATAAAGGCGGGTCCACACGGTATGCGTTTTATGGAAGAGGACTAAATGAGCTATATGAGGCTGCTCTTTAAATTTCCCAAGGGACGATATTGCAATTTCCTTATTTAATTAAATTGCAGTTTTGATTAAAACATTCGCATTTTGTACTTGCAGAGCTTAGTAGATAAACATTGTACTGCAATAGTTGGCAGCCAACCTATTTGTATATGGGACGAAATAACAACACGATACAAGATTATGAAACCTGAATCTGATCATGATTTTGATCAACTTTTCCTATGGGATCAACTTTGTAAATAGAAAAATAAACTTTCCCATAAATTTTCGTTTTCAATGGAACAGCAATGCGTGTACCTTTGATATAACCGCAAAAGGAAACGAGACGCAGGATTTGCAATTATAAATTGACATCGCAATAAATATTTAATTAACTATTATTTAACGTCACAAACCTTACGCTTTTTGTACATAGGCTGCTATTTATATATCCGGAAACCGGGATTACAATCTTCTTAAGGTGACGGGTATCGCGGTTGACGACTGCATTTTGCGTTTTTATAATCGCAGCTTCCGCTTCTGCCATCTAGTATACTTGAGATGAACTATGACAATTCAATGTTGACATGTTTAAATAGTCAAGCAATCGCGGTCTTTTACAGTAAGATGGCGCTTTGATAATGATCCCATTTTATGTGTACTTACTTAATTAAAGTTACTATTGTATGTAGGTAGTCAATGACGAAATAATTAAAGTTACCTATAATATAAAACTACTTGACCAACGCACGCCATTACCTACAGTATCATAATCGCACAATTATAATGTTTTATTCTAAATATCCAAAATAAGCATTCATCATGGCGGTTATATTTCTATGTGTCAAGTACGTGTCAAGTCTTTCAAAATAAAAGTTCAAATAAAATGTACTAAACTGAAGATAATACTATTTGTAACTAATTTGTTTTATGTCCTCTTCTGCTCTGAAAAATCCAGGTTTTTAGTATCTATAACGAAATTAGAGATGGTCAAAAACGCTTTCAATGAGGACGGTAAAGTGCGTTGGGATAAGACCGCATCGGGAGAACATCGGATAATTCAATTACCTATCTGGAAAATTAGCCTTTAGTTGCAAATACAACACCTTCTCCAACACTATTGTGTACCTCTACCTAGTTGCATTTTGATATAATGGCGATGCCGCTTTTTTCAGGTACATTAACATTTTACTTAAATGTTTCTTCCGGTAGGTATCCTTAATAAAAACGACTGTTGTTTAAGTGAAAAGTTTAAAAAACCGGCCAAGTGCGTGTCGGACCACGCATAGGAGGGTTCCGTACCTTCAATGGAATAAGAACCAAACTAATACCAAAAGGTCGTATCTGATGCCTATGGAAGAAGTTTTTTGGAAATAACTCAAAAATGGCCAAACAATTTTCGTAGAAAGTATATGCTAAGGCGCATCTCCTCAAATTTTTTCATATTTTTTGGACTTACGGTTCAAAAGTTACAGGGGGGGCTACACAATGTTTCTGACTTTCGAAGCGATTATTTCAAAAAATATTCACTTAATCACAAAAGGATCAAACAAACCTCAATATTATTTTTAAAGACCTATCGATTGATGTGTCACATGTTGATATTTGGTAAAAAGATTTTTTGAAATTTAGTTACATGAATCGAGCGCCCCCCCATAAAATATATTTTTTTACAAATTTCAAGTAGTGGCATACAGAAATACACCTTATGTGTAAATTTTATTCAGATACGTCGTATAGTTTCCGAGTAAAATGGCTGTGACATACGGACGGACAGACAGACAGACAGACATGACGAATCCATAAGGGTTCCGTTTTTTGCCATTTGGCTACGGAACCCTAAAAATCACTTATTCTTTATTTGACGATCTCCTAGCCCAGTCGGTGGTGACCCTGCCTACGAAGCAGGAGGTCCCGAGTTCGAATCCTGGTCAGGGCATTTATTTGTGTGTTGATCGCAGATATTTGTTACTCAGTTATGGATATTTTCTATGTATTTAAGTATTTATCCATATTTATCTATTGTATATATCGTCGTCTAGTACCCATAACACAAGCCTTATTGAGCTTACTGTGGGCCTAGGTCGATTTGTGTAAGATTGTCGTATAATATTTATTTATTTATTTCTTATTTATAGTAAATGTATGGAAAATATTTAATTTGTAGCTTTTTAGTACATTACCGTAAGTTGACCCCTAATAGGAAACTATTAGAGACGATAGGAATGGAATCGATTGGCATAAAAAAGCAGCATGTGAAAAATAAAAATAAATAATTTTCATAAAGTATGGGAAAAGTTTTTCTCAATTTGTGGCTTTTCTAGCCGCAAATTATTTTTGATCCCATACAAGAATGGGATCGATTGGCATCAAAAAGAAGTTTACCAAATGTGACCTCTTTCTCGCATCCTGTATGTTTTTTCCAAAATCCGTAACGTTATTAATTTGAAATTGAGGGAAGGTCTTCTAAGTCCATTTTCGCGTTGCAGCGAGGGATCTGGTAGCTGCCCCCACTGACCCAAAAATAAATTGAACTTGTATATTATTTCAAATTATCGAAGTTACAAGTAAAAGTAGTTAAGATAAAAGTAATTGCAATTACAAATTATATGTAATCGGGAATACTACTGACATGTAATCTCAATTACAAGCAATTTCAATTACTTAATATAATTGATTTTCTTGTAATTTAATTAGCAATTTAATACATTACAAAAGTAGGTACCATCTAATAAATTAAGCCCAACACTGAATAAACATCAGGTTCAAGACGGTTGTATGGAGGATGTATGCTATCTGCTGCCGAAGTCACGTATACATGTGATCTTTATAGACAAAAAAAGTTTCGTTCTATAAATTCAATTGTTTGTCACAAAAAATTGTTTGATTTGTTTTTGCGTGGCATTTAAGACTGGATCTTATTAATTGTTGCTGTGAACATTTTTTAAATGTGTACCTAGTTGGTTACTAGGAACAGGTTTAGACACGAGTATGTTACGTCCAAAAGGGAGGTATAGGCACTCCGAATGTTATCTCGCTAACTGTGGTAAGGCACAGTTCAGCGAATGTTATCACGCTCAAATCTGGACCTGGCTCAGAGCTCGACTGGGGAAGTACCTCACAGAAAACCATAGCCAAAAAGCAAATAACTTAATTCAACCTAAAGTTTAAGATTAATTTTTTAACATGTTTTAATCATTTTCATTTAAAAATATACCATAAGTGTTCTTTGCTAAAAAAAATTACAAATATAAAAGCGTTTGTCGTCTCACATAAGAATTATAAATTGAAATTACACAAAATAATTAAAAACATGAAAAGTCAGCACGAGTAAGTTAATAACATATAATACCTGCTTTTGCCCGCGGCTTCGCTCGCGTTAAATTCGGGGTAACAATCCACTTCCACCCCCCATTTTAGGGAATTGGGGGGTTAGAAAGAGACAAAAAGTAGCCTATGTCACTCTCCATCCCTTCAACTATCTCCATTTAAAAAATCACTTCAATTCGTCGCCCCGTTTTGCCGTGAAAGACGGACAAACAAACAAACACACACGTACACTTTCCCATTTATAATATTAGTATGGATTAGTTGTATCGTATCGTGTATAGGGTCGTCACGGTTTTTTGGGTACATTTTTGGGTTAGTTTTGGTTAATTGCCATCTATTTCAAAAGTTTTACCATATCAAAATCCATTACAATATTAAAATACTAGCTTTTACCCGCGACTTCGTCTGCGCGAAATTAACATGAGCGATATGGAATTACATAATAAAACGCAAAATAAAAGTTACTAGTTAGTAAAATCTAAGAGCAAATATAAAACTAGTACGTATGCTATTTCAAGTCAACAGGGAGCAACAATTCCATATAAACTTCCATTCCGTTTTCACCCCCTTATACATACCAAATTTCATCTAAATTAGTTGAGCGGTTTAAGCGTGAAGAGTTAACAGACAGACACACTATAATATTAGTATGGATACGTCCATATAATATATCTCTTCAAGTAGGCTGGGGAAAAAAAAAGAATTATAGCCAAAAGAGTTTTTTAAATTTTTTTAAATTTTGAAACATCTTGCTTCAAAGGTTTGAAACATCTTGTCTTTCCACTCTCAATATTTTTAACTCACTCGTTTTTGAAAAGTTTGAGAAAATGCTGAAAGGTTGACATGAACATAATACAGGCGGTTTATAATTATATCTATTATTTGAAACCGTGCATAGGGTGGTTATGCTAGTTTCCCGTCCGGGTTGCCGTCCACCTGATTAAACTGCTACAAATTTATTGGACTAAGAGCTGGCCACGTCAGATATGACACAATAATGAGAGCAATGAAACCTGACTATTGTGTCATATCTGACGTGGCCAGCTCTCCGTCTACATGGAAAAAACTTTTTGAGGTCAAATTGGCCATTGATAATAATTATTTATTCTTTAATTGATATATTAATTATAAGCTTTAATTTGAAAAACTTGAATATCAATATATCAATAAGTATGGACGGAAAACTGACACATACTCCACTTTTACAAAAAATGTTTTATTATAAAAAACCTTTCGAGTATGATTTATTTTCGTATAATATTAATCTAAACAAGATCATATAAGCTCTAGAACGGGCACTTCAAAATTTATTATTGCATTACAAAGCTGGCAAAATCGATAAGTGGAAGAAAACTAGCACCTAAAAACTTACTAAGAGTAAATTTTATTGAATAGTCCAATCTTAAGTAGAAGGAGTAGATTTTGAAATTTTAAACACGACAAACAGCTTAGGTACACTTCACACTGATTTGAAACAAGGATTAATATTTCGAGAAATTTTTACAAAGGTAAAGCATAAAAGTTAGCCCTGAAAGCTGACCAACTAGTTCAAAAATGGTCCGATCTTACCCCATCGTACCTTACGAGTACTTATTGGTTTTTTCATTTTAGGGATTGTGAGAAATTATATTGGTATATATACTTATACGATTAAATTAATTCCATATCTACTTACCTACCTAATAATAACATTAATAATTCACTATATCTTTTAAATCGTACGAAAACGAACATACAATAAGCCATATAAACCTAATGGCGCGACCAGACATCGCAGAGTACCGGGACAGCCGAGCCGATTGTTTCTTTCTTATTCCATAGTAAAGAGAGAGATATATAACCTATCACGATGATGTGGACAAATCATTGACAAATACACGAATGTGTTTCAACTTCAAGCATTTGATTCTATTCAATGAATCCGTCATTCATATCATAATATAGATCTAGCTTGCAACAGCGCAAAGCAAGAAGCGAAATGAGCAAATGAAAGTAAGCTGGCAACGTCGCCTCGGATGGAAACTGCTCGAACAAACGCGCTCTTGTAATACAAATTATGGTAAAAACATGGACGAAGCCGTCTATGGTAAAAAGTACCCATACCCACTGTAAAAATTGAATAATGAATTAGTCTCTTTTATAAGTTGGTAGTTTAAATATATTGGGTAAAAAAGTCAAAATAAAAAGATTAAACTAACTAGTAACTTGACTATAGTATGATTTGACTTTTTTTTGTCCAAAAATACCTATAAATCGCTTAGGATCAGGATTGAAAATATAAATGAGAAATGAGATAAAAAAATAAACAAAAAAGTTAACATCAGCCTAGATTTGAACTCGGACATATCTACTTAGTAAGCAAGCGTACTATAACCTAAGCTATGTGGAACGAATTTCCGCGCTCAAAATTACTAATCATATTACTCAAATTTGACACATGAAACATGTCTCTGGCTGCAATAGAATAAACGCCTATAAGTTTTATTAGCAATTGCATAGTTCTGATTATTACAGGCTCTTACAAGGTTTTGCGTCTTAAACCTTTATTAAGCGCTTAATACGACTATAGTATCTGCCGAACATTAGTAATGTGCTAAGACGTAGTTATGTTTAATTTCGCAACATAGAATTATTTCTGACCGACATAAAACTTGCGACAAGTTTTCTCCAAAACAGTTTCTTAACGATGATATATATACCTAATTATGTTATACAAGACCAAGCACGTATCGGTACAGCGAACACAACTATATGCCCCTACAGAAAATGTAACATTCATGCTCCAACGTGGTTTGTTTTCTTCAAAAACCTTGCACAAAAACACCTCGATTTGACGTGTTTGCATATATCGTCGCCTTAAATAGCATATTTGACCTCCATGGTAAAATTTGAACTTTTTTAAGTACTGGCCGGTATATTTTTTCTTTCTTATTAACGCTCGTGTTTTGTTTTTGACGGGTTTTAAATGTCATCTCGCAGCAAGAATGGAACTCACTCGTGAAAATATTCGTGCTATGATTTATTATGATTTTCGGCGTGGTTTAACGCAACAACAGTGCATAGATCAACTAACTTCAACTTTTGGTGATGAAGCCCCATCTAAAACTACTGTGTATCACTGGTTTAGTGAGTTCAATCGTGGACGTAGTATGCTTACGGACGAAGTTAAGGCAGGTCGCCCGAAATCGGTCGTTGTACAACAAAATATCGAGGCTGTGCGAAAACTTATAATGGACGACCGACATGTTACGTACTGCGAGATAGAGGCGACTCTGGGTATTTCTATGACCAGCATTAATAGCATATTACATAATTACATATTTGGCTGTAAAAAAAATTTGTTCGCGTTGGATACCCCACAACTTAACAAAAGAGCAAAAAGATGCTCGCGTCGAATGGTGCAATAAAATGTTAAAAAAATATAACCGTGGTGACTCAAAAGCCGTTTATAACATCTATACAGGTGACGAATCCTGGATCTATGCATACGATCCCGAAACGAAGCAACAATCAACGGTATGGGTGTTTCAAAATGAGCCGAACCCTACGAAAGTTACTCGTGCAAAAAGTACATTGAAACAAATGGTGGCCTGCTTCTTCGGTATTAATGGCCATGTAGCTACAGTGCCACTAGAAAACCGTAGAACGGTTAATTCAGAGTGGTACACGACCATTTGCTTACCGGAAGTATTTGAACAAATTCGTAAAACTAACCAGCGACGAAGAATCATTCTTCATCATGACAATGCCAGCTGTCATACGTCACGCGAAACAACTCTATTTTTGGAGGGTCAAAATGTGGAATTAACGGGTCATCCGCCGTACAGCCCTGACTTGGCACCCAACGATTTTTATTTATTTCCAAATATAAGGAATAAATTACGCGGTCAACGATTTTCGACCGCTGAAGATGCTGTCGACGCATTCAAACAACACGTTATGGAGGTACCTCAGGCGGAGTGGCAGAAGTGCTTTAAAAATTGGTTCACGCGAATGCAAAAGTGCATAGATCATCAAGGGGAATACTTTGAAAAACAATAAAACCATTTTCAGCCGTGTACGTTTGTTTGTTTTTTTGTTTCCGGATATATAAGTAGCAACCGTTTTGACGCGCGGCACAGACAAGACACCTAGCGTATTTTCGTATTTTTGACGTTTCAAGCTAGGCCACAATGGATAGTAGGTTTATTAGAGACATTTGAATCTAACGTGAAATAGAATCAAATGACGTTTTCCAAAAAAATCATGACGTTTCTAATTGTGACGTTTGAAAGGTAAATGGATACATTGCGTGCTGAAATATTTCATATGGAAAAATATATGTCGTAAAATTTTAATAAAACATATGAAAGTATGTTTATTAGGGTATCTACTAACTAGTAACTAAATAGTATTTAGTTACTAGTTAGTAGATACCCTAATAAACAGTAAATACCCTTAGCGTATGCGGTTATATCAAAAATACACGATGTATGGCGTCACACATCAATAGTGTATTGATGTGTGTCAAGTAAATGTGATGTTATGTATTGTATTGCTAGATCCGGGTACCTGGCAGATTTTAATGGGTGGAAGTCAGAGTGACAGACTAGCAACATTTTTGAATTCGAAAATAGTAATACCAAAATACGCAAAAACTGCCGATGTTGCCTGAGTTATAAACAGAACTGGGCCTATATTTTTTTGCACTACTTTCCCCTAACATAAACTTTTGGCAATGTTATAATCTAATTATTTTTATAATTTCTTATAATATTGTAGAAAACTCAGAACTCTAGGATTTGTTTTCCTAAAATGGTTTGCTTTTTTTGAGGTCCACCACTTTACAGTCGCCAGATGTCCAGATCCCGGAAAAAGCATAGTATAGTAAACTGACTAGAGGGGTTTCATTGATCTCATTATTTTGTCATATCTGACGTGGCTAGCTCTCCGTCTATTACCATTTTGCTATAAAATAACAATGTTGAATGCAAAAATGTGTTTTTCTATTTTACTTATTACCTGAAAAATAATTATGAATATTGGTGATAAAAATAATATTACCAACATCATTAGGTTCATCTTTAAATTCAGAATCATGCCCCTCTTGCTCCACGACCCCGAAATCACCCTGTATAAAAGATTATTTGAAACACAAAATAGTGTATGGTCAATTGTTAATCATGAAAAACACAAAAGTTATTTTAAACACTTAACTTATCGAAATTATCTGATCAGTTAGACGATTTGCTGCATGATGATTTCAGTCGATTGACGATACCAATGACAATGCAACTTTAATGGCAAGTATACTTAAAGAAAAATGGAAATATTTACTGCCACTAGCGAGACCTGAACTAGGACTACGCGATGCTAGTTTCCCGTCCAGGTTTAATTTACCGTCCACCTGATTACACAAATATAAGTACAATTTTCTATTTATAAGTAGTTTGTTCTTTACTAGATTTTATTATAAGTATGGATGGAAAACTGATATAAACACCACTTTAGGGAGCGTCCATTAATCGCGTCATACGTTTTTGGCTTGTTTTAGACCCCCCCCCCTCCCCCATGGTGATCTTTGGTGATATTTTCAGGACCCCTCCCCCCCCCATCCAATATGACGTGTAATTTTTTTGCTAACTACAGTAAGTACAGTTTTCTAACTTCACGTGTTAGAAAACTGTACTTACTTTAGTTAGAAAACTGTACTTACCCTAGTTAGAAAACTGTACGTAACGTACGTACACGTGAAGGGTAAAAAAATGAAACTACATGGATACCTCACCGTTTTAATTAAAATTATCTTTAATAGAAAAGAAACCGACCAAGTGCGTGTCGGATCACGCATAATTGAGCGTACCTACAATCGAAAAACTAATATCAAAAGGTCGTATCTGCCTATGAAAGAAGTTTTCTTGGAGATAACTCCATAGTTTCTAAACCGATAATGTTCAAAACAATTTTCGTTCAAAGAATATCTTCTCAATTTTTTTCATATTTTTTGGATCTCCGGTTCAAAAGGGGCACAATTTTTAGACTTCAGTAAATGAAAAAATGTTTAAACAAACCTCAATGTTATCAACAGACTTCAAGATTTCGAAGGAGGAGGTTATCAGCTCGTCGGAATCTTTGTTTTTGCTTTTTTTTTGTATGTTCACCGATTATTAGAAGACGTATGGATCGATTTAGAAAATTCTATTTTTGGTTTAAAGAGTATACTTCACAGTTAGATTTAGATTTAGATTTATTTATTCTCTCAATAATATTACATTATAGTACCTAAGTAATATAAATATGGATACATACTGAGATCGTCAAAATACATTAAAATAACATTTTCAATACAAATTATGTCAAATAATTTAAAAGTAACAATTAAATTTATAATAAGTTTAACATTTAACAATTTTTATCGATAATATAATTTAAATAGAGTTAGAGAATTATTAGATAAATAGTAAACTTACAAGAATAATACATTATTTTGAACATAGGATATCTTATTTAAAGTACTCGTAACATGAACACATTAATATTTATGGTTTAAGAATTGTTTAAAATTATACAATGTCTCACTTAGCAGCAGAGTTTTTACTTTGTGGCGAAAAATGTTGATATTAGTTTCAGATTTTAATACTTTAGGTAGCTTATTATATAATTTCTGAGCCATTATCTTGGGACACTTTTTCGCCATTTTTAACCTACATTCGGTCGGTGTTAAATTCTCTGGGTACCTTGTTGGACGTTTACTGACATCGCCAATACGCACAAAATCGCTCGGATTTTTCTTCACACATAGCACAATTTCAAGTATATATGTCGAAACAAACGTTAATATCCCTAGGTCTTTAAAGTGTTCTATCTTTTGCATGTGCTAGGACACGGATTGCGCGTTTTTGCATCTTCAGGACACGCTCGAAGCCCGTAGAGTTTCCCCAAAGTATAATTCCGTACGAAAAAATAGAGTGTATATGAGCATAGTACGCTTCTTTTAGGTGTTCGCCGCTTGAAATAATATCTCTTAATTGCCTTAAAACGTATACCCTTTTTGCAAGCTTTCCACAGATTGAGTCTATATGCGTTTTCCACGAGAACGTAGGATCTAGATGAAATCCTAGTAGTTTTACGTTCTGTACACTTTGAATTAGTGTGCCATTCGACAGAGGTACTTCTATGATATTAGACTCATTGTTTCTAGTGTTAAATTTCATTATACGTGTCTTTTCAGCATTTAACTTTAGACCATTGTTTTTGAACCAGTTTTCTAATTTTGATAAAATTGGGGTAATCTTTTTAATCAATTTATCATCAGATTCCTCACTTACAATTATTGTTGTGTCATCTGCATATAAAATTATTTCACTATCGATGTCAAGATTTGCTACGTCATTTAAAAATATTGAGAACAGCACGTTACCTAAGGATGAACCTTGCGGAACTCCTATTGTCACAGGTTGCGGCATTGACTTGTAGCTCTTACCTTCCATTTTTACTTCTACCGTTTGCATTCTGTTTGATAGAAATGATTTTAGTAATTCGGCACTGTGACCTCTTATACCATAAGCACGCAGTTTAGCCAACAACAGTGTATGATTTACAGAGTCGAAAGCTTTTGATAAATCTAGAAATATACCTACTACTTTTTGTTTGTGTTCTAAACACTTAATTACAGTCTCCAAAAATCTTTGTGTTGCTGCAATGGTGGAACGTCCGGGTCTATAGGCATACTGTGCCTCTGACAGAGCATTATTTTTCTCAATGTGTCTAAGGATATCTCTTGATATTATTGATTCTACAAGTTTTGATACTTTAGGGACTATTGTGATGGGTCTGTAATTACCTACATCTGTTTTCTCTCCTTTACCTTTATAAATGGGACACAAACGAGTTTGTTTTAGAGATTGAGGATATGTATTCGAACTTAAAATATTATTTATAAGGTATGTCAAATGGTCAGCTAAAACAATCATCATGTCATATAACAATTTACCAGATATTTCATATATATCCTTGGTGTGCGATTTTGATATCTTCTGTCTTGCTAACTGTATGATGTTTTTCTGACTGACGTTAGAAAATGTGAATGCAGGCTGCATGTCAGAGTATTGAATAGTCAGTTGTGCTATTGCTTGATCTACATCAGGCTTATTATTGACGGCGAGATCGGTACCTATTTGAACTAAAAACCGGTTTATATAATCTGGTATTTCGGTGATATGGATAGGATTTTTTGTTACTGCGTCCTTAAGATACCAGTTATAATCTTGTACAGAGTTATTACTTTCTTCCTTTATTATTTTCCACACCTCTTTTTTGGGGTTTTTTGAGTGTGAAATTCGTTCCTCAGTGTATTTTTTTAAATATCTAATAAAGACTTTTGCAAAGCTTGCCTCTTGTAACTTAAGATGTGCTCAAAGTTAATATGTGGGAATTGTTTACGAAACAGACCTATGTCATACATGTCTTGTTGTAAGCTATTTATAGAGTCCGATATCCAGGGAATATTATTCACGAATTTCTTTTTTACCGTTTTTTTAGGCATATGTACGTTAATGTTATAAACTATTTTTTGCATAAAGTCATCAAAGGTTGTAGGTTTATATGACATAAATATTGTACCCCAATCATATGACATCATGGCCTCGCAAACGTTAACTATATTTTCTATGCTCTGCGGTCGACTTTCAATGTATACATAGTTAGATTTAGAGTGTCTAGGTTGTTTAATTTGCGCAAATTGAGCATCATGGTCAGATATATCAGCTGGCAATGGTTTAACAGTTAAAGTACCACTATGAATGTTTGTGAGAAGACAGTCTATTGAATCCCACAGAAGACAGTCTATTGAATTAGTCCCACTGTAACCAGGTCAGGATCTGATGATGGGATCCTCGAGAAATCGAGGGAACTCTTCAACTATTATAGTTACAGCCATAGGATTTGAGTAGTTTTTTACAGCAGCTCGAGCATTTGCTTTTGGAAAGGTGGAGGCTAAGTGGAGTCGGTTCTTTTTTGATTAAAATTATTTTTAAATACCTATATTACCTATCGAGTGATGTGAAACATGTTGATATTTGGTAATTTTTTTTTTTAACAAATAGTTACATGTCTGGCTGGAGTGTCCCCCGTGAAAATATCTTTTTCAGCAAAACTCAGTAGCGGCATACAAAATACACCTTATGTTAAAATTTTATTAAGATATGTATTATAGTTTCCGAGTAAAATAGCTGTGACATACAGACGGACAGACGGATATAACGAAACCGGTTACGTTTTTGCCATTTTGGCTGCGGAACCCTAAAAACCTACTTCACAAAATAATATTTCAAATGCCATTAAAATTATTGACAACCATAGAGGTATATCTCATACATAAGTCATAACAATTAGTCCCAAGACGTAAAAAACCTTGTCGTGGTGGAGTTCCATTCTGGTCTTCACGAGCAGTTTCTATTTCACTAAAAAGCACTATTTAAATGCAATTGTTTGGTTTTTAGATTTAAAAAAAAAATTGCTATACGTTTGCTTAAGGTTGCAGGAGTTCCCTTGATTCCTCGTGGATATTTCCGGGCATTCCGCCAATCCGTCATTAGAAATGGATTTTAACAAAAATGAGAATCTAAGAGACGCCGTGCATAAAGCATAGCGACGACCCGCCCGCTCAAATGAACGCTGAAGTGCCAACCGCTCCGCGCGCAAATTTTACTCTGGTTTCGGCAGTTTGGTTAATTTAAAAGTTGATAATTTTTATTTTATTGAATATCAGTAGCACGGAGAAACAAAAAATTACACGTGATATGTGTCCATACCCCCCCCTACCCTGTGGTGATCTTTGGTGATTTTTTCTTGACCCCCCTCCCCCCCTATACAATATGACGCGATTAATGGACCATTACCAAAAAATATTATTTATGAAAAAGGCGGCAAGTATGATTTATCACCCCACCAGTCGGCAGCCCGCCCAATCCTCAACCGAATATCCGCTTAGTAAAAAATAAATTTAATTTAATGGCAAGTGTTAACGATAAACTTATGTCAACATATACAAATTCTTATTAAAAATGGTAGTCGAGCCGATAAGTAGAAAAAAAATAATGAAAGATGGGATTTCTCGAATAAAGGCCAAGTCACGACATGTCACTCTGACCAGTCGAATAGGCCCCATGATTATCTAATCAGTAAAGCATAGAAAGTAAAATAGCATTTAGTATTCCCACACGATAATTTTCCTTGTGGAAAAGTAATTGCTTACTGAATGTGAACAACTTTTACTCAATTTTCCTTAGACAATAGCGTGTACAGACTAATGGAGCCCTGCGCAATGTCGCAGTACACCGAAGGGAGACAGTAAAGATATAGGTTATAGTCATAGTCGGGGCAGAGGCACTGAGGCACACCAAAAAGATCTGGACGCATTTTGTAGCGATTGGCGAGAGCCTGCACTAAGCTATGACGAGTGGCTTAAAAGTGGTTATGTCTCATTCTGACAGATACAGAGATTATTAAACTATAACAGCAAAAAACCTGTATCTGAAAACTGAAAATCAGTTCTTTAAAACGGTTCTATAGTTTTCAATAAAATGGAGGTAGGTTAGGTATTGTTTTGAACGCATAGGAAAAATTGTATAAAATAGATTTATCTGTCACCAGGCACACAGCTTTCCAAAAAACTAAAGTCTAGAATTTTTATTTAACCTACCATACTGTTTTTAAGTTTAACACTGTACAGTTACGCAATTAAGTTGCGATCGCAGTCCTTTTGTTTTACGGCTCCCGACAATTACGCAGAAGCTGACTGTACTAAGTACTAAATCTCGATTTTGTTCTCGCACATGAAAAGTAAATATTATTAATAAAATTATCGCCTAAAACAAATTGGTACATTTTTTTTTGGAAAAAATTAGTTTCTGCATAGTTTTCCATGTCACTTTGATATCTGTCAATAAGGACGTGCAAACTATGCGCAATAGTGCCAACAACGCCATCAGAAAGGCGTTTTGTGCTGAGTTATAATAAAAAGTGTAGTTTTTAAAAATTGGTATTAACTCTGAAACTAGGCGTCCAAGTAGCAAAATTTGGCACTATAAAAGTCCTGAGAACATTTTAGAACGTGCTGATTAGTGTTCATGATTAGCACTATAATGGTGTCGTAAACCTTTACCTAACCCCAAATAGGCCCTAGTTTTATCACTGATTTATTCTATAATCATTACATAAAGGCTCTCACTGTGATAAATCAGCTCTATGATTGAAATGTCTGCAATGTTTATGTCACAATCAGGAACTATTAAAGTAACCAAAACATGTTTATAGTGCTATTTTGCGCCGTAAAAGATTCCAGTGATCTTTTTTATCACCAAAAGCCTCGTGTTGTGTGCTGTCGTCGTCGTGAGGTTATTTCACAAGAAATTAAACAAATATATTTGTAAGTCATTCGCCATGTCCCTTTAGTTCCTTAAAGTGACATATAAAGGTACATGCTAAAAAACGTTCGTGAACCGTAATTCTGCCGGTACTTTCACTTGCGAAAATAATTGTATTGATAAAATCATTATGCTGATTTCAAATTTGACAATGCGCCTTCATAATTTTACTGTTTTAATTAAATTTTAATTAATAAAATTAAGACTTGTACCGACTGTGGCTGCTATAGTACACATGGGCTCTAGTCGTGCTGCTAATGTGCTATCACTTTCAGGAAACGGCAGCCATATTTTAATGGATTTTGGTAGCGCCATAGCGATGTTGAGGGAGCAATTAAAAAGCGAAAACGTTACTTAATGGTTGTGCAAAGGCCTTTTATAGTGCAGATTGATCCTGTAATAGTGTTCACGATACTGCTACAATACTAGTACTATAAAAGTTAATTTGACGCTTAATTAGTGCATAATAGGTACATAAAAGTGTCAGTAAAGTGTCTATAGTATTAAATTGTACTATAACCGCTTTTTGCGAATCTATTACAGTGCAACACTTTAAAGATTCTTTTTTATGGTGTTTTTAGCGTTCTTAGAGCTAAATTATAGAACTAAAATGCTCTTTAATTTATAGAACCAAAACGCTCTATTAAAAACCTTTATAGTACAAGTAGTCACAATGGTTACCATTACAGGCCTACTATATGACTGTTTGGTGATAAAAGGCCTTAGTTATAGAAGCTTTTGTTACTTGGGATATTCCAGAAAAGTTTATATTACATTTTAGTATCTAAATATGATCAGGAATACACTGTTAAAGTATTTCTAGTTATAAGGGCGGCTTTCTAGCTATAACACGGTGTATAGCGGAGGCGAAGTATGGAGTCTAAGGTATCAGTGTAAGGTATCAGGTTCAGTGTGAACTTCGAGCATCGATTTTGGACGCAATCCGATTATCAGTTCAAAATCTACTCGGTAGCAAGTTTGTCCCATCTTTCCGGCCCATTTGGTTCGAAAAACCGGCCAAGAGCATGTCGGGCCATGCTCAATGTAGGGTTTCGTAGTTACCAGCCCGTCACAAAACGGCTCAACCGATTTTATTCAATATAGTTTTCTTTTAAGTACTTATCAGGCCCACAGTTCAAAAGATAGACGGGGGGTATCATTTTAAACTTTCGAAGCTATTACTTATTTACGAAACTATTGATTTTATCTAAAAATTGTCTAAAAAACTAATATTATTTTAAAAATACCTATCTTATGACACCCCGCATAATAGGGTTGAAGCAAAAAAATTCACCTTCCACTTACTTGAACAAAAATATTTTTTTTTTACAATTTATGTTTTACATCTTTATCAGCGTGATTAATCCACATATTCATACCTTATTTAAGCTATCTAGTATGACTAGTATTAATGATCACTGAGTTAGGCCGTGGACGGACAGACGGACATGGCAAAACTATAAGGGTCCCTAGTTGACTACGGTTACCAGTAGGTACGTTCATCCAGTTCTTGCTATTTGTCTTATTTTTTGTAGGTTACAATGAACATAATACGATAACAATGTCCCATTATGTAGAGAAACATACCATTTATCTTGATGTTAACAGAAAACAGGTGTTTTAGATATATCTGCATTAGCGTGGGAGACGTATTTAAACGTATTTAGAAGAAATTTGACTACAATGAGTAAGATTAAAGTTACAAGCCACACTGTTCAATCGGATAGTGTAACAATGAAATTGTTCTATGTATTTTATAGCAGTATAGATACTGCGTTTCCACCAGAGATGAGCGAGGATGCGTTGCGTTGCGAGGAATGTGTTTGTTAAGAACGAATCCTAGAGCTGCGCTGTGCGAGGATAAACAAATGAAGTGATTCTATCTACAAACACATTCCTCGCAACGCATCCTCACTCATTTCTGGTGGAAACGCAGCCTAACAAGTATATTGTGATATTTGTGATGTGAATTGTGAAGATAATAATATATGCTGTGGATATATACCGTTTTCTTAGGAATGGGGATGTAACTTACGTATTCGGATGGGCCTAGAAGTAAAAGCAACCTGCCTGTTAAGCCGTAATCATTAGAAACCGAAACCGTCATATTGATTGCTTCAATATAACCCAGCTGACGTCTTTATTACCACAGCCTTTAAGTCTAATTTCGGTGCTTTTGAAACCACTTGAACTGATTTTATCCGGCTCTGTGAACAGAATATCATAACTGAGCTTTGAAATTTGACTGAGCAGTTGTGAACCTTACATGTAACGGCAATATGGGTAACTATCTTCGTGTATCTAAATATGGTGCATAATATTCGAAATATCAGAGTAATGATAAAAGAATTAGATATGGGTCGTTCACGAGTGAGTGATTTAAACGGACTATATCTTTTGATTCATCTCACTCTTTAACTCACTGAAGATTTAACTCGCTCAGTAACTCATCTACCTATCTCAATGTTTACAGTATTTGCTTGCTCTTTCCCACTCATGATTCGAATGAGCCGGCCGAGTCAAACGAGTGAGACGATGCGAATTATACGAACAGATCCACTGAGCAAAATGAGTGATACATATAATTTAAATTACAAAATTAATTTTAATTAAATAGAACATTTTCATTTCATTTCATATCGCCGCGAGCGAAATATATGAAGCAATCTTTTGAATTCAGTGAGCCGTTTTGCCCATCTCTGAAAAGAATCTGCATAATTGCCATCACATTGATCGTAATTAACATTGATTTGCATTGCGTCTCGTCAACAGAAACGAAGACCTATTAATATTTGTACTGTTTTAATTTTATACGACTTTTTACGTCTTTTTAGCAGTAAGAGATTATAAGTAGGGTAATTGTGATAGTTTCCCGTGCAGGTCCAGTTTACCGTCCACTTGATTAAACTGCGGCAAATAAATGGGAAAAACTTTTTAAGGTCAATACAGTTTATTCTTTAGTAGATTTTTTAATTTTAAGCTTTTAATTTGGGAAAAACTTGAAGATAAACATATAAATAAGTATGGACGGAAAACTGACAATAGTGGACGAAACTAGCACATCACCCTATAAGGGATCAAGGCTAAGGACATTGTTAGGAGTTATCGCTACACTCTTATGAATTTAGGGCTAAAGCACACTGCATTACAAACTACAGTTTATGTTACTGCTACATAATGAAGCGCATTTTAATGCCTAATAATCAGTGATCGGAATTGGTAGTGCCATTTCGCGGGACATCAGTGCGTAAGCTTAGTATGGATATAGTTTTTAACCCCGGGATTTGATATGAAAATTTTAAAGTTTGTGTTTGGTTTAAAAAATGTTTTAAAGAACCGCGGGCCTAACGTAAGTATGAAAATGTGGTTTCAGTTAGATATCGGACGTCAAAAGAAATAGATTGACAGTAGAAAATATTGATAAAAAATATGGTTTGCTACTATAATTTCAAAGAAAGTAATTATTTAATTATGTTAAATTAATACAATGATGTTGATGTTTCGTATTTTATTTTATGATTTTATTATTGTTAACTGTAACTGTTAAACGAAAGTAATTTTAAATGAATGATGTATTTATAATGACTTTTTTTTTACTTTTGCGTATGGTAGAAAATTTTCTGTGAGAAATACGAGTCGAAGAATCTCAAGTCTTATCCATGTTCTTTACAATGTTTAAGGTCATTCACCCGAAATGGCACCACCTATTCCGATCACTGCTAATAATAATGTACAACGATGGTGGGCACAATTCTGGTTTACTAGTTTTTTGAGGTGGAGGGCTTGTTCTGACTGCAAGTAGGGCAATCTGGAGTTTTAACGCCCTCATGACCGCACTTAAAACAATAAACCTCACCCTTATTAGCTGTGCATTGAGGCAGGTTGTGGCTATTGTTACGACACCTAGGGCAAAATAACGTTTTGAGGGGGGGGTGGGGTAACGACTGCATGTACCTGTTTAGTGTTGTTATTAAAATTATTGTTATTAGTATAAGGTTTATTACTAGTCTGATTTGAATTGTATTGATTAAAATGTTTATTATTATTATTTCTGTATAAAAAAATCCTGTTGTTGTTGTTATTATTGTTGTGTTTATAGCTATTACCAGCATAGGCAAACAGGTGCCAAAGTGTCTGCTGTCCGCCTGGGTGGTTCGCGAAAGTCAGCAAGACGTGCCTGAATGCTTTCGTAGTTACGGCAGTACTCTCGCAAAATATTGACATCGGTTATTGCGGACGCTGATGCTAGGTACTGGCATAGCAAGGCCTTATATTATGGAGTAGAATTTCCAGTTTCTCGTCCTCGGGCAAAGGTTTAGAGAGACGCTAGAAAAGTCCGGACATGATTGATAGGTACACGGTAATGTTCTCGGACTCACTATAACTTGGCTTTGTCAAAGGCAAAGGGACTCGAGAGCAAATTTTAAACATCCGCCACCTGATCGAAAAGTCCTATGAATTCAACACTCCCATCGTCTTATGTTTCATTGACTATAGTAAAGCCTTCGATTGTGTCATCTGGTCGGCCTTGTGGACCGTTTTGAAGGAACTGGGTGTGCCTGACCATCTAGTCTTTTTGATCAAATCGCTTTATCAGAACAACCAGGGCGCAGTCAAGGTGGAAAGGACTACCTCTGAGCCCTTCAAGTTTGGAAGAGGTGTACGGCAGGGTTGCATCCTGTCCCCTATCCTCTTCAACGTATATGGTGAATATATCATTAGGCAAACGCTGGAAAACTGGGAGGGTGCCCAAGTAACACAGGGAGCATTATATCATATGAATAGTTAACTTATTTAGAACTTAAGGACCGTATAAACACTTATATACGTTCACCGAGCAACTTGACGCATTATATGATGCTTTACGCTGTATAACGGTTGTAAAATGCCATATTTAGATACTTTTGTAAAGCCTTTAGCTTTAGTGCAGCAAACCACAACGCAACTATACAACTTTCAGCTGTTTTTAGTGCCTTAGGTTCTACAATAGCATTATATGATGCTTTACGCTGTATAACGGTTGTATAATGGTATATGTAAATGCTTTTGTAAAGCCTTTAGTTTTAGTGCAGCGAACCAAAATGCAACTGTACAGCATTCAGCTGTTTTTAGTGCCTTAGCTACTACAATAGCATTATTAGGTGCCTTAGGTTTTGCAATAGCATAAATAAATGCTTAATGCTATTTAAGAGCATGTATATTAGCCGTTATAATGTGACGTAAATTCGGTATACAGCTTTCAGCTATTTTCAGTGCCTTAGGTTCTACAATAGCATAAATAAATGCTTAATGATGTTGAAGAGCATGTTTATTAGCCATTATAATGCCACGCAAATCCGGTATACAGCTTTCAGCTATTTTTAGTGCATTAGGTTCTACAATAGCATAAATAAATGCTTAATGATGTTTAAGAGAATGTATATTAGCCATTATAATGCCACGTAAATTCGCTATACAGCTTTCAGCTATTTTTAATGCCTTAGGGTGTACAATAGCATTTATAAGTAGGTAATACGTTCCTAATGCAGTATAATAGCAATAATATAAACCATTATAAAGCCAAGTAATTCACTATAAGGGGCTGTTCATAAATTACGTCATTTCAAATGGGGGGCGGTCTGGAAATCGGATGATGGTAGCATGACGTAGGAGGGGGGGGGGGGGCGGTCATTCCGAAGATCACATCATCAATGTGTAAAAAAAGGAATGAAAGTCGTGTTTGTATAAACTTTTAATGCTATAAAATATTATCTACTAAATAGATTTTTATTTTACAATTAAGCTTAAAACGCATTTTTTTTTAGGGATAACAATCATCAAAAATTGATGACGTAATTTATGAACAGCCCCTATACAGCTTTTAGCGGTTTTAGTGCCTTAGGTTCTACAATAGCATAAATAAATGCTTAATGTTGTTTAATAGCATAATTAATCACGTGTAATGCTGTAGGCATAAATAAGGCATTTTTTAAGGGTCACTGAGCTGCTATTGGACTAAGAGCTAGCCACGTCAGATATAACACAATAATGAGAGCAACAAAACCCGTCTGGTTAGATTGCTATACTATTCTTATTGCTAGATCCTGGCATCTGGCAGCTTTTAATGGGTGGAGGTCACAGTGACAGACTAGCAAAATGTTTTAATTGGAAAATACCAATACCAAACTAGGTAAAACTTGCCGAAGTTGTCTCAGTTATAAAGGACAGGGCCTATATTTTAAGGGGCTCCCTGGCGCCAACGACCTTAGATCTGATTCCCTTAGTTTTCTAATTAATTATATAGCTTATCATATTCTCAGTAACGGCTTTAAACAATATAGTATCCTATATTTACTTCAATATTCATTGTCTTCGAGATATTTGACATCAAAGTCGAACCGGTTTAGGCTAAAAAAGTGGTTTTATGGTCATAAATTTTGTTTTAATTAGTTAAAAATTAAAATCTCTCTACAGTTTTTAGAGACATCAAAGAGGAACCTTAATATGTAGATTACGTATATGTAAGATTCTTTACACCATTCGAATATCGATAAAAGTGTTTTTTAGACCATATTTTAAAAATATCATAAAAAAATAACGGCTCATTTATTTCAAGATCCGGCTCTACAGAATGGAGATAAAAGATTCAAAAACCGATAGTCGTTTGCCTTATAATTCTATCTATAGTGAATATGTTGGAATATCGACTCAAAACTGGTCAAAAATCGATAAAAAAAAACGTTAGACCAAAAAATATTGTGTATTATTACCATACATCGGGGTTTTCGGTGCGGGAATGTTTGACATTAGCCAAAGAGTAGGCATTAACTTAAAAAACAGAATGTACTCTAGCACGTTTCTCCCTAATGAATAATTGATCGAAAAAATCATAGGTATATACAATTTATATGAAATAGCTGACTATTATGTATATATATTGTAGGTACATATACCTATGATTTTTTCAAGTATTTTTTTATTAATTCATGTAATGACTGATCATTGTCATTCTCTTCAGTTAATCAAATAGTTCATAAATATCGGACGTCAAGATTAATATTTGACACTTACTATACCGTGTCTTTGTCTTAGGTAGATCTAGTTAATAAATTTCGGATATGCAATTGCATTTTTAAAATACTAAGTATATAATAGTCAATACAAACATGCCTCTAAGAAAAAAAGCTCGTATCATAGTGTGTAAGCTATTCACAGAAAGGTAGTTATTCATTAAGCATAATATGATATTTTCTCAGACTAACTCTCAACCTATCTGTTTATCTCTACTCTTTCTCAAATCGTTCCCGCACCGAAAACCCCGATGTATGGTTATTACGGAAACAAAAACAGTAGGCGAAAACTATGAACTATATTTTATTATACATCGTTTGGCACTACTTTCTCCCAACATAAACTTTTGTATAATTTCTCTTAATATTGTATAGTATTTGTATAGTTTCTCATTATATTGCATCAAACCCAGATCTCTAGGATTTATTTTCTTGAAATGGTTTGCATTCTTTGACCTCCACTACTTTAAAGCTGCCAGATGTCCAGATCTAGAAATAAGCATAATATACCAAACTGACTAGAGGGGTTTGGTTGCTCTCATTATTGTCATATCCGACGTGGACGTGGCTAGCTCTCCGTCTATATAGACCAACGCCATTTTGTAAATAATTAATAACCTAAAAATAAAATCATGCGGACCTATTTATACAAGGAAAATACCTATATAATAAAGAAATTACTTAATTTAAGACTGCTTAACCAACACTATTATGTTAATAATGCAAAACTCGTTCTATACGAGGATTACACAATTGTTTTGTTTATTTGACGCATATCTTTTTATAATATTTTATAGCAAAACCACAATAAATCAAAGGCGCGTGAAAATTTTCAATGAAACTATAAACACATTTACAGTAAACTACATTGCGCAGTCATATTTGAAGGATATAATAACGTAAAAGTGTAAAAAACTTTTATAAATTTTGTTAGGATGCAAACAAATATGACGTGTCACTCATTCAGTTTTTTGTACCGTCTTCGTCCATTTTATATTGCGAGACAAAGTAGTTAAATCACAACGTTCATTGTATTATAACATTTGTTCCGTCGGTATTAGAGACGTTTTTGCATTGACGTAAGGTTTATTTTACTACACTCTTATGCTAGTATAATGCGTTTGTATTGCGATTGGCAAGTTAATCGAGAGTACTTATGCTTCTTTACTGCGATTAGCAAGTTTTTTTGCCGTATTAAGGCTTCTTTAATGCAGTCGGCAATTTAATAGAGCGTACTAATGCTTCTCTAAGGCGATTGGCACTTTCCATGACAACGATAATGCTAATAGCGCAGACATAATGCGCCTGCAATGCTATTAAATGACCTGTATAGGATCTCAAGCTGGGTAATTTGTGCCCATTTAAGACCTATAACTGCACTATAAACGTTTATAATGCTACTATAAAACGAACTCAAAATGCTAAAAGCATACAGATATGCTGTAAGACGGCCGTTATACTGCTTTGATGTGTTACTTGGGTGGCGTCCCCGTGAGTGGCACCAAAATTACAAACCTCCGTTACGCAGATGATACAACGCTCATAGCGGGTAGCGAAACTGAAATGGCGTCGCTTCTGGCCAAGATGGAAAGGATTAGTTTGGAATTAGGCCTTAAAATCAACCATTCCAAAACCAAACTCATGGTGGTAGACCGTACCAACTCTCTCCATACCACAGGAGCCCTGTCTTTGGAAAAAGTAGATGATTTTGTCTACCTGGGCACTTCTATTAGCAACACGGGGTCTTGCGAGAAGGAAATCAGGAGACGAATAGGCATGGCCAAAAACGCAATGGCACAGCTGCAAAGGATATGGAAAGACCGAAACATATCTCGGAAGACGAAGAAGAGGCTAGTCACGTCTCTGGTCTTCTCGATTTTTATCTACGGCGCGGAAGCTTGGACCGTACGGAAGGCTGACCGTGATAGCATTGACGCCTTCGAGATGTGGTGCTGGCGGAAGATGCTTCAAATTCCGTGGACTGCATTTCAAACAAATACATCGATATTGAAAGAACTCAATATAAAGACAAGGCTTTCCACTACCTGCCTGCGAAGAATCCTGGAGTTTTTTGGTCAGATTGCCCGGAAAGATGGACACAACCTTGAACAACTAATGGTTCTCGGAAAGGTCGACGGAAGAAGGCCGAGAGGTCGAAGCCCAGTCAGGTGGTCCGACCAAATCCGCTCAACGCTCAACACCAAGCTACATGATGCCCTCCATGATGCTAAAGACAGACACAGATGGAGGAGCATCATTAGAGACAAATTAATCTCCCATTGGGGGAATCACGACCCTCAGTAATGAGGTGCACGACGCGAGGAGGAGGAGGAGGAATAATGTATAGTTGCATACACTGCTTTATCTACACACATGTAATAAAATCTCAATGACGTGTTCGGGAACTATTAGAATTACCGCCATTGTACCTTGCACCGTCATGGCCAACTGGATTGTGCGGCCAGTCGGGGAGGAGGATAACCGCGTTTGGGGGGAAGAGCCAGATTTTTATTACGTTAGGTACCGATTATCGATGTCGTAATGAAGTTTCATACATTATTACGACACTGGCACAGATAATAACATAACATAACATATTCCGGTGAAACTGTTTCAAACCTAATACATAAGTCTCTCTTAAGCTATTAGCGTACTGTGCAAATATTAGTTATACTTGTATTAGGTTTAAGTCAATAAAGATTATTATTATTATTATAACATAACATAACATAACATAAACATCATCATCTCAGCCATAAGACGTCCACTGCTGAACATAGGCCTCCCCCTTGGACCTCCACACGTACCGGTTGGAAGCGACGAAAAGTGCTCGAGTGGAGACCACGGACTAGCAAGCGCAGCGTAGGACGTCCACCCACAAGATGGACCGACGATATGATAACATAAATACCTAGTCTTTATTGCACACCTCAAATAATAGACACAAAGATACACAAGTCACAAACAAAAAAGCAGAGGCAAAGGCAAAAATCTCTTCCAGACAACCTTTGGGAAGCGGAAACCTTTGTAACATACATACATATTATTATATACATATATACATATTATATGTTTTCCGAACGCAGAATAAAGGATTTATGATAGGGGTGTAGATAAAGCATATTTTGTTTGTTTTCGTCCTGAAGTGGGATCGGTTCTAAACATGTTCTAAAAGTCCTATAAACCCAGCCACGAGATTCGATTGGTCCATGTGCCAAGTATTCTCACTATGCCTATACAGAAAATATAATTAAATACGTATATATGAATAAGTATTGCTCATTATGTTTGAAAAACACAAAAACTTTCTCACTTAATCCTTTGTGTGACTTGACCGCTACCAAGAGCACCAAGTATCCGGGCTTCTGCGGGTCAGTAATGATCTCCTAACGAGAAGCATAATTGGTGCTCATTCATAAGTCTCATAATGAGCCTCGCCTATTATTCGACGCAGAAATGGCAAGTTTTGCCACTGAAATTCCGTAGGCACTACAACAGTCGGGAAATATACAGTTTTTCAGGATACTTATTAAATTTTCATCTGACCTAAAACTTTGCGTAATATTCCGGTAGGTAGTTTCAAAATTAGTAGTAGTCACAGTAACTAGTCCAAACGAATATATATATACTCTTTTTAAAATTTCAGAAACTGATTATTTACTGTGGTTTGTTCTTTTTCATAAACTGAACTGTTGTGAACTTCTGTAGTTACCTATACTCGACTAATGTTCACCTTTAGGTATGCAATTTTCTACCTCTGTTTTTTATGTTCTGTTGTGTGAGCTTTATTGAATAAATTTATATCTATCTATAAAAGTTTACAACTTAGTTAAGATAAAAGTTTAGCTCTGTAATATCTAATAAGTACCTAATAAAAATAACATGAATACTTACTAAAATAATCAATACGAGTACGAGTATATTCTACAAACTTAATAAATATCGAGTACCACAATATACTTATAATAAAATAATCTTGTTATTTATTTAAAAACTTAGTTAAGGAAATTATTTACAACTTTGTATGACATACATAAGCTGAAAGATTCTGATAAATATTTAGGTATTTCCTAAATATTTATTATTTAGATTTCAGGACTTTAAAACGAATATGTAAGTTTTAAATAAGCCTTTTTAACTAACATGAAAGCTACGCGGCCCCTAACTTATATTTTACAAGCTAACATTGGAAATTATTAGATTATTATCAAAAGTCGAGTTACACAAACTACGAAAATAACAGAATCAAATTTCGCAAACTGACCTCCAAAGTTTAAACGACCGCCTTACGAGAGGTCGCGGGGTCAAGCCCTAGCAAGGGCAAAATGAAAATGTCATGATTGAAAGAAAGATGGCGTCTGGATGGCCCTGATTGGTGGCCTTAAGATATTGTCATATATTACAGGCTTCGAGGTGTCGGTGTGGCGAAAAGCGATATCTTTTATTTCCACAGGGCCAAGGCAAAAGTAGTACAGGAATCGGAGTTGTCTTAACATAGGTAGGTATTATACAGGATGTGGCTAAAATGTGTCAGTGCATCTGGAAAGGTACCTAGTCACGACATTTAGTTACCTAGTTACATGAGTTTTTGTGGAAGCTGGTGAAAAAGTGCCAAAATGGGTTTGTGTTATAATTGGGTTATTTACATCCTAAGGAACACGTGTACAAGAATATCAGTAGTCAGTAGTCAGGGTACCTTGTCACGCCATGTCTTAAAAGCCTTTAAATTTTGAATAATTTTGTCAATATTTCCATCGCGGGTAGTCAAATACCTCTTTCTAAGATAGGGTATAGGATCGGTCTATAGCACAATGATTTTTGAACAAAAAAATACTTAATGTTTTTTATAAGAAAATTCGTGACGCGACCATGCTGAGGATAGATTGAGGGAAAATACCGATTAGGTATATTTCTCCTACTAAAACCACACCGAGGTCGCGTCACGAGGTGTTTCTGTATTAATAATAATTTGTTGATCTCGAATTTAGTCAATGAAAAATTGAGCTGTGATTTTAGTTGTTTGACGTCTATAATTAGTATTATAATATTGATTGAAAGACTGATAAATCATAAATTAGGTGCAGTTATGTACACAATTGAGTTATTAATTTTTCTAGTTTTACTTCATTTATGTAAGATAATGACTTAGCGTGACAAGGTACCCAGTTTAGTAATTAGCTAAACTTTATGTCTTACACGACTAAAACAGAACTTTTTATAAATAAGAATACATTGATTTCCGCTATAATTATCCTAAATAACATTTTGTTACAAATATTTCTTGCATTATAGGTACTAAAATAGTGATCTTCGAGTATAAGTTACTAAAGTTTAGTAAATGTCGTGACAAGGTACCCTAGTTACGTTTCCATACAAAAGTTTCGACCGAGTCACTAAACTTTATTGTTAAAAAGAACTGCACCACGCTAAATACCATTTGATCTTGTGATATAGCATGAATATACAAATTATTTTGTTGATTTTTAATGTTATAAGTGATATTTTTTGTAATTGTTAAAAATGCGGTAATTATTAAATTTCTTCATGATTATGGAGTTTTCTTTCATTCAATTGTCCCAAAATGCCATAGAATATGTAACTATGATGAGAAAGTAACAGTTTTAATTTCATTATTTTATGAATTGGGTATAATTAACACTTTCGTGTTTCTTCTACCCTGGCATGTTCAACCTAAGAAATCAGAATAATTAACATGTATTTTTAGACAATTCACCTTTATTATAATTCTTTAACATCCAAAGATTATGATTATACCTTTCACTATGTAACTTCGAAGTAGAAGTGTGTTTTTTGCCACTATAAACTTTAAATGCAATTTTCTCAACTTGTGCATTTCGGAAACCGAAAATTCAAAAATTTATATAAAAATAGTGGTTCCACCTACAGTCATTATTCTTTTTTGTATTGATAGCAAATTTAATCTACTTTTTGGTACTATGCATAACTCAATACCTGCAACAAGGTACTTTTCCATGTGCACTGACACAAGTAGTGGTGATCCGTTTAAGGGCATAATTGGTATCATATTGCTAGGCGACTAAGAAAAAGTATGAAAAAATTTTTTTACGCGAAAATGGTTCCAATTTTTATGGTTTTCCTCGAGAGCAAATTCGTGTCATCGTAATTTTCATACCCCTTATTACACGTGCACGTGCATCTACTAGAGTAGGTACAGTCACCGGCAATAGTATCTTCTGTAGCATGCCGAAAGAACGCCAGCTACACCTTGAGGCGCCCCTTGGGACTATCCGCGCGATTACTTTGTTTACCGGCCAAGTTGCGCGAGTCAGGGTAGATTAGATCGTGGTTCGTCTACTTATAGGTAGGTGGCGCCGATATCAAAATATGATCACCATATCATGTGTCTTTTTTTATTTTGAAAGAAGCTAACGACTAAGAAAAGAGGATATTCGCATCAATTTGAAATTCAAATTTTGTAGGAGTTTAGAATAGTTTTTGTTTTAGTCGAGAAGAGAGATAGATTGTGAACCTCGAGCGGTGCAGTTGTCATAATCCATTTTCGACATCCCTTTTTTCCTATTTTAATCTGAGTTTTTTTCTTTTGGGCGTGATTGGAATTAGTATTTTGTGATATCCAACGCCAAGTGTGTGCGTGTACCGCGTCGGAGGGTCGTCAAGCGTTTGCGGCCGGAACTGCGATACTGTCCAACGCAGATATTGGATATCGCCTGTCGCGGTTGGGATACAGCCGCCAGCCGCTTCTAAAGTACTTGAGCCCGCATTTCAAGTGGCTCACCAGGTGAAACCGGCGTATCGCCCTGGAATACGGCCGCCAGTCGCCTCTAAATGACTCGAGCCCGCATTTCGCGTGGCTCACCAGGTGAAACCGGAGTGTCGCTCTAGGATACGGCCGCCAGTCGCCTCTAAAGGACCTGAGCCCGCATCTCGCTTGGTTCACCAGGTGAAACCGGCGTGTCGCTCCGTGAAGTGCTCTAGAGTTTAATTGGGGACTTCGCATTTTATTTGCCGTGCTTTAGTTCTATATTGTTGTTACCATTCTTACATATCTGCGATTCGCATCTTTATATTAACCCTAAATCCCCAAAATTCTAATTGTCTCATTTGACGGGCGTACAAAGACCTGGCTCTTGAATTTAGGCTACTCTCATCCAGTAAATCATCTGTCACCACCCATATCACTCGCCTCATTAAACCATTACTTTCCCGCAGCCAAATTACCAGCCGAGTTTTTTTTATTTGTACTTACTAGTTTTGCTAGTACTCCCTCGTTTTATTTTCCTTTCGTGCGGAAAGTAGACGTCTACGATACTAAGAAAATTATTGAATGTGAAATATCTTTATATCGATATCGTTATCGTCATTTTTATGTGAAGTGATAATTTTAAATAATCTGATTATTGTAATTTAATTACATTCTATCCACTAAGGAAATTATTGAATGTGAAATATCTTTATATCGATATCGTTATCGTCATTTTTATGTGAAGTGCTAATTTTAAATAATCTGATTATTGTAATTTAATTACATTCTATCCGGCTCGAAGGACCAAATTGCTAATTTTAAATAATTTACTTAATCCGCAAAATTAAACGTGTCAATGCAAATTACGCTTTGTTTTACTGCAAATTGGCGCCCGAACAGGGACGCTGTAGCATGCCGAAAGAACGCCAGCTACATCTTGCGGCGTCCCTTGGGACTATCCGCGCGATTACTTTGTTTACCGGCCAAGTTGCGCGAGTCAGGGTAGATTAGATCGTGGTTCGTCTACTTATAGATAGGTGACGCCGATATCAAAATATGATCACCATATCATGTGTCTTTTTTTGTTTTGAAAGAAGCTGACGACTAAGAAAAGAGGATATTCGCATCAATTTGAAATTCAAATTTTGTAGGAGTTTAGAATAGTTTTTGTTTTAGTCGAGAAGAGAGATAGATTGTGAACCTTGAGCGGTGCAGTTGTCATAATCCATTTTCGACATCCCTTTTTTCCTATTTTAATCTGAGTTTGATTTTTTTTTGGGCTTTTTCTATCCACTAAGGAAATTATTGAATGTGAAATATCTTTATATCGATATCGTTATCGTCATTTTTATGTGAATTGCTAATTTTAAATAATCTGATTATTGTAATTTAATTACATTCTATCCGGCTCGAAGGACCGAATTGCTAATTTTAAATAATTTGCTTAATCTGCTAAATTAAACGTGTTAATGCAAATTACGCTTTGTTTTACTGCACTTCCTACAAGAAAGCCGCAAAAATATGTGACGCGCTCTTATTTGTAAGGCCATAAGAGAGTATCAGATATTTTTGCGGCCTGCGTGTAGGAAGATACTATTGCCGGAGACTGTACCCAGTAGTAATCATCTACCCATGTGTAAGAATAAATGTATTGCACCATCGCGGACCTCTTTTGCTTGAAGACGGAGTCCTAAGCTAAAGGACCCCGGTATGTCCTTAAACTACGTCCGGACACGGGTATGTCCTTAAACTACGTCCAAAAGAGAGGTATGGGTACTGCGAATGTCATCTCGCTATGTGTGGTAGGGCACGTTCAGCGAATGTAATATCGCTCAAATCCAGATGTTCCAGAACAGAGCCCGACTGTGGAAGTACCTCCCACTGCCAAATTGCACTAGACCCTACTCATAGTGTTGTGTTCCTGCTGGTGAGTAAGGTTGCCAAAGAACTCAAAGAGGACCCAGTGTGTTGATGATGAGGGACCCTCTTGTTCCTTTAGCCGTCAACACAGTGAGTCCTCCTTTTTGGAAAGGGTCGGCAACGCGCATGTGACACCTCTGGAGTTGCAGGCGTTCATAGGCTACGGTAGCTGCTTACCATAGGGCTTTTTGTAAAGGGTCGGCAACGCGCACGTGACACCTTTTTTGAGTTGCAGGCGTTCATAGGCTACGGTAGCTGCTTACGATCGGGTTTATTTGCCACCTGCTTGTTTGCCACCGTCGTGGTATAATAAAAAGAGTCTTAATTGAGTGGAGTACTTTGACAGCATTTTAAATACATTTGCAAACAGCTTTGTGTGCCAGGAGCTGTCAGATTACTCAACACTCAACTGAATTGAGAATTAGGGTTTAATCTCTCCGAAATAAGTCACGTTAAATGTGACATTATAAGTTCAAAGGTTTTTTGATTGTTATTGAAATACTATTTAGAATCACGATAGCTTAGGTTAGTTATACTAGAACTGCATTGAAAATAGGTCCATTTCTAGCCTGGAGTGCGATTTTTGAATCTCACCAAGTGACTAATTCTCACCGATGTGAGTGATTTCCGACAGTTCGTATTTTTGAAACTCATCGGTGACTTACATTTGTCATAAATATGATATCAATTTACGAGTGCCCCTACCCACTCGTAATTGAAATCACCATGCGATTGTTTTTGACAGTTAACGTATGTGACATCTGCCAAAAACGCCAAAGTGTGTTTTTCGGAAAAATTAGCAGCGGGGCTCGATAGTGACATTTGTGATTGCGACGATTTACTGAAAATATAAAAAACGGCCATGTGCGTGTCGGACCACGCATAATGGAGGGTTCCGTAGCTTCAATGGAATAAGAACGAAACTAATGCCAAAAGGTCGTATCTGATGCCTATTGAAGAATTTTTTTTGGAAATAACTCAAAAATGGCTTCACCGATAATGTTCAAAACAATTTTCGTAGAAAGTTTGTGATAATGCGCATCTTCTTAATTTTTTTCATATTTTACTACATAACTAAATAGCGGCATACAAAATACACATTATGTCAAGATTTTATTAAGATACGTCTTATAGTTTCCGAGTAAAATGGCTGTGACATACGGATGGACGGACGGACGGACGGACGGACGGACGGACGGACGGACGGACAGACGGACATGACGAAACTATAAGGGTTCCGTTTTTGCCATTCTGGCTACGGAACCCTAAAAATGGCAAGCCTCGAGGAGTACATTATGATGACGATGACGGACACGGACAGCGACGAAGACGACGACGTTCCTCACCGTCAACATAATCCAGCTGCGGTAGGCGTCGCAGAAAGAATTCATCACGAGCAAGCATTTGCGATGTCTAATGCGAAATTTAAAAAATATTATCGGCTTACGAACCCATTGGTAAAATTTGTAAAATTGTAAATTCGACATTGTAAAATTTCTCCATGTTGTTAACAGCGTGTGACTTTCAAAAATACGGCTTTTGGAAAATGGTGACATAAAAGTCATCTATATATATAAATGCCTTTGTCCTGACGGACTGACTGACTGACTGATCCACGCAGAGCCGAAACTACTGAAGCTAGAAAGTTGAAAATTTCAAGTCTGGTTACATTTGTAATATGTACAAGTAATAAGAAGCGATTTTGAAAAATTCGTCCCCTAAGGGGGTAAAAAGGGGGTTGAAAGTTTGTATGGATGGGGCTTAAAATTTAAGGTTAGAGGTTTCAAGCTTTGTATGCTTACTGAGAATTCAAAAATAATAAAAATAATTTCAGCGTTTTTTTAAATTCAACCTCTAACGGGGTAAAAAAAGGGTTGAAAGTTTGTATAGAGATTACAATTTTTTTGTGACTGACTTGAAATTTCGTTTGCAGGCTACTAACTTAAAAGTAAAAAAAATGATTTCAGCGTTTTTCAAAATTCCACCCGAGACGAGTTGAAACGGGGTTGAAAAGTTTGTAACACTGACTAAGACTGTAACAACTGAACCTAAAAAGTTGTAATTTGCAGGTCGGGTTTCATTTATAACGTGTTCAAATAATAAGAAGCGATTTTGAAAAATTCAACCCATAAGGGGGTAAAAAGGGGGTTAAAAGTTTGTATGTATAGGATTTTAAATTTTAAGTTAGAGACTTGAAACTTCGTACGTTTTCTGATATTTATAAAAATAACAAAGTGATTTCAGCGTTTTGGATATTTCCGCCTCTGAGGGGGGTAAATAGGGGTACAAAGTTTGTATGCGGAAAACTTTTTTCTTTGAGCTAGAGACTTACAACTTTGTAGGAATATTACTTATTAGAATACACAAAAAGTACTTTCAGCGTTTAGGATAATTTCTCCCCTGAGGGGGTTAAATAGGGGTGCAAAGTTTGTATCGGGGAAATTTATTTTTTTGAGCTAGAATCTTTTAACTTTGTAGGAAGATTACTTATTCAAATACAATAAAAGTGCTTTAAGTGTTTTGGATAATTCCACCCCTGAGGGGGTTAAAAAGGGGTACAAAGTTTGTATGGGGGAAATTTATTTTTTTGAGCTAGACACTTTTAACTTTGTGAGAAGATAACTTATTAAAATACAATAAAAGTCCTTTCAGCGTTATGGAAAATTCTACCCCTGGGGGGGTTAAATAGGGGTGCGAAGGTGCTATCATACGCGGACGAAGTCGCGGGCGGAAAGCTAGTCGGTGATAATTTTAGTCAGCGGTGACTTTGATATCACCAGTGAGATTCAAAAATCGCACTCCTGGTCTGCCACAGGAAAGTGGCTAAACATTACGTAACAATAATATGAAGACTATAAATAAGGCAATGAATTGATACGACAACCGCAATTGCCAGCAGTCGATAGACTGCAATTGATATCTGTTTAAACCATAATGAGGCAATTGGGTCGCTAGCTCCTTGCGGCGCGCCGTTTATTTAAATATGGACTTGACGGGCTTTTATATGTAGGTTCAATAAAATACAATAAGATAAGATAAGATACAAAAAACTTTATTGCATATAGAAGAAGAAAGTTACACAGAATTAACATTAGATATTAATAGTAATGCGCATATTCGTGCATATATAGAAATTGCAAAGGTCCCAAGCACTTTTTGGCTAGGCCTGTATCGCGGGAGATCACGAATAGACTAGGATTACTGTTAAAAATAGCTACCAAGGAGTTACATACATAATTCCAGTCCAGGTATATATTATTCACAAAAATGCGTTCCATTGAAAATTTATACATTTCTAACATGGGCCAAATTTTACCTGGACTAGCAATGAGTATATACTGTATGTACAAAATGGCGATCCTCTAAATTTCCGGCTTTACCATACCAACCACTACTTATTTATTTATCGTATGGCTACATGTCACTGGATATAGATATGCATTTCTTTCCTGAGTTAGTAGTAGCGGGAAAGCAGATGATAAAGAAAATGCAGTGAGTGCTGCGAGGTCCAGATTGGACAGTGCAGCAGCCAAATTTGTTACTCTTTTAGCACCATCCAGGGATCACGATCAATCTACTTTGCAACTAGAATAATAATAATCTACCTAATAACAACCTAGCAACCTTCTAGAATGTAGGCTATTTAAATAAATCTTCTTTAAATGACTGCAACCAAAGACAATATAATATAATCTGCAACGTAAGTGAACCAATTCTAAATCATTGATAGGATTGATTGGCAATTCACAAAGATTTCAACTATCAACTGTGTTTTTAACGTTTAAACATAGACAAGTGATAAACGGCAGAAGTTATCACTCTCTTGGTCCGTGGTGCCGTGAAAAATAGTTTTTTCTTCTTCTGATAGATTTAACGCGGTATTGCCTGTCTGTAGCCAATGTCAAGTATTAAAAGGCGGGAAATTGGACGCTTGTAAGTCAATCAATCTTTGGGTACAATGTATTCCATCCATATTTATTCTGTAAATATAGGCAAAGTTGTTCGGTAGAGGCCTTGCTTTTTGTAGAGTGATAGCTGCTTTCTACAAACAGCACGAAGAGGCGCAACTCTGGCGACTACAGGTTGTTTAATCAATCAAAGGGTTACACTTGTTTTGCATACTTGTTCGATGGATCACCCCAGAATCTATCAATATTACACACTGAACTACGAAACTGAACAAAAAACAAAAAACTATTCTCAAGACACAACCGCCATGTTTGAGTCTCAAGCTGTAATCCGTGAAATATAGTTGGTATGTGCCTTTCGAAGTCTACAACGTGTACCTATACCTAACTAAAATCACGGAACTCCATAGAAACCAGTCTTCGAATTTTAAGGAGTAGTCAAAGGTCAATGCCATAAATTTGCTAGTGCTAGATATTATTATTTATAATCTACAGCATGGGGTTCTTCTAAAAAGGAGTGTACAGATTTCTGAAAGGTCCGCAAAGCGCATGTGACAACTCTGGAAATGTAGGCATTCATAGACTACGGTAGCTGTTTACATCAGGCGGGCCGTATGCTTTTTTTTACCACCGTCGTAGTTTTAAAAAACATTAATAACATAATAATTAACTCGGTCGCTAAGTAAGTTGACTTTGTCTTCAAATTGGTTACTCAGTGCATTAAAAGGTATTCGTTTGTATTGTTTTCTAAGTATTCTTGTCCTAACGATTGTCCTCGGTTCGTTATCTTTATACAATTACTCTTATTATCAAACAAGCAGTCATAGTTATTGTTCTTAGCTATCAACAATGCGCAGTGAATTAACTATCAATAATGTTATTGTAGGTATAAGATTTACACTTTTAGACTGGATAAAAAGAGAAACTTTACCGTAATTAAGTGTTAAGTGTGCACGCTCTAGGTCGACTATACTCTGTAATTTTTATCTAATTTTTCTATACCTTCTACTTGCATGTAATGGTATGAGTTACATTTAGCATATCCTCGTCCTGCCCATTGTCCTTTTTGAATCACATAATGTACTTCACACGTCCTGCCCAAGCTTAAAAAAATAAAGATTGTAATTCTGCCCAGTGTCAATTTAAAATCACATATTTGAAATCCGCGCCTAAAATTCGCAGTTGCCTCCATATTGCAATTTTACTACTTACACCTGATTGGTTAGAAGGTTTTGAATGGTGGGGCCTCCATTTTGGTTCACATAGATAAAATACCTTTCGTCAGTGTCAGCCCACGTGGTCAAGATGGCACGACGTTCGCGAAGAGGTAAGAGTAATCCGTTTTTATTTAAGTAATCACAGGTTTTTACGGACCAAACTGTTATAAAATCTTAAGTTTAATAGTTAGATAAACTAAATATGGTGTTATTTTATTAAAAAATCCTTTATTTATATTATTTACAAATGCGAAATCATATTATGTCCTTTTTGATTCCCATCGGGCAGATTTGCTTAATGATTTTTGTTTTTGCTATAGGTTTGAGGGACATCGATATTGAGGATTTACTTCAAAATGCAGACATCGGGGACATTGTATCATCAGACGATGACTGTGGAGATCCATCGTATACTCCAGAACGAGAACGGCAGTTGGTAAGCGACAGTGATTCTTCGGAATCTGGACCAGAAAACAATATTTCGACTGGATCTGGAGAAAGCAACCTTGAGATAACAGTACGAGAAAATTCTACAGGTCAGGCACGTAGGCGAGGTCGTGGACAATCCAGTGGACGATCACGTGCAGTTACTCGCGGTCAATCTCTCTGAATTATTATTATAAATAATAAAGATGATTATCCGTATCTACAAAGTTTTATTTAAATGTGCCCGATGTCCTTTAAAATTGACAAACAGACTACAGATGATTTAGGCAATACTGCCCAATGTCCTTTTAAATGAACAAAAGATATTGACATATTTCCCTTGAAAATCAGTAAAGTACAATGTATTAGAACCCGGAAAAATAAATAAAAAAATATATTTTGTGTATAAGTCGAAAAAGTAATCGTAAGTTGTTCTGGGCAGGAACGCTTAAAAATATATTGTCCATTAAGAAGGACATTGGGCATAATTGGCAAGTTAAGAATTATAGGTCTGGGCAGGACGAGGATATAACCAATTTGTATTATATACCGATAATTTATTGAGAATTTTAAATAAAACAAACTTTAAACAAGTGCGAGGACTCGCGGACGAATGGGTCCGTACCATTATCTATAAAACGGAAAAAAATCATGTCTGTTGTATCGGAGCCCACTTAAATATTGATTTTATACTGTTTTTTAGTATTTGTTGTTATAGCGGCAACAGACATCATCTGTGAAAATTTCAACTGTCTAACTATCACGGTTCACGGTTCGATACAGCCTGGTGACAGACGGACAGCGGAGTCTTAGTAATAGAATCCCGTTTTTACCCTTTGGGTACCTACGGGACCCTAAAAAACTAGCATAGAAAATGTAATATTAAAATTGATGTTTCAATTTTACACTACCTTCCGCTTCTCAACTATTTCAGTTGCACATTGTATAAACTACTTCCCGAATAAGTATAGTATAGGTACCTACAGTCGACGTCAAAGATATGTAAACAATTTTGTACCTTACTCCTTTGTTGTAAGGTGCAAAATGCCAGTATATATTTGACGTAGATTGTACCTAGCTAACTTGTCGAATAAATTAAACTAAGTTCCCGGAGAGCCTTTATAGCCCTGTTTGATTTAACGAACGTTTATTACATAAGTGTTCTGTTTGATTAAATCTGGCGGTTCGTTAAGGAGCAAACCTGATTAGATTCAATTCAACAAGTAGTGCTAGTTGTTAGCACTAATTTTAGGTACTAACCTGTACTTACGTACTTATAGTCTTTATTTACACACGAATTTAGAGATAGACAAATTTGGTTTACATTTAAAGTCACGCTGCAGAAATCTGTATACGAATAGATACTCGTAAAACAAAGTCGTGTCGGTTACACCATTTATAACTCAAGAACGGCTGAACCGTTTTGTTTGAGTTTTCGGGTTTATCTCCGCTCCGAATATGTATTTAGCAGAATAAAGGCATGTATTTAACCAGGCTGCTAAATAATTGAATTTGGGTAGCTATAAAAAATAATAAACCGGCCAAGAGCGTGTCGGGCCACGCTCAGTGTAGGGTTCCGTAGTTTTCTGTCCGTCACAGTAAGAGTTTTTGAAAGCACGTCATGTCATTGTGATTTTGTAGAAATTACAGGTACAATAAACACCTGCTTATACGGTTAAAACAAACTTAGTTCAGAAATTATTTTTTAATTAAAAAAAAAAAACTATTCAACCTATCAAGTTCAAAATAATTTTCCTAGAAAGATTTTATAAAGTTCTACTTTTGAGATTTTTTTCATATTTTTAAAACTTATGGTTCAAAAGTTAGAGGGGGGGGGGGACACATTTTTTTTTACTTCTGGAGCGATTATTTCCGAAAATATTTACATTATCAAAAAATAATTTTAGTAAACCTACCTATACGTACCTCCCCTATACGTAAAGTGGGGAGTGATTTTTTTTTTCTTTTCAACCCTAACGTGTGATATATTGTTGGATAGGTATTTAAAAACGAATAGGGGTTTGCTAAAATCATTTTTTGATAATGTAAATACTTTCGGAAATAATCGCTCCAGAAGTAAAAAAATATCCCCCCCCCCCCTCTAACTTTTGAACCATAAGTTTTAAAAATATGAAAAAAATCTCAAAAGTAGAACTTTATAAAAACTATCTAGGAAAATTATTTTGAACTTGATAAGTTGAATAGTTTTTGAAAAAAAAAATTACAAAATAATTTCTGAACTAAGTTTGTAATTTAACCGTATAAGCAGGTGTTTATTGTACCTGTAATTTCTATAAAATCACAATGAAAAGACGTGCTTTCAAATAAAGTAAAACCCGGCCAAGAGCGTGTCGGGCCACGCTCACTGTAGGGTTCCGTAGTTTTCCGTCCGTCACAGTAAGTGTCCCCACTTAAGAGTTAATAACACCGCCATGTAGGATATGATATGAGAGTTCCATGTACAGCGACATCTATCGGCAAATTGAGTAAACTATTGCGCGCGAGCATAAAGTATGGAAGATGATTTTTATGGGATAATTCTTTATTACGTGAACCGATTTTCACCGTTTTTACTTTATTTGAAAGCACGTCATTTCATTGTAATTTTGTAGAAATTACAGGTACAATAAACACCTGCTTATACGGTTAAATTACAAACTTAGTTCAGAAATTATTTTGTATTTTTTTTTCAACAACTATTCATCCTATCAAGTTCAAAATAATTTTCCAAGAAAGTTTTTATAAAGTTCTACTTTTGAGATTTTTTTCATATTTTTAAAACTTATGGTTCAAAAGTTAGAGGGGGGGGGGGGGACGCATATTTTTTTACTTCTGGAGCGATTATTTCCGAAAATATTTACATTATCGAAAAATGATTCTAGGAAACCCCAATTCATTTTTAAATACCTATCCAATAATATATCACACGTTAGGGTTGAAATGAAAAAAAAAAATCACTCCCCACTTTACGTATAGGGGAGGTACCCTAATAAAAAAAAAAATTTCACTTTTTATTTTACCACTTTGTCGGCGTGATTGATATACATATTAGTACCAAATTTCAGCTTTCTAGTGCTAACGGTCACTGAGATTACCCGCGGACGGACGGACGGACGGACGGGCAGACATGGCGAAACTATAAGGGTTCCTAGTTGACTACGGAACCCTAAAAATGGGTACTAAAATTAATAGGTTGGCGACTAATTTGGGGCCGTACATTATTTCAATATGGGCTGTTTTTTAATGTCTTAATAGCCATTGTTTAACTATAGGTAGGTATCAAATAATTATATTGAAAACTGAATTTATAACTGGGAAGCATTTTAAGAAGCCTTTTTTTTATTGAAAACGATTACCTATTAAATTAAAAATAAGTTACTTTTAAAATATTTAGGCAGCAATTAAAGTGAATTACATATTCAATATTAGTACAATGGGCAACTTTACACGAGCTGTAATTATAAGATAAAATGGATTATTAAAAAGTTACTAGGGTCTATGAATATTGGTGGGTAGGTACCTATAAATAGGCAAGTATCTATATTCAGATATCTACATAGAACCAAAATTCGTATGCTACATATGATTTAGAAAAAATTAAAGGTGCCGTTTGTATAGTATTACCAAAATACCAACCTAGTTAATAGAGCATAATGAATGGTGCCTTTTGTGTAGGTATGACCTAAATACCTGCCTAGTTAATAAAAAATATGAAGGGTGCGTTTTGTGTAGGTATTACCTAAATACCTACCTATACTTCAATTTTTATAGATTAGAAAAATCGTGCGATTGTCGTAGTTTTCCCACATAGGTTGACTGGTAGAGAATGCCTTATGGCATAAAAGTAAATAAATAGGGCTGAAAAAAATATACACAGGCGAAATGGATCGTTAATTAGCCGATGGTTTGATGGCTACCACCGGATTACGCGCAAAAATATAGTTTACGTTGCTACCCGTTTTAATAAATTAAAGTAAGATATTTTATTAAAAAACCGGCCAAGTGCGAGTCTGACTCGCGCACCGAGGGTTCCGTACAAATCTAGAACAAGCAAAAGTTGTAGTCTGTTTATTATTAATTTCAATTTAATACCTCTACGCGTTTACATTTACCTTGCATCAATAATAATCGACCAAAACTGCATGTAAAACACATACCTACTCATAAATACATATTATTGCCAGATCACAAACTCATTTAACCTCTGTAATCCTCAACCACTTCCTTATTAATTTATCATTACTCAAAACTACACTGGTAGTGCGAATGCAATGCAAATGCAATCAAATACAATCGCTTATTAAGAAAAAAAAAATTGCAAGCAAGACTTAGTAGTATTCTCAATTACTATAGACTTCGTTTAATCATGTGTTTTAAAACTACCTGTAAGTACTGCAATCTTTATCACGAATTCTTTTCAAAATTTAATTCCTAAAACTTCGTTTAATCATGTGTTTTAAAGCTACCTGTACTGAAATTTTTATCACGAATTCTTTTCAAAATTTCATTGTATAAACTTCGTTCAATCATGTTTTGGAGCTACCTGCACTGCAAGTACTACAAAATGTATTCAAAACACGAAAATCGGTCTAAATTCGTAATCCTTTTTTTCTATAATGAAAAAAAATTACGACGTCACAGTACAAATCCAACTTTTAAATCCTATCGTGGGTTAGTGGTACGTTAACACTTCTGAAATATTGTAATTTATCTCGTATGGCTACTCTGATTACTAGAATTACCCTATCAAGTACTTACAGCCAATCTGGTCTGTTAAATCCTTTATGATGCTTACTCGTCGGCTGCCTCAATCCAAGTGAACGAGTCTGTGTCTGCGCTGGTCTAACTTTTTCTTCCCCTACCACATTCCATAACTACCGTGTTGACAGGAGTATAATTTTAATTTCTCAACTACCCCGGCATTTAACTAGGTATCGTATTAAAGTTGCCACATCAAAATTATTATTTGCCTGTTGTACTAAGTAGTATACATATTAATTTAATAAATCATAACATTAGGTAGTAAGTTTAAAATAAAATAAAAATATTTTTTGTATGATTTTACTAAAAATGTCTACTTTTCGTAATTTTTCCTTTGTCTGTGCTATATGAAGTTTCTTCGTGCCAAGTTTCAAGTTTCTGAGTTACGGGAAGTACCCTTTAGGTTTTGAGTTTCTTGCGAGTACTCAGTTTCAAAATATGCGACTTAGATTGCTATTGCTTTTGATTGCGTTGACATAAACGTTTGGTTTTGCTACAACTGAAAGGTCCTATAGCCTCAGGGCTAATACTCAGGTATTTGACATGAATTTCAATTTAATACCTCCACGCGTTTACAAGGAAAAAGGTAGTAAGTTAAAAAAAAAAATTGTATGATTTTACTAAAAATGTCTACTTTTTGTAATTTTTCCATTGTCTATGCTATATGACGTTGCTTCGTGCCAAATTTCAAGTTTCTGAGTTCACGGGAAGTACCCCGTAGGTTTTGCGAGTGCCGAAAATCTCTAAAATTTACAGCATAAACGACTGTATCTTTTGATTTTTTCACAGCTCCAAGGGACAATAGACCTGAGTATTTGATATAAATTTCAGCTTGATACCTCCACGCGTTCCTGAGAAAAATGGTCTTGACAGACAGACAGACAGACAGACAGACGGACAACAAAGTGATCCTATAAGGGTTCCGTTTTTTCCTTTCGTGGTACGGAACCCTAAAAACCGGTCAAGTGCGTGTCGGACCACGCATAATGGGGGGTTCCGTACCTTCAATGGAATAAGAACTAAACTAATACCAAAAGGTCTCATCTGATGCCTATGGAAGAAGTTTTTTGGAGATAAATCAAAAATGGCTGAATTGATAATGTTCAAAACAATTTTCGTAGAAAGTATCTAATAAGATCTTCTCAAATTGTTTTCATATTTTCTGGACTTACGGTTCAAGAGTTACAGGGAGACACAATGACACTGACTTTCGCAGCGATTATTTCTGAAAATATTCACTTAATCACAAAATGTTCAAAGATACCTCGATGTTATTTTTAAAGAACCATTGATTGATGAGCAACATGTTGATATTCAGTAATAGCTTTTTTTAAATTTAGTTACATGTATGGAGCGCCCCACCCCCCAAAATATTTTCTTCTGCAATTTAACTAAATAGCAGCATAACAGCCCTTTAATTTACACACTACCAATAAAGTTGAAAGCTATAACGGCCAGAAATGGCTTGGTATGCAGTAAAGGGTTAGTTTTTTAATTAATGTGAAACACGAAGTGAAAAACAAAATTCACTACAGGGTGTCAGTAAGCGGACATGTGTCCGCCAACCGGGTTACCAAACCAACATGACATTTTTTTTTATACCACGACGGTGGCAAACAAGCACGCGGCCCGCCTGATGGTAACTAACAATGACCCTATGGTTTGCAAAACAGTTTATTTAATTTTCTTAATAACCCCCTTAAAGCACCCGGGGACATATAACCTACAAAATTTCAGCTCAATCGATCTAGCAATTTCGGAGCAAATAGACATTGTGACAAGACAAAGTAGCACATGCTTCCTTTTAAACCATTCATTTCTTTTTAAGGTTCCGTACCCTTAAAAATATTCCAGTTTCCTGAAATTTTAGTGCTCCCGTAATTAAAATGATACCAGCAATTGATACACAAAAAATGGTTAATTAGGTAGAAACAAATAGCTGGCAACAAATATTTAAACCGAGCCTGCTTTAAATAATAGATGCCAAGTTAATATTTTTGTTGCCAACCTATTATTTCAAGTTCCCGGTTAATTTTTTGGCCAGCTATATATTGCTACCGTTTTTCAATAATATGATGCCACATGTTTGACGCTTATAAAAAAATATTGTCGCTAAAATATTAATTCACGGCCAAATTATATTATTATATGCCATAGAAAGGTTGCCGATTCATGATTTAGATACCCGGAAAATTATAAGCCATATTAAAATATAGAAGAAATTAAAAAAAAAATTGTTGGCGGTACTAACTTCGCCGGGTCAGCTATTATGAAAATGAAGATGAAGAGGAAAACCAAGGACGAGCCATAGGCACATACGAACAACTAAAAGAAATAAAGCTATTGTGACTTACAAATGACTTGATCTGAAATAGATAACATATCATATCATATAAGAAAGGAAGAGTGACCAGGGCTCACCCTGGACAGTCGAATCAGTTCTGAACTTCTTTATTAGCGGTAGAAGACAATAGAACTTCTGTATTTGCTGGCAACAGATGAAAGGTGATAAACTTATATAGATGTCATATACAAAGGAAAAAGTGACCTAGGCCTCCTTAACACTTGACACGTGACTTAAAAAATAAACAAATCAAAATATTTATTAAAAATAATATGATTTGTTCTTCAGTTAGATGAAAGGTGATATTTCATTGAACGGTATTTCTTGTCCCTAAAATCGATTACATGGTTCCTAAGATCAGATCTTTGTATGTCTCATAGTTACAGGACTTGCCCATACTGACCGATCTAAATGTACCGGTGTAAATACAATTTTAAATACAAAACTTTCATGAGACACGTATTAAATATATACATAGAAACAGGTAACTCATGTTTTCTAAGTCGAATATTGCTCGACATGTTTCGCTGCATAACGAGGCGACGAGGCGTTTGTGTGTGCCATGCCATTTGCGTTGGCTGACCGATTAAAACTGCGAGCCGCGGCTCTCCGTTTTTATATATTTAATAATACAATACAATGTTATTTATTGTTCACTAATAATAAATAATAGAAAAAACTTGAAGCTAATAATGAAAGTGGTCGACAAAACACGTTCTTTTTAGGTGCCCTTGAAAAGTCGTACATTAATAATAAATAATAATAAAATTGGATACCGTTTTATTAGGCACGCGTCCGGTTCTTCATCCAATAGCCCAGTATTTAGTCCATACTCTTCACCCAATAGCCTAGTACATTTTAGACTCCATCAACTCTCAATAGTCTTTACACCATGGCGGGTGCTGTCTCTGCGTCCGTCCCATGACACGGGTAGGGGCAGCATCCGCTTAGTGTGCCCCTCAATTTTCATTAAATTGTCGAAAGGGTCTAGGCGCGTTGGCTTCGGCTCCGCATATGCCTCCTAAAGGTCCGGAACACAACTGTTCCGTGGTCGGGAAAGACATACATGTAATAATAATAATAATATTTTTTTATTCATTATAAAAAATCAAAAAGTTAAAGGTTACAGTAATATATTAACAGTTATCAAAAAATTACATTAACCCTGTATAGAAGTAAATGCGCTCAATTCAGTGTTGAAGTTGTAAACAGTGTGGGCAGACATTACCATAATCACATTACATCCTCTCGTTAGACTTTTGGCGAGATTTTGCATAATTCCTGTGACAACGCAAAATGGCGAAGCTGCTAACACGAGGGCAATACCGGCGGTAAATTCCTCACTAATTAACCAGGAAACCAGAGGCTAGAGAACTGCTCTTAATAGAAAAATACTATAAAATATCCCAACGACAACAGTTCACTACAATTAAAGAAGAGTTGCTTATTGAAATAATATATTATATAGGTATAATGTGGTATTGACTACTGGCAGTAAATAAGTACTGGTTGTAGATGAAGCTAGAACTTTGTAAAAAATATATTTGTATAGCAACGGTTCGATGACTTGTTTGTTTATTTTTATGTAAGTCAGTCGATCAATTACTATTCTCATGTAAACATTATTAATTTCTCGTGTTCACAACCATGGTTTATCTGCGCTATAAAACTCTGCTAAATATCAATAGGGATACCACTATATTGCTTACCTATTATAAGTGTTATTTTTTTTTGTCGTTGGCGTAACCTTTGTTGTAGTCTAGAGTGTAAATAGCTGTATCAATGTATTTGTCGTTGGCATCCAAAGTATTATGTCAAAATTATATTCCACTGGTCGTGTACAAAAACTCTTCAATAATTCTTTTTTTTTCAAGAGCAACTGCTTAAAACGGTTGTTTCTAATTAATAAAAGAGCCGAGAGCAGCCAGAAGATTTACGAGTACATTCATCACGACGAATTTTGTCACCAAAAACATTGCTCCAGGCAGAACATTTGTCAGCAAAAGATTGCTCCAATTTCAAATTGTAGACTCAACACTCTTGTCTAGAAACGTTTGTCTCACTAAATGTGGAAATGTCTCTCATTAAGCTGGCTCGACGACGACTCCAGTTGAGGTTCATTGCCGCCAAAGGTACCCCCGCAATTAATGACAGGGACACGAATTTTCAATCAAACCGACTGAATCAATGGCGAATACTTTCAGTAGCGGTCCACCGATAAATCCCAGGCAAATGGAAATCAAATTCCACAGACTATTTACTGAAACCACAAAGAATTTAATTGAAAAACCGTAATACTATCCTTATAGCACTTGCTTTCGTTTGCTCGTTCGTTTTTCGAAGTTGATTTTCTTTATGTTGGTGAACATGGATTGTATATCACAGTCTAGACGCGGGATTTGTGTTTTTCATGGACATAGATAGCAGACTTTCCGCGCCATATTTATGGGTTTTTGTCCAGTTTATTTGTCTGCGATGCAATCGGTCTGCATGGTGATATTGGATTGCATTATGGAATAGCTGTTGGGTTATATTTATTACTCGTATTTCTTCTTTGCGACAGCAGTTTTTTCTTATATCAATTATAGCTGAAAAACATAAAGTCTTCACATTTCTTTTTATACATGTAAGAATTCTATAAAGCCACGACTTGAGAGAGAAAAGAGTCAAGCACAGATTGAACAAAAAACATCTACAAAAGCTGTGTAGTACTACAGCTACAAAACTGTAATTGATAACTCTCATAAACTCTCTTACTTTGTTGTGGTCTTCCTTGGTTGCGTTCTTGCGTTAGCGGATATTTATCGAACTTAAAAACATCGAACTTTTAAATTATATTGCTCGCAGTTGAGTCACTGAGGTTACGTACTACAGACATGCCTGCATCTCGGCAGCTACGATATAATCCCGTCTGGCCCTTATGGGCTTAATTTTCTAACAGAGTTGATTTACTTTCCGTTTAGTAATTTGAGCTTTAAATAACTTTTAGAAATGTAAATCCATAGACTAATTAACCCAAGACCCCGCATAGCCAGGCGACCCCCGCTGCCACGCTCGAAGTAATTTCACTCTATAGTGAGACACTAATATTGGAAGTGACAGTAAACATAATACGTCTCCATGGCAACCATTACTGACTCTCTAACGCCCCACGGAAGAATCGCGCGTTCCCTTTCTAGCATTGCTAGTTCTCCTCCCGCACCCCTATTTTTGGCAGCTTAGGTTTCAAAGAAATAACGCGCTAAGCGGAGTATAGAGATATCTTGTAACTATATGTGTAAATCAAAATCTTTATTCATTAATTCAGGCACTTTTCAATGCACATATGAATGTCAAAAAATCAGCCTTCGGCTTTAACCCTACGCTTCTGGCACGAGATTCCCCGAGAAGAGTTCTTGCAATAGGTACCCAATCAAGGTTACTATTGTATCACTCCCCCGCGGTGGAATAGACACCACATAACTGATGTACATTTTCTGGGGGTCAATTAGAGAGTTGTGCTAATAGAGATCAGACCGAAAAAATTGGTATTCAGGCTCATACAAAGAAATGTATATAGTTACTTAATTATTTGAATATTGTGTAACTAAGGCGGTTGAATTACTACAGGTAAGTAATAATTAAATTTTAGGCTAAATAATACTGAATTTGAAAGCCTTGACTTCGCAAAAATTAGGTAAGTATAGTTACGTTTTTTCCGCCCCGTTCACACTTTTACAAACTCGAGCACAATTTCACAGGGTTGCGAAAAGTTTCCAACTCCACCTAGAGTTACCATAGATAATGACCGGAACAAAGGGCCTTTTTCTAAGTTTCATCACTGTTTAAGTACCCGTTCTTTTGTTTGGTGATTTCGGTAAAAATAAGTTCACATTTGGATTACAGCTTGAGACTCAAAGATGGCGGTTTGTCTTAAGAACAGTTTTTTGTTTTTTGTTTTCGTGGTTATATTGATAGCTTATTGTGCGGTGATCTATCGAACAAGTGTGCAGCTAATGAAGAATTGTATTAGTTTCAAAACGCGTGTAACCCTTGTTTGGTTAAACAACCCGTAATCGTCGGGATTCTGGTCTCCCCGTGCTGTTGGTAGGGAGCATCTTTCACTTTGTAAACAGCACGGCCGCTCCCGAACAACGTTGCCAATTATTTGACAAAATAAATATCTATGGAAGAAAATACCCACCGATTGATTGACTTACAATTACAAGGGTCCAATTTCCCGCCTTTTAATACTTGACATTGGCTGTACAGGCAAAGCCGCCTACAGTCCATCTTTCACTTTGTAAACAGCACGGCCGCTCCCGAACAACGTTGCCAATTATTTGACAAAATAAATATCTATGGAAGAAAATACCCACCGATTGATTGACTTACAATTACAAGGGTCCAATTTCCCGCCTTTTAATACTTGACATTGGCTGTACAGGCAAAGCCGCCTACAGTCCATTAGAAAAGGAAAAAAAAGTCCACATTTAAACTTAACTCCGTCTCTGGGTTGAGATTACGAGGATAAGACAAAGTGGTTATGGCTTAAATGCTAAAAATATCTAACAAGTAGGTAAAGCCCAACAACTTACTACTCGGCCCTCGCCATGTTGCGGAATTTCAGTGGTACCTACTAATTTATTTTACTGGTAAGGAAGGAGTACTTTTTGACAACAGATGTCGAAAGTCATCGAATGTGACCAACAATAAACAAGAAAAGATTTCGCAATTATAAACGATTTTACCACAAAAATGCCAAAACGGTTTCACAGAGATGCAGAAAAAAATATGTTGATTAATAGTACATTACTTACCTAGGGCTGTAAAAAAAAGAAAGCCCGAAATCGCAGGTATTTGGGACCCGAGCCGCAGGCGAGGGTTGTAAATATGCGATAGAGGGCTTTCTTTTTTACTGCCCATGGTGAGTACACAATTTTACGTCCCCACCTGGCCATAATGCGAGTTTTACCGTAAGCGTAGCGAGCGGTAAAACTCACATTATGGCCAGGTGGTGACGTAAAATAAAATATTTACATAAAAAGAGGACGAAGGATTGAGTAGCATTCCGAAAAACAGTGTTTTGAATCTTGGGGTTATATTTTATAGTGTTTTGACTAGTATAGTGAATGACTATACATGACCAGACATAGAAGTTTTAGTGGCAGGAATGAAAATGTCATAGGGACTTTCCAAGGATATTAATTTATCGATAAATCGTTATGACAGTTATGATGTACAAATAATATGAATTTGCAAGTTGTATATATTATTATATAATATACAGCATGAACTTATTATAAATCGATTATGAAAATGGTTGTCATTAGTTTTGTTTTAGTTTTTAAAGAAGAAAGGTTGAGGGAGGCGATGGCTGAGATATGCGTCATACTCGTGAACGGGTGCTGTTTGTGGAGACAGGTCTGTAAACTGGGGCAACACATTTACGTAACTTTTTATTAATCATATTTAATTTTAGTTGTGTTGGCTTTAGACACAACATTCGGTGGTTGATTATCCATATTTTTTATTATTATATAGAATATATAGATAAAGACACTTGGAGACCTTATACATCTCTAAGGATAATTTAGAAATAGTATGTTTATTGTATACTAGAATCACTTAAAAAAGAGGAGGATTATCGGAGGGTTTGGTCACTTTTTCTGAAGTATATGACATCTATTTTCAGTTTATATATAGTAGTGTAACTACTTAAAAATTGCAAATCAAAAAATATTGAACAAAATAATTGGATTTGCTTCAAGATTCATAGATGGCAGCACCATCTCACTCGCTATACCAGAATCACGTAAGAGATTCGGATAGGAGGTGCAAGCACGTACTGCGCATGCCCTTAGAGTATGGTCAACGGCGCCTAGCCGTTTCAAATTCAGAGATTGCATATACATGAGAAAATTTGTCAAGTTCCGCCGTGACCGGGTGGTCTAGTGGTCAGGACGTCAGCCGCGAAAGCTGAAGACGCCAGTTCAAATCTGGCCTCGGACATCTATTTTCAGTTTCTAGAATCACTTACTTCTTTTTTATTTAAATTCAAAATTATTTTGTTTCTAACTGTTAATGATGGATTATTATAATTTGGAAATTTATTTAGAAGACACAGTTCAGGTAAGAAAGTATATCAAACTTGTATGTAATTCATTTTCAATAGTCAGATTTGGACTCATATTTTTTCTTTGGTATTTTTCTTAAACTATAACCTATTGTTGGTTAATCTAACCTTGGTTTGATATGTTTTCTTATAGAACAACGCACTTATATGTATTGTTTAGTTTTGATGTACTGTTGTTTTGAAAAATAAGTCCCGCCGAGTTTCTTGCCGGACATAATTCTTCTCGGGTCAGAGGTGTAGGGTTAGAACCGGTGTAGTTTGATTGTTTTTTTCTCACTTTTACTTTGACGTGTAAAAGTGCCCTTGTGGCCTACTTACTGAATAAATGTTTGAGTTTGAGTTTGAGTTTAAAATGATTTCTTGTTTTAACTACAATAATATGGACTTCCGCCAAGTAACGCCTGATTCCATAAATTATTTCTAATAAGTGTTATAATATAACATATTACCATTACATAGCGTCAATAGGCTGTTATCAGCATTACAGGTTAATTTATACTTTACCCGGTGAACCTAGTATCTGCTATGAAATGTCACTTCGAAAGTTATCGATAAATTTAATATTGGAAGGAAGTCCCTAGTTAATTGACATTTTTGCCACAAAAACTTCTATGTCTGTTCATGACAGACGCACATTATTTTCGGGCTTTACATCATTGAATTATATATCGATGTACTATTACCTACTGTAGCGAAATAACATAACTGGTGAAATGCGCTTTTTAAAATTAATAGAAATTAAAAAATCCTGAAGAAAATTAGGAACCCTGAATACGTTGCAGCGCCATTAACGCATTACTTCGTGTGTGTATTCTCATTCTCACTACTTTTGGACAATATTAAGCTTGTTGACTCAAGGGGTAGAGTTAACTGAATGATTGCTACCTCTTCTAAGCCACGAGTAAGCAGCGAATTTTTCCTCATTAGTCTGATAGAAGGGTATTGGAAAAAGCACTTACCACGCGGAGTTCAGTACTGACGCGCTCCATAATTTATAGATACTGTAGTTACTGTACTAAGGGTTCACTAACAACTTAAGAGTGAGTTGTAAGCTTATAAATTATTTGAATATAAAAAGCAGGAGCGTTTCCTAGACAGCCAACGCACAGTCTAAACCATTCAAGAAAGAATTTTGAAAGGAGATCGTCATTTTTTAGGGTTCCGTAGTCAACTAGAAACCCTTATAGTTTCGCCATGTCTGCCCGTCCGTCCGTCCGTCCGTCCGTCCGCGGATAATCTCAGTGACCGTTAGCACTAGAAAGCTGAAATTTGGTACTAATATGTATATCAATCACGCCGACAAAGTGCTAAAATAAAAAGTGGAAAAAAAATGTTTTATTAGGGTACCTCCCCTATACGTAAAGTGGGGAGTGATTTTTTTTTTCATTTCAACCCTAACGTGTGATATATTGTTGGATAGGTATTTAAAAATGAATAGGGGTTTACTAAAATCATTTTTTAATAATGTTAATATTTTCGGAAATAATCGCTCCAGAAGTAAAAATAAATGTGCCCCCCCCCCCTCTAACTTTTGAACCATAAGTTTTAAAAATATGAAAAAAATCTCATAAGTAGAACTTTATAAAAACTTTCTAGGAAAATTATTTTGAACTTGATAGGTTGAATCGTTTTTGGACAAAAATTACAATATAATTACTGAACTAAGTTTGTAATTGAACCGTATAAGCAGGTGTTTATTGTACCTGTAATTTCTACAAAATCACAATGAAATGACTTGCTTTCAAATAAAGTAAAAACGGTGAAAATCGGCTCACGCAATAAAGAATTATCCCATAAAAATCATCTTCCATACTTTAAGTTCGCGCGCAATAGTTTACTTAATTTGCCGATAGATGTCGATGTACGTGGAACGCTCATATCATATCCTGATGGCGGTGTTATTTTAACTCTTAAGTGGGGACACTTACTGTGACGGACGGGAAACTACGGAACCCTACACTGAGCGTGGCCCGACACGCTCTTGGTCGGTTTTGGTTAGGTGATCTGGCCCAGATTATTTAGGACCGTTTAGGAATGGTTCTTACCTTTGAAGAATCGTCATAATTTCTAGATCAGGATGGTGGTAAAAATATTGCGAAATCTAATGGGAAAATTTAAAAATCATGCATTTAAAACTTGAATCTGACAAGGACAATATTTGAAAGCGTGCTTGCCTATGATTTATATATTAATGTAAAAAAAGATGCGTTTCGTTATCGAAGGAGCATGATATTATGCCATTATGAAACCCACTTTTAATATTCTAACTCCGATCAAAAATGCAAAAATACGCATTTTCAATCTTTAGGCGTTTTAATACAGTCGATTTCTAATTTAAACTTTCGTATTCGTAGGCTTAGATACTATTTTAATATTACAATGTTCTAACTTACCGAACAGTATCAAAACGCAGATTATGTAACGGTATACATTGACAGTCTCAAACCAAAAAACAATCCCGTTTCAGGCCAGGGTGAAGTTAAACTTTATGTCAATGCCATAAGGACGGTAACGACTTGTCTTGCTGTATTTTATTCGCGGAAAAATCAATATAGTGTTTATTTATTTAGTATTTCTAATTCCCGTTTCAATTTTTTGCAATATTTTGTCTACTTTAGTAATAAAATGAGTATTTATTTTACATTGCAGTACCGTATACAGTTTCGGTTTATATCAGGTGGCCCAGAATTGACGATCTCCTTTGACATAATCTCAAATGTCATGAACAGTGATCGGTACGACCCGTGCAAGACTGCGAAAATAATTTAATATGGACATAATTATAATTATCAGAAATGAAGATTTGTGGAGTATGTGTCGTCAGTCTCCTATCGCCCAGGAAGTAGCGCGGCGGAAGTGGAGATGGATCGGACACACCCTTCGAAGAGGAGCATCGAACAATGCCAGTATCGCTTTCGAGTGGCTACACCTAAAGATAAAAAGCGAGCCGGCGGACGGCGTACACACTTGGCGGCGGAGCATAGAGAGCGAGCTGCGAGCCATAGGACTGAGCTGGATAGAGGCCAAAACGGTTGCTCAGGATAGAAAGGTGTGGAAGGATCTTGTGGAGGCCCTATGCACCTCCGGAGTGCCCTAGGATCAACAACAACAACAAAAAGTCGCTACGTACAGTTATCAAAATTGTATATTTATTCAGGCTAAAAAAGAATCAAGCATTTTTTAGATTTGAATACTGGAAAGTATGCTCTGAGTTAATGGAGGGCCTTCATAAAATGTGAAAGTCTACAGTAAAAGATATCATTTGGCGCCTGGTACCTTATACTTTTATACCTCAAATGCAATATTGAATCTGTACAACCTACGACGCTTTTCTCCAAATGGTGCCTTTTCATACAGACTTTCTGTGTTGTATAGCTGTTCGTATAATTCCAATACAAAGACTATGAACCGAACTTTACTTATTTTATTATGTTGACGTCCACTATTTATGACTGCTGCAAACCCTGAGGCAGAGTCGCAAAGGCAGCTGCAACGTGTGCATTATTTCCGACAATCATTTGGAACAGTTCCAAAGCGTCGACAAGGTTTGACGTAATTTCCTTAAAACAGACAAATGATTGTACAACTGTGGTAGGGGGCTGCCATAGCAGCTTTATAAGGAAATTTCTCGTTTTATTTCATTGTTTTGTTTTTAACATTTTGTATTGTTGTGCGCGATATAGGCCGTCGACTAAGACAAAAGGGAGAGGATCGCCGCTCCGAGGCGTTTCTGGTGCAAAGGCATAATGTCCATAGCCATTCAGCGTGGTAATTCCGCGAGCATTATGGGCACTTTTGCACCGGAAGCTTCAAGGTCTGACTAATTGTTTTATGTAATTATTTTAGATTTCAGATATTGATGAATGTATTTCTGCAATTGTATATATTGAGTTACTTTATTTTTTATTTTTATATTTATTAAGTAGGTACTAACAATACAGAAACACACAACTTTAACAATAACTCAAAAAACGATGGCTTTATTTTAACCCCAACAAAAAAAGGGGTGTCAGTTTGACACTTGTTTACCTGTGGCGTCGTTATTTTTATACGCTATTACTTCATCTGTCCCTACAGTTTAGTTTCGCGTTCTACTGGTTTTCAGCTGTGTAATATAATACCATCATACTTAAGAAATGTCTCTTGTTAGTCATAATTTATATTTAATTTTAACTTTGTGACTAAACTTAAATTTTAGGATCAGCATGTTCGTACGTAAAATATATTGGCTTAAGTTGTGGTTACCTTTAATGAGATAAGCATCAACCTCAATTATAACATTTTTAAATCTTTAAGAGCATGTAAGATGTATCCTAAATAAAAAAAAATAAAAAAAACAAATAGGTCAAGTTGCGCAAGCCTATATGGTCCTTGGTAGCACCATATGGGACTTCAATACTAATCCTTCCTTAGATCCTTACCCCCTTATTTATAAAGGTATCTCAGGCCTCAATTAGTTAATTTATGTTTTGTCCTTATCTGTCACTTTGACAGTTGTGTTTGCTAGAAACAGACAAAACCTAAATTAACTAATTGAGGCCTGAGAGACGTTTATGAATAGGGGGTCATGTTATGAGGGGAAAGTTGAAAAGAAGTTATCTATAATATAAGAATTACACACGTGAGTCATTATAATACTTAATAAAAAAAACACGTATAGTTTTTAACTTAAATAGTCAAGTCAAACTTGTCATGTCATAATACGTGTAACAAATGGTAATTATATCGTCCTATATTTTTAAAATACTTATCGGATCTGACCTGCCACAAAATCATTCTGATTTACCCAGCAACTTTACAAATGCTCGCATGCAGTATTATTTGGAACGTTTGGAACAGATTCAAACCCATAAGGGTGCTCCAACACGTGTCGATAGCGAGATACTTGGCCACACAGTGCATCGTAGTTCAGGCGTAAGTGCTCTTGGCTTCTGGCGTATGTAGGACATTTTAAAACTGATGCAGAAGTGTTGGAGTTCATTCGAGTAGTTCTACGAAATTTCAAGAGTTAATAAAATCAGCTCTGTATTTTACATCGTTTAATTGAGAAAGCCTTTATTTTCCTTACAATGAGTTTCATAACGATGCAAATAAAAATATAAGGGCTTTCAAATAATAAGGGAATGGCTGTATGTATGTACTATCTATGTAACCTTCAAACCCCTTTTCACTAGGCAACGATACTAAAAGTTAATTTTAAACGTAACTTTACCTACCCCATATTTAATACTGTTAAAAATTCTCATGTGTACAGTACGAAACATCTGATCAATAGTTATTCAAATTTAGGGGAAAAGGGGATGCTTTAATTGCTCCGCTGCCCATTCCCATGAAGCCTAAAACCATATGGTTGAAGTTAACCAAGCGAGAAATGGGGCAACTGGTGCAGCCTTATTGAGCTTACTGTGGGACTAGGTCGAATTGTGTAAGATTGCCCTATAACATAATATTTTTAAGTAGGCAAAGGTATAACGTAGGATTGCAGGTAACTATAAGTACTAAAATGTCGCAGTCACGCACGCCAAAAGGATGTCATAACATAATCATAACATTTCAAGTTCATGCAAATATAATTGTGAGAATATTCGTTCATTATGTCTAATTTCCCATGGCAATAATGACGTTCTTATGAATATGTTTAGACGCTGGACACGAAAAGGTTTTTAGGTTTTTTTACGACCATTGTGTTATATTATAGCTGTAAAAAACTCAGGTACCTATAACGTCAGTTTATTAAAATGTTGACGTTGTTTTACCTTGTTTTAAAGAATTAATGCCGAAGCATTACAACAAGATGAGGGTAAGACAGGGCAATCAATGAAAAACGAAATAAGGTACTAAATTAGTTTTCCCAGCCAAAAGCGCCATATATGGGCCATTTTTAGGGTTCCGTAGTCAACTAGGAACCCTTATAGTTTCGCCATGTCTGCCCGTCCGTCCGTCCGTCCGTCCGCGGATAATCTCAGTGACCGTTAGCACTAGAAAGCTGAAATTTGGTACTAATATGTATATCAATCACGCCGACAAAGTGGTAAAATAAAAAGTGGAATTTTTTTTTATATTAGGGTACCTCCCCTATACGTAAAGTGGGGAGTGATTTTTTTTTTCATTTCAACCCTAACGTGTGATATATTGTTGGATAGGTATTTAAAAATGAATAGGGTTTACTAAAATCATTTTTCGATAATGTAAATATTTTCGGAAATAATCGCTCCAGATGTAAAAAAATATGCGTCCCCCCCCTCTAACTTTTGAACCATAAGTTTTAAAAATATGAAAAAAATCTCAAAAGTAGAACTTCATAAAAACTTTCTAGGAAAATTATTTTGAACTTGATAGAAAGAATAGTTTTTGAAAAAAAATTACAAAATAATTTCTGAACTAAGTTTGTAATTTAACCGTATAAGCAGGTGTTTATTGTACCTGTAATTTGTAAAAAATTACAATGAAATGACGTGCTTTCAAATAAAGTAAAAACGGTGAAAATCGGTTCACGCAATAAAGAATTATTCCATAAAAATCATCTTCCATACTTTAAGCTCGCGCGCAATAGTTTACTTAATTTGCCGATATATGTCGCTGTACGTGGAACTCTCATATCATATCCTACATGGCGGTGTTATTAACTCTTAAGTGGGGACACTTACTGTGACGGACGGAAAACTACGGAACCCTACACTGAGCGTGGCCCGACACGCTCTTGGCCGGTTTTTTTTATTATAACTTGTACTGGGCAGAAAACTTCTACGATATTCTAATAAGTCATTAAAAAACCGTACACGCTGCCTATGAAAAAAGATACCAAAAATATTTTTTAAATTATATAATTAACATGCATTTATTACTAAAATATTTATACGATACATTAATTAAAACAGTTTGACTAATATGAAAATAATTAATACAGATTCCTATTAAAGACATCACATATTAACTACATAATAAATTCCTCATCAGGTTGCTAACTAACGTCGTTAAAATTTCGATAGTGACATTTACGATTCCTTTCCAAACATATGTATCAAGTTATCAATGAGTTAGAATGAGAAAGTTGCACTTTTCACTTCCGATTCCTATAAATAGATCGCATGCTGATTTCATGGGCGCTGTGGGAATACTCCCGGCTTAAGTTAAGCCCAAGGGATTTCAATATGCATTCACAAAGTATTTTTCCATGACTGCGAGCTAGTTGCTTGTGTAACTTGGCCTTCTTTGAGAGCAACGTACTCGTAGTCCTGTGGCCAAATGTGGGCTACGTGAAGGGGTATCGTCAGCTTCTACTACTACTCTGCTCCCTCATACTGATATGTCCCCGACCTACCGATTCCATAATGGTGCTAATTCAGACCACGACATTTATTTATTTTAGGCACTTTAGTGGTGCAGTGGCAGCTAGGGATTAATTCAGAAGTTATTTATTGGTTAGGCGATCAGGGGGCTAAGCCAAGATGACAATCGTTTGTAGAAAACGAATTGAAACGCTATCCGTCTCACTATCGCACTAATATGGAAGAGTGATAGAGAGACCGATAGCGTTTCGTTTCGGTTTCTACAAACGATTGTCAGCTTGGCTAAACCCTGATCATCACGCGATTGGAACAGCAACTCTCAGAATCCACGGCCAACAGGCCGCGTAATAAGTGATAAATTGTTATAAGTTGGGTGGTTATACGGATTTTCTTTGGGATGCGGTGTCATAAAAGTTACTTTGTAATGGAGAAGATGGTCGTTTGTGCGGCCCGCGGCTCGAGTCTGTTGCCGAAAGGATAATAAAAGATAAGGAAAACCATTGAATTTATTCATTGATGCTTGTGAGCTCTTGTGCCTCTTGTTAAACTAAGTATCACTAAACTGCGGGAAAATTGAAGAGGATCTAAGAAATTAAGTACGTACTGGCTATCGATATTCATCTGCAATACACTGAGATAGATAATTGAAATAAATTATTTGCTTGTTTTTAGATACAGTATAGTGGTTGGTTATTGGTTTCATAATAATTTGACATTGAACAGTAATTGATTTGATGTTGAAGCACTGGTGGTCGCGGGTTCGAACTCGAACTGCAGTTTGTACCACTAATTATTATTTATACAGGGTGTTTGCTCCATCGTTTGCCAAAAGAAAATGGCGGATTGCTGGGGTCATTTTCTATCACCTTACGCCCTCTTAAAAATTCTTGGGCCCACGTATAATTTTTTTTCGTTTTTCTTGTAATTTATGAAAAATCTTCAGGGCCGATATGCTTAAACTTCATTAAAAAAAAAAGTAAGTGGTAGAGAGATGCAATTTTTACTGCATCGTGATCTGTAACGTTGCACGGCTCGAATAAGTCAAACTTACTGACACGTAACGTCTAATTTTGTTTTTTATTGGCCCTCAAATGTTTTACAACGTGTAAAAATTTAGTCAAATGTCAACTTTGATTTGCAATGAAAAAAAAATTTCAAGAAACAGCGGTCTTGAAACTGTTTAAAAAAAAACTGTGTTTTGTGTTCTTCCTAACGATGTACAATTATCTCAATAGAAACTTTCATAAACTTCATTTTTTTCACGATTTAGTAACGAACGCAACGGTCAAGTTATTGAGATTCAAACATTGACACTGTTCCCTTTTGCTGCCAGCTTTGAAGTCCCCATTTTCTTTCCACACACAGGTTGGTCTACAGGTTGTTAAGATTTAAAACTTATCTTTCGTAATTTTGGACTTCAAGGTCAAGGTCAACTTTCACAAACTTGAGCGTAAGCGATTAGGCATGATAAGATAAGAAAAAATCTTGAAAACAACACGTGCGAAGCAGGTAAAGACTGCTATCTTTCTCTTAGACAGCACAATAAGTGCAGTTGTCTTTCTCTTTTCTTCTTCGCTTCTTCTCTGTCGTATCCTCATGGCTGAGGGACCTGACGCTTGTTTAGACTTTTTACCAACGCTCTCCAAGCCACACGATCCAGGGCTCGGTGCATGTTTGCCTGTAGTGTGGCTTTAGTGATGGACGTTATTCTGTCTGTGTTTCGTTGTCTGTGTTTCCCTTTTACTCGACGTTTAACCCATGAACCCAGCAAAGACGAACCTGGGGGGTGGTGGTGGTATCAATTAGACTTTAGTCGTGATTTGACTGTCTCTTATGGTTGAAGCATTTGCGATCTTTGTACTGTTGTTTTTTTGTTATTTTTCTGTTGTTTTTGTTAATCTCTGTTTTGTTGAGTTTTGATCGTTCAAAAATAGCCTTTACGAATGAAGAGTATGCGGACATTTTGATGGCGTACGGTAAAGCTGATGGTGTAGCACGAGCAGCGCAAAGAATCTACCAGGAACAATTCCCTAATAGACGCTTACCAACCCGCAATACGTTTCAAAACACTTACCGACGCTTAAGGGAAACTGGCAATATGAACGTCAATGAACCGAGAGGAATTGTGGTTCGACACAATGTTGCAGTTGATGAAAGGATCTTAGCCATAATGGAAGAAGACCCGAATAAGAGCATCAGAGATGTAGCTGGACAACTGGAAATTTCAATCTGGAAGGTGTGGAAAGTTCTTCGCCAAAACAACATGCACGCATTTCACTACACTCCAGTCCAAGGTATTAAACGCTTGATTTACTTTTAATCCATACCAATTGACTAGAGAACTGAATCGTACCTCAGCTTTTCGCGTTTGTTTTGCTGTTATTGACTTTGAAACGTAACGTCACTGTGTCGTTCACATTATCGTGTATGTACCTAATCACCTCACATTCCATTTCACAAACCTTGTCAGATTCTTATTGGTCTTTCTTTCTTTTCAGGTCTTGAAGATAACGACTTTGGAAATCATGTCCGGTTTTGTCTTTTATTGCTGCACACAGATTTAGAGGACCGCGACTTTTTAAGAAGCATTCTTTGGACAGACGAGTCCAAATTTACACGAGAGGGGATACTGAATTTACACAACCTGCACCACTGGTCGCCGATAAATGAAAACCCACACGTGAAAAGAGCTAGAGGTTTCCAGAAAAGATACAGCGTCAATGTATGGGCGGGAGTTATTGGCGATCAAGTGATTGGGCCACACTTTCTACCCGATAATTTGAATGGAGACAACTACCTTAATTTTTTTACAAAATTATCTACCTGAATTACTAGCCGATGTACTATCGGGTTCAGAATTGCATGGCCATTTTATGAATGAATTCATTGATTAATTGACCATGCAATTTTGAACCTGATGGTACCTCATTTCAATGAAGATAGGCGTATCGTCTTTCAACAAGATGGTTGTCACGCACATTGGAGGATAACAGTCAGGGAGCACCTAGACAACACTTTCCCTAATTCATGGATTGAAAGAGACGGCCCCATTCCATGGCCCCCGCGGTCCCCGGGCCTAACTCCCTTGGACCTTTACATCTGGGGACGGGCAAAGGAACAAGTGTTTTCAAGATTTTTTTCTTATCTTATCATGCCTAATCGCTTACGCTCAAGTTTGTGAAAGTTGACCTTGACCTTAAAGTCCAAATTTACGAAAGATAAGTTTTAAATCTTTACAACCTGTGTGTGGAAAGAAAATGGGGACTTCAAAGCTGGCAGCAAACGGGAACAGTGTCAATGTTTGAATCTCGATAACTTGACCGTTGCGTTCGTTACTAAATCGTGAAAAAAATGATGTTTATGAAAGGTTTTATTGAGATAATTGTACATCGTTAGAAAGAACACAAAACACAGTTTATTTTAAAACAGTTTCAAGACCGCTCTCTTAATTTTTTTTTTATTGCAAATCAAAGTTGACATTTGACTAAATTTTTACACGTTGTAAAACATTTGAGGGCCAATAAAAAAAAATTAGACGTTACGTGTCAGTAAGTTTGACTTATTCGAGCCGTGCAACGTTACAGATCACGATGCAGTAAAAATTGCATCTCTCTACCACTTACTTTTAAAAAAAATGAAGTTTAAGCATATCGGCCCTGAAGATTTTTTATAAATTACAAGAAAAACAAAAAAAAAATATACGTGGGCCCAATATTTTTTTAGACGGCGTTCGGTGATAGAAAATTACCCCAGCAATCCGCCATTTTTTTTGGCAAACGATGGAGCAAACATCCTGTATAATCTATGCCATGTATATTTTTCAAACTTAAGTACAAAATATCATTTAATATTTAGGTACAGGTACTAATCGCTTTTAGGTGAAGGAAAACGTCATAAGGAAACCAGACTTAGGGCGACAACAAGGCCTAATTTGACAACTATCCACTGACGTGTTTTATTTATTTAAATTAGCCAGAATGCTGTCGCTTCAAATTACTCGTGTTATCATAACAATCGTTAGCCGTGTAACGGGTGTCACCATCTTGGAATTTATTGTTTACATTAAGGTAATGTTTGCACCCGTTGATATAACAAGAAAATAATGACTATTGTCACAGGATAGCTCCAGTGCCAAGAAACTGATGTGGCCTGGCCTCCTATTTAGAAGTTAATTATGAGAACTGCACAATCTAGATATCTCATGGTGTGCATGGAATTAACTATAGAGATAAGAGTAATAATTTTAATGAGATATTTACATGTTACTGACGATATATTAAAGCTGTACTATAAGCTATGTGTACATGATTGACATGACATAGGTATTATTTTATGAAAGCGAATTAATTTTAATTATAATACATTCACTTTAAATATAAAAAGGAGTTTTATTGAATTAAATAGTAGAGTAGGACTTTCAGACTACAGGTTCAGAATCACGAGCTCTTTCGATCCTTGTAGGACACAAACAGTGTCCCAAAATTATTATATATTTTTTTCTACTTCCATTCCGTTACCGCCATAAGAATTCTATGGAAAATGCTAACGGAATGGATAAAAACTTGGGACACATGTTTGTCCTAGTAAGATCGAGCTCGTGCTTCTGAGTTGAAATAAACTATTGATTGATACTCGAGTTTTCAAAACCCATCGGCAAATTTGATAGTTGGACGCTTCGCTTCCTTATTAATTCTCGAAACGATCGTCATCAGCCGTTACGCGACCCCAAAATTGTCGTCTGGAGAAAGCGAATGGCCGCATATATGGCTCAAGGGCTGTTCACAACGCTTTTATAGCACTAACACTACGGACTAGTATAAGTCTGACCTACGGAGGACAGACAGAATAAATATACATAACAGCCTGAATAATACAAGCAACAAATCAAATTATTTCGATAATTATTATTTTTTAAGTAAACACACTACTATACAAATTATAAACTTATACACCGTGGGCCCTTATAACTAGAAAATTTTTAATAGTGTATTCCTGATCATATTTAGATACTAAAATGTGTTATAAACTTTTCTGGAATACGCCTAGTTTCAGAGTTAATACCAATGAATAAAAATTACACTTTTTATTATAACTCAGCACAAAACGCCTTTCTGATGGCGACAGATATCAAACGAGGAAAACTTTGCAGAAACTAAGTTTTTCCAAAAAAAAAATTTACCAATTTGTTTTAGGCGATAATTTTATTAATAACATTTACTTTTCATGTGCAATAAAAATTCAAAAAACAGAAAAAAAAATTTTTTTTTGGCGAAATTGACTTAAAGTCGCATAATATTTTTTCCTTATTTTGATCTCAGAAATTCGTGGTTAAGATCTATCGGATTATTCGTGCCCACGGTGTATAGATGTTAGCTGGTTCGATCCCTGCCCTATTATCAAAAATAACTAACCTAACCTAAATACTTACTTAGCTTCTGAACCAGCACTTAAGGTGCTGTCAGGCTCAAATTGACCAATAATCTCATAAGAAAAAAATAAAAAAACCGTTAATTTTATATTCATAATTTAGGTGGAAGTTAAGAATTATGAAAGTTACCTATTTCTACTTTGGTCTTTGCCTTAGTTGCCGTGCGCTGTTGCAGTTTGGTTAACTGTTAGGTATTGTAAGTATCTATAGCAATTGCTATGTTTAATTAAGCAGCTCCAATTATTTTTTGACATCAGCTTCCCAGGATTGGGTCATGTACGACCTTTTTAAAATTATGTACGATCAGGGGCCTTAGCCAACGTGGCAATCGTTAACGCTCCGTGGCGAAGCGTAGTCATTACTCTTCCATATTAGTGCGACAGTGACAGTTGCGTTTCGTTCACTACGGAGCGTAAACGATTGGCACGTTGGCTAGGCCTTCAGCGGTACCTTATTTTGACGTCTTTTAATAGAGCCGTGATATTCAAGCTTATCGATAATATATGAGTCAGTATCTGTCTCGAACCACTGTCATAGGTACCGTGTTATGTAAGGTATAGTTTACATTTTAGAATACGTTTCGTGAATGATAGGAAGTTTTCACCGGCTATCCGGGACGAAGGACCATTAAGGGCCATTCAAGAGATTGTAGTTATAACCTACTTAAGGTAACTGGTAGGTTAATGGCTCGCTAAGACACCAGTGGCCTATCCCACAAAACTTACAATTACAATTTTACAAGTGTCAAGTTACAAGTTTGTAATTATACAAGTGTGCGTACCACCACAAAATATACAAGTAACACATTTGTAGTGGAAAATTCTTACAAATATGTAAATTGTATCGACAAGTCTACAATTTATTGCATCACAAAACTTTACATACTTTTCCGGAAAACGTACAAATTTGTAGCTGACAATTGTTTTGTGCTACATTAAATTGTAGTAATAATTATACATATATGTAGAATTGTACCTACAAGTTAACAATTCTCTAAACGTGTGTCACACCCTCTTGCTACTATACGAATACTAGTAATTGCAGTATATTTTATCAAATTTAGCGATTCCAACCCTTTGTACCACAAAATGTTTAGTTCAAGTAGTGAAGAAGAATTCATTGTAAGACGTCCTAGGACATATAGAGAACGTATAAATTTAAAACAATTTTTTTTTCCAATTTTGCCACATATTGTCTCATAAGTATTTCCAATCTTTCTCCATTATTCCTAAATCATTTAAATTTTGCGTTATCTCCTTCCGTTTGTTTATTTTCACAGTGTGCGTCAATTTATCACAAAATTTACCAAATAGAATGTTTTTGTTTTCATTTATGAGGTCTAAAATGGTGAGTTTAGCTTGCAAGTCCATTGTAATGTCAGTTGGTAGATACAACGAGCGTAACCTACGTACCTAGATAGGAACGTAAGTTACGCTCGTAGATAGATCACTATATAATTATAATTAATGTATAAAGTGAAACTACCTTCAACATTAAAGAAGCAAAATAAATTGTTACATATTTGTAGTTGTAATATTACAATTGTTCGCTTGTATATTTACAAATCAACAATCCTACAATTATGTAGCTATCGTGACGTGCCTTTATTCTTTGTGATACGCTTTCCCAAAAGAGACATATTTGTACACTGCAAATTTGTAATGAATACATATTTGTAATTATTGTGGTACATTTTTTTGTTTACAATTGCACAATTTTGTCGAATTGTACACTTGTAAAGTTTTGTGGGATAGGCCACAGGGCCCTATACCACGAAGGTTACAATTACATTTTACAAGTGACAATTTACAACTATGTATATAATACAAGCGGGCGTAACACAAACTTTACAAGTCACAAAATTGTATCGGAAAATTTGTACAAATATGTAAATTGTTGTGACAATTCTACAATTCAGCGTATCACAAAAATTTACATACTACAAGTATTTTTCCGGAAAATTTGACAAATATGTAGTTCACAATTGTATGTAATCAGTTCATGTTACAATAAATTGTAGTAAGAAGTGCACATATTTGTGGAATTGTGATTACAAGTTGACAATCCTCTAGGTGTGTGTAGAAGAGCATGTAATAAGTACAATTTTAAAAATTTCATTCTATCGCAATAGTTTTTAGGGTTCTGTAGCCAAAAAGTCAAAAACGGAACCATTATAGTTTCGTCGTGTTCGCCTGTCCGTCTGTCCGTATGTCACAGCCATTTTACTCGGAAACTATAAGACGTATCTTTATCAAATTTTCCTGTAAGGTGTATTTTGTGTGCCGCTACTTAGTTTTTTAGTAAATTCCTGAAAAAAAAAATATTCGGGGCACATACATGTAAGTAATTGCAAAAAAATTTTTTTTTACAAATATCAACATGATGCACATCAATCGATAGGTCTCTGAAAATAACATTTTTTTTAATAAAGTGGATATTTTCAGAAATAATCGCTCTGAAAGTAAAAAAAAAACTGTCTCCCCCCCTTGTAACTTTAGTCCAAATATTATGAAAATTTTTATGAAGATACAACTTTGGATATTCTTTTCACGAAAATTATTTTGAACAATTGTGAGAAAGCTACTTGGAAGTGAAATAAGATGGCTAACAAATGCAAATTCACTTGCACATGATTTTCTTGCAGCATCTTATGTCAATTTTCCAAGGGTCGCTGGTATTATAGATGGATCATTAATTAATGAGTATTAATACCGATTATTGACGCTCCATGCTCCATACCAAAATAAAACTGGATACGTAGATCGCTACGGAAGCCATTCTATTAACATGATAGTAGTGTGTGGACCTAATTTAGAATTTTATTTTGTAAATGCGCGATGGCCTAGCTCTGTACACGAGTCGCGGGTTTTAAGGTGCTCATCTTTGTGTCAGCAATGGGATAGCCGATGGAGGCCTTTAACGCTATCATATTAATTAATAAAGTAATACCTACGTATTACATATTTGTGAATTTCGAAATAACATAATTGTAATATGTACAATTCCACATATCTAACAATTGTGTAAATTATCCTACATATCTAACAATTATGTAAATTGTAGTGACACACCATCCATGCTTTGTGTTACGGTCTCACAAATGCGAATTATTTGTAGATTTTACACTTATAGCCATGACATTTATGTAATGATTGTGGTACGTGTGTTTCTTCACAATTTAACAAATTTGTTGAATTTTACACTTGTAAACCTTTGTGGTATAGGGCCCAGGTTACAGTAAAATATGGTTTAATATGTTAAAGGAAGGACTTCTTGAATATAAAGTTTAATATTTAGGGAGGTAATACCACAGAATAACTAATAGTACTAATACCACCATTTTATAGCTTGCGAGGAAAACACGTACAGTTTTCAGCATAAATAAAGAATAATTTATCAATTTCATGATTTAATTCGCGGATAAGTCATTATTAATTAAGACTACATTATGTCTCTCCATACAAATCATACCTTTCTATATGAATCGATTTTTAAATATATTTTCGGCATTAAGTAGGTAGGTACCTAATTAACTTATTTTATTCTGCTTTACTCGAACTTTCTGCTTTACATGGACAGTAAGGTCTAGGCATCTATTTCCACAAGACTACGTAGTAAATAAATCACGCGACAGGGGTAAGAAGCGCTGTCTGGACGTCGTAAAAGAGGACATGGCAGAGAACTATCTCACACCTGAGGATGCATAAGACCGGGCAAAGTGGAGAAGGCTAAGCAGAAAAGCAGACCCTGGCGTTAGGCCGAAAAAGCGGTGAGCCGAAGAAGAGGCTTTAGCAGACAAGTCTTTAACTCTTCAGATTATTTAAATAGCTATCGTAACTCTTTGCCTAGTAGGAGCCAGTGACATCGTCATGCGCGAACCGATCACCAAAAAAATGATGGTTCGGAATCAGATGTTGTTTGAGCACGCGAAAATCAAGTTGAAATTTTTAAAATTTTGAATAGGCCTCCAAGTCCGAGTTTCCAGCCAAAACCCCTACAAATTTGTTGCAAGCGACTTGCAGTCTACCAACCTAATGAGACGTGGTTAGCCATGTAGGGAGTGTAAAGAATTCGCGTTCGTTTGTAGACTTGCAAATCACGTACCGCGCAGACGTTGTGGATTTAAATGAGGTTGCGATTGGAACGTTTTGATGCCAGTTACTCCTTAGGTCGGAATTATGATTAGAGTTAGATTTGGAAACATGAAATAAAACTCCTTTTTAATATAGGCTTCTGTAGCCGTTGATGAAAGTGACTCTGCCTAGGAAGTTGGAGGTCTTGGCTTGGGTTCGAATTCGGTAAGGGCGTGGTAAAGTTGTCCCGGAAACATTTATTGTGTGTTCCTTTTTTATCCATAAGTACATCCAAAGTCAAAAGATATTACTTAATTATATCTTTGCCTATGTGGTACGTATAGACATGACATGGAGTAACGGGAAAAACTTAATTGGTATACCGAGGAAGACTAAATACGTTGATGTCATCAGGCATTGACGTAATTGTTGATATATTACATAATAATAGCATTATATTCTACGTCAAAATAATACCCATATACGGTTAAATTTTTTAATTAGGTAAATTAATCGAGGATTAAGAGCCATTTAACGTGTCCACTATACTCGTATATAATTGTAATTATCAAAATTTAACAATAGATATTTTAAAAAGGGGGCCACTATAGTCTGGCCAGCCAACGAACGCAGTAGCAATGTACAGCGAACAAAAGTATGACAACACTAAGAATCAGTGAAAAAAGCAGCAATGATCATCAAATTTTATGTTTTTAATTTTAGTTGGTATTTCCGCCCTTTTCATTAGGTGACATTTACGGTGTGTGAAAAGGAGACGGATATATTTCGTCTGATAATCTGACAGATAATCTGGTTGAGGCAATTGCCATATGCCTTAAAAATGAATTTAAATTTAATTGGGAACGTTGCAGGTGTTCTATCTCACTCGCGCTTAAGATGAGAGAGTGAAATGCACTAGAAACAAATTCAATGTGAATTAAAATGTTCGTCATGTCATGAAATACGGTGTTTCATCACAAAGGGTTGTCACGGTATACACTCACTTGCCAGAATTTCATTTGCCATAATAGTCAACAGCCATTATATTGTTTCCCATAATTACATATGCAATACTTATTGTTTACTATATTAGTCACGTGCCAGAAACTTTGTTTCCCATAAAATCAATTTCAATAATAACATTTGTCATGATCGTTGTAAGCCATAATGATCACTAGCCATAATATCATTTGCCATCCAAATTGCTTCCCAGAAAGTAGGTTAGGTTAGGTTAGAACTGTGACCTACAAAATAAAATGGCAACCAGAAAGTAGGTTAGGTTAGGTTAGAACTGTGACCTCCTACAAAATAAAACGGCTACCAGAAAGTAGGTTAGGTTAGAACTGTGACCTCCTACAAAATAAAACCGCTACCAGAAAATAGGTTAGGTTAGAACTGTGATCCTCAAAAAGCGAACGGCTACCAGAAAGTAGGTTAGGTCAGAACTGTGACCTCCTATAAAATAAAACGGCTACCAGAAAGTAGGTTAGCTTAGAACTGTGATTCTCAAAAAGCGAACGGCTACCAGAATGTAGGTTAGGTTAGGTTAGAACTGTAATCTCCTTCAATATAAAACGGCTACCAGAAAGTAGGTTAGGTTAGGTTAGAACTGTGATCCCCAAAAAGCGAACGGCTACCAGAAAGTAGGTTAGGTTAGGTTAGAACTGTGATCTCCTATAAAATAAAACGGCTACCAGAAAGTAGGTTAGGTTAGAACTGTGACCCCCAAAAATGCGAACGGCTACCAGAAAGTATTTTAGGTCAGAACTGTGATCTCCTACAAAATAAAACGGCCTCTACATAATAATATGGCTACCAGAAAGTAGGTTAGATGAAGGATGGAAGCGACTTGGATAGCGGACAGATTATTTTTTATAAAATCTACTTGTTTGAATACATAGAAGTTCGCATCATGCTTGCCTTCTAAGTTAAATGATAGGATTATAGTGATACGTAAATAAATATTTTTAGAGCTCCTACAGGAATATAGTGAGCAAATGCATTGTTTATATGCATGGATTCGGAAAACCATTATTTAGTATAGAGTTTAAATATTCTATTAAATAGTACACCAATACGTATGGCACTCGTACGTTCTGAAATCTAATAATCGGGTAAACAAAGATTATGTCACATCATTTTTATGGTAAACAAAGCATTCGGGCAAATGAAATTCGGGAAAATAAAATTCGGGCATATGAGTATTATTTTATATAATTTTCGGGCAAACAATAGACAACCGGGTTGCCACATGTACGTATTTTGAATTTGCCGCGCGTTTCTACTGACAGAAATGGTTTGCCAGACTATATGTACTGTATTTTGTATTTAAACACCCTAGAGTAACAAAGTTGAATCCATCAAAAAAGGTTTTAATTTGCTGGATTCGCCAATCTAGCGGTCCAAAGTAAAAACGGCCGTTTTATTTTTGAACTCATAGATTGACGAATCCAGCAACGTAGAAACTATTTTAGTGTATTTAATGGGTACTTGAATACAAAATACAGTACACATTGGCCCCCTTTTTTAAATATCTATCGTTAAAATAAAAATAATCACACTTAATGACCAGTGGCGCAAGTGGACACATTAAAGGGCTCTTAACTAACCGCAAGAACCTAAAGAAAAGGACATCTTAAATATGTAAACGATAAAATTAAATATAAAGCATGTTAGGAAAACCAAACTGAATCAACTTTTTACCGTTTACACCTTCAACCTAGAATACTATACCTATTTCTAATGAGTAACCAACTGCGCCCGTGGCTCCGCTCATGCGAATTCATGCTGTGTTACATTATATCTTGCCCCTTGAGGTGAGTTTCATTAGGGGCGTGTATGCCGTATTTCACTGAAATTGGTGCAGCCCTTGAAATAAACTACCATAATTCCACGGACTCAAAGTTACAGGATAGTTCGGTCTAGCTTAGAGATTTTTTATTAAAAAAATGAATTAAAGGTTGTCTGGAAGAAATCGCTCATTAGCGATAAGACCGCCTGTTGTTACCTCTACCTAAATTTATCTAATTGTAAAATTTGTGCTTGTAACTGTATGAGGTGTGCAATAAAGAGTATTTATTATTATTATTATTAATGTAAACTTATTTCAAACATTTTACTGTAAACCTCCTTTAATAAAACCGATAAATGTTTTGTATGACAATTGCCGATAATCACCGATTTACCGGTGCATTCCTTAATCACGTTACAATCGTATTTCATTAATTTATCAATCAGCTGCAACGCTTATCTGACAAATAAACAATTAGCCCAAACATTTCGAAATCCGGCCATTTTGGAACCGGTTGCTTCCATAACAGTCTAATTGGATTCTTTGCCCAGCAAATTTGAAACAACATTAACAAGAAATAAGATGAGCCAATCATTACGATATTAACTGTACTTAAACGCATTTAATGTTTGTATTGTGTTGTGACACAAATTTTGTTCATAAGTACAGTTATAGCATACCAAATTGGATATGAATAAGGATTTCAATTTATACACTCATGGATAATCAATACGAGTCACTTTGTATGGATTTTTTTAACCAAATAATCAGTTTTCATTGCCCTTGTAGTTAAAACATCAATAATATTTGGGTAGGACTCTTTTGTTTTTAGGTCGTGTCGAATCGAAGGCTCAGGTAAATTAAACTTCCAAAAGGATGCAGCGATATTACTTATAGAAGTTATAGAGGACGATATCATATTGATTAGGTATTAATAACCTTTTAAATACATATTTAATTTAAAGTGCCTACATAGATAGAGCTAAATTACTGCACGCGCTAAGAGAGTAGTGAAGTAAAATTTACTCTTAATAATTAATTGGACATAAATGGTTTTGACGCTGATAATTCCTTTATCTAATTGTATTTTATTTTGTTGGAATTAAATAGAAACCAATTTGAACACCCTTACTCTGCCTTTGAAACCTATTTGCATATTGGAGACAATAATAGCTTAAAACAACTGCTATACCTTTACATTATTAAAAAAATATGGATAATACTTACGTTTGAGCTTTATTTTGATACTGTTCTTTGGGCTCCAAGAAAACAATCCTGGAATGTCAACAAAACCCCTCACACTCATTTAACGCGGTACGCACACATAGCACACACACTCTCAAACTCTATACACATTTCGCGAGACACGTTCGAAAACAGCACGCAGTTTAATTTAAACTAACATACGTACAATTGTCTATATTGTGCGCAAACGCAGGGTTGAATAAAACACAACGTGCATGCTTGCGGCAACTGTCATTTAGTACTTCGAGCCGCCGCATGGCGCGTCGGCCGCTAGAAAGGAACAACCTATACAACTTTTACAAGTGTGAAGGAGAGGTGAGAAGGTGTAACAGCCTTTGTAAGCTCGCATAAGTCGTATAAGTGTAACCTACACACTGACATAGATTCGTGCTATGTTATGCATTTGGCGGAGTGATGAATTCGGTAGAGAACGGGTTTTGATATAATCTGCATAGGTGCATGGCCTTATAAGGTCGATAATGTAGTGCAAATCGTTTTATAGTGTTTATTACACTACAAGTACTTAGTTTAAGTATTTATATTTTAGTACTTACCTACTTTACCACGAAACAAAAGAAAAAGGCATGATTCCTCCATAGATTTAAATAATTCCTCGATATTGCTGTTCTCATGACCCGTTCGAAAATAATAATTTGCTATTTGAAAATAATAATTATTGTAGTTAATAGGTACTTGTTAAAAAATAATTATTTGCTTAAATAGTGAGGTGCATTTATCAGTTAAATACAATTCAGTATTTATAACTTGAACATGGTTATCTGATTCAAATGTTAATAAAATATTGGTATATTATATTAAGAGAGAGAGATAGACTTTTCTTCAAGCATAATAATTATTCTTATATAGGTGTTGACTAATTTATAAATGACGTGCTGAAATCTTATTCATCAAATTTTTTTTTCATACTATTAAGCAGTACAATCTGGCTATGAAATAAAAGTACGCATTTTCGGGATTCTGCAGTAAATGTTTTTTCTGCGTGAAGGCTGCAAACCGCAGGCCTAGCCCAAAGAGAAGCGCCGTTGCGGCCCGACAGTTTTGACAAGAATGTCATTTTGAAGAAAAATACCAATATTTCTACACAATTATTTGTTTTCAAGTGTTTATGTCGTGTTTTTATTTAGATTACTTGTACTCCGTGTCTCCAAATTTTGAATGTTGCATTTTGAAAGACTTCTACGTGGATTGTGCAATACTGGTTCATCTGTGTCTTCGGCTCGCCCATATCGCCCGCGCGGACGTCCCGCGAGAAGGCCAAAAGAACATTTATACATATTGTATATTTTACTATTTTTCGTTTCTAGGGAGGTTTATATTAATCATAGTATTTATATTAAGTTTGTTAAATATTGTATTTGAAGTTTTCTAAGGTAAGTTATGGTAAGTGTCAATGCAATCTTCTTCTCAGCCTGGTGACAGCACATCGCCAAATCACACATGTAGCCAGTGTCAAAGAGAATTTAAATCTGTACGGGCGCTTAATATTCATTTTACTAAATCACATAGAAATTGTCACAGCCAAAATGTCGCACCTTCAGCCAGTAGACCTAACATCCCTACCCCTGTACCTCTGCAGGTCACCAACGATCCAGTCATTCCATTCCATCTTCACATCAGCAACTTAAAACATACTATACAAATAGTCAAACGAATTCCTCGTTGTGCTAGAATCACCGTCGCCACTCATCTGTCCAACCTCATCGAAAAATGTATAGAGCACAATAACACTAACGACTGGCAAAACCTCCTTCTTTTTACCTATCGCACACTTCACGTTGATAACGACAATTCTTCCATCTCTCTGACACAGAAAATTAAGAATAACTGTTCTAATTCGACATGTCCTTTTTCTGCAGCGAGTAAACAAGACAGTGAATCCTTTAATCGCCGGAAGTACATAGAAATAAAGACTAGCGATGGAGATTTAAAAGGCGCACCCCGTCTCCTTTTTACAAGCGAAATGTTGTCACCAGATACCCCAGAAACTCACTTGTCCCTGCAGTCTAAACATCCCCCAGCTCCTTCAACTTCCTACTTCCTGGATCCACCAACGGCTATAAAAAACACAGGTATGTTTACACAGGTATGTTTAACAATCGATAATAAATACACCCTTGACGCGATTATTTCTTTTAAAACCGGCTCCGCGGCTGGGTTGGACGGAATCTCACCGCAACACCTTAAAGACCTAATTTCGATCTCTGCTGGTGATGCCGGTGAACAGCTCCTAAATTCAATCCCAAAATTAGTAAACAAAATGTATTCTGGCAACATCAACTCGGATATAGTCCCCGTCCTTTTCGGTGCCAACCTTATCGCCTTAACTAAGAAAGATAGAGGGGTAAGACCAGTAGCCGTTGGTACAACACTTCGGCGTCTTGCATCCAAAATAGCAGTGCGACACATCAAAACAAAACTACAAACTCAGTTCGAACCCATACAACTAGGCTTTGGCACCAAAGGTGGTCCGCTTACTTTTTCATGCCGTTCGGAGTCGAGACCCTTGGTCCGTGGGGTCCCAGCGCTCGTCAACTTTTCAAAGAGATGTCGAAAAGATTGATCGACTCTACTGGTGACCGACGAGCTGGCTGCTTCCTCGCGCAACGCATCAGCATTGCAATACAGCGGGGAAATGCTGCCAGTATCCTTGGCACCATGCCGCGGGCACCTAATTTTTTTGATATTTTTAGGTTTATTTAGTTTTAGTTTTTAGTTAAGTTTTACTTTAATTAGCATTTATTTTTAATTTTAGTTTTAATTTATAGGTAAAGCTTAGTTTTATTTTTTATGTATCTCGTTTTCTGCCAATAAATTGTTTTAACACATATTGGTATATTTTATATTAATACACCATGCCGTGTGGTGCCGGCTTAGAATTGCTCCACCCCAACTCTTCCCGTGGGTGTCGTAAGAGGCGACTAAGGGACATACCGGGGGGCGGGCAGCAGCGCCCCTGCAGAACAATCCCACCACCAAACTGCGATCCCCAACCCGCATGCCCAGCGTGGGGATTATGGGCATTACCCCTTGATGTTGAGTTTAGCCAAGAAATGGCCCCCAGTTCCCGGCCGCCTCGCTATTCCTGGCCATGGTAGCGGCCACGGTAACGGCGGGGCAGGGGGTGCTAGGAATCCCCGGGCTACAACAGGCTACCACACACTTTCAAAATTGACCCTGGCAACGTTTAACGGACGCACTCTGAGGCTTGACCATCATCTAGCGCAGTTGGAAGTGGAGTTAGAGAACATTAAATGGCATGTTCTTGGGTTATGTGAAGTCCGTAGAGAGGGGGAGGACACCGCAACCCTAGACTCGGGCCATCTTCTCTACTTTCGCGAGGGTGATAAAACATCCCAGGGTGGCGTAGGTTTTCTCGTCAATAAGGCTCTCTCTAACAACGTCCAAGAAATCTCCAGTGTGTCGACCAGGGTAGCGTACCTGATCCTTCGGCTTTCCAAGAGGTATAGCATGAAGGTAGTTCAGGTTTACGCACCGACCTCGGCACACTCGGATGATGAAGTGGAGGATATGTATGAAGACATATCCAAAGCCTTGCACAACACCACAAAGGCTCACTTCAACGTTGTTATGGGGGACTTTAACGGCAAGGTGGGAATCCAGACTGGCAACGAATCCCGAATAGGCCCGCATGGTTATGGAGTTAGGAATCACAGGGGGCAAATGCTTGTCAACTTCCTTGAGAAAGAGGAGCTGTTCTTAATGAACTCCTTCTTTAAGAAACAGCCTCAAAGGAAGTGGACATGGCAGAGCCCCGACACTGTGACAAAAAATGAGATCGACTTCATCTTGACGGATAGCAAGCACATATTCAGAGATGTCTCAGTGATCAACAGGTTCAATACCGGATCCGATCACCGACTGCTCCGAGGCTTTCTGAATATCAACTTGAAGCTTGAAAGAAACCGTCTGATGAAGTCCACGCTCCGGCCTAACCCAATCCAAATCATCGCGGGTACCGAGAAGTTTCAGCAGCTTCTTGGGAATCGATTTGTTGCCTTGGAACCCACTGATGACGCTGACGAGACCCTACACAATCTGGTCGAAACGCTGAGGGACGAGGGTATCAAGTTCTGCAGAAAACAGCATACTGGCAGAAAGTCCAAACTCTCGGATGAGACTCTGGGGCTGATGACAAGAAGACGGGAGACCACCCAAGCGACTTCGTTAGAGAGGTCAGACCTGAACAAGCGAATTGCGAAGATGGTACGGCGCGACCTTCGGAGCTCCAACACACGCCTCATTGAAGAGGCGATAGAGCGAAACCGAGGGTCCAAAGTATTCACTCAGCAGCTTAGCAGGAGCCACCTGACGAAGCTTAAAACGCACGACGGGAGGACCGTATTGTCGAAGCCGGAGATCTCCGCCGAGATAGAGGATTTTTATGGCCGGCTGTACTCAGCACATGCCCCCCACACTCAACGAGAGGACCATGATTCCAGAGCCACCCTGACACGCCACTATACCGACGAACTGCCGGACATCAGTCAAGACGAGATCGTGTTAGCTCTGAGGCAGCTTAAAAATGGAAAAGCCCCCGGTGAGGACGGTATTACTTCAGAACTTCTGAAGGCAGGAGGAGCTCCTGTTATACAGGAGCTGCAGAACCTCTTCAATGCCGTCCTTCACAGTGGGAGAACTCTTAAGGCGTGGAGCGGGAGTTTGGTGGTGCTCTTTTTTAAGAAGGGTGATAAAACCCTCCTTAAAAACTACAGACCCATCACACTTCTGAGCCACGTCTATAAGCTTTTCTCACGAGTGGTCACGAATCGTCTCGCCAGGAGGCTCGACGAGTTCCAGCCACCGGAACAGGCTGGGTTCCGCGGAGGATATGGCACCATAGACCACATACACACAGTGAGGCAGATTATACAGAAGTCCGAAGAGTATAATCAGCCCCTGTGTCTCGCTTTTGTGGACTATGAGAAGGCCTTCGACTCCGTGGAAACGTGGGCTGTTCTGGAATCCTTACAGCGATGCCAAGTAGACTATCGTTATATCGAGGTGCTGAGATGTCTCTCGGAAGCCGCCACTATGAGTGTCCAAGTACAGGGCCAGCAGTCTAAACCCATCCCATTGCGCAGAGGGGTGAGACAGGGGGATGTCATATCCCCGAAACTGTTCACGAGCGCATTGGAAGACATGTTTAAGACGCTGGACTGGAAAGGTAAGGGCATAAACATAAACGGCGACTACATCTCACACCTGCGATTCGCTGATGACATAGTCGTAATGGCGGAGTCGCTAGAGGAGCTGACCCAGATGCTGGACGGCCTAGCTTCAGCCTCACGACGCATCGGTCTTGGCATGAATTTGGATAAAACCAAAGTCATGATCAATGGCCACATTGATCCGGGACCGGTCGTCGTACATGGCCACCATCTTGAAATTGTTTCTGAGTACGCCTACCTTGGGCAGATCCTGCAGTTAGGTAAAAACAATTTTGAGAAGGAGGCCAAAAGGAGGATCCAGCTAGGCTGGGCAGCATTTGGGAAACTACGCCGAGTCTTCTCGTCATCCATACCGCAATGCTTGAAAACGAAAGTTTTCAATCAGTGCGTCCTACCCGTAATGACCTACGGAGCTGAGACGTGGACACTCACGGTAAGGCTGGTCCACCAGTTCAAAGTCGCTCAGCGAGCTATGGATAGGATTCGTAACGAATACATCCGACAGAGAACCAAAGTTATCGACATAGCTCAAAGAATTAGCAAGCTGAAGTGGCAGTGGGCCGGCCATATCTCGCGAAGAACCGACAACCGCTGGGGTAAACGTGTTCTTGAGTGGAGACCGCGTCTCGGCAAACGTAGTGTAGGACGCCCTCTGGCCAGGTGGGATGACGATCTGCGAAAGACTGCAGGCAGATGCTGGATGCGGCAAGCTGAAGACAGGGCGCTATGGCGCTCATTAGGGGAGGCCTATGTCCAGCAGTGGACTAATATAGGCTGATGATGATGATGATGATATTAATACATGCAATCACATATGACGCTACATACGGAAATATTCTGCGCTTTAAAAGTGTTAAAGGGAAATGTTTAAAAAGACTTTTGATAACTGCTAAGATGCGCCCTGAAATTCATATATAAATATATATAATTCTAATCTAAACTAAATAGGTATTTCAACTAGATGATTCCAATTTTCCCCAACCAATTCGCTTGCTAAATTTAGTACAATTCTAGTCTAGACCTTACAATATGATAATTATATGCATTAGATATCTGACATAATTTGAATATGAATAATAACTTAATTTATCGCGGGACTAGTAGGATATTAACGATCCTAGATTTGGCCAATAATTACGGCTTTTAAGTTTTGAGCATTAGATTATCTAGCCTAGCGAAATACACTAGAGAAGGAGGAAAGATGCAGGACTAGTTATTCTAAGAATTATAGGTACCTTGATTAATATCATATTATAATCGGTTTAATTTAATATGATATTGAACGGAGCTGGAGATGTCAGAAGTTTGGTTTATTCTTATTCAGATCATCATCTTTTTCTTGTTATGATTATGTCAAATAAATATTACAATGAGATTTGCTTAACATCAAACTTATGCTCGGAAATTGGTATTTGCTCTATACTAAAATACCGTTTTTTTCCGTTTACTATTTCATATTTAATCGAAAAAATCTTATTATATGAAGTCATTACCTAAATATAATATTGAGTTTCAGCCATAAAATAATTAAATACTTATATTGGGTTCTTACCGGGGTTTTTTTGCGAAAACCGGTTCCGTCCGAGCCCTACTTATAGGTATTATTTGTTCGGATGTAATTTTTATGACAAAAGAATATTATTATATTATAAGAACAAAACCGTAATGAATTAAGATTTTAGAATTAAAATATCGCAACTGTTTCGAGAACAGTAGTTTGCTAACCTATTTACAAGGGCTGCTATTTATATATCCGGAAACCGGGATTACAATCTTCTTAAATAGCATATTTGACCTCCATGGTAAAATTTGAACTTTTTTAAGTACTGGCCGGTATATTTTTTCTTTCTTATTAACGCTCGTGGTTTGTTTTTGACGGGTTTTAAATGTCATCTCGCAGCAAGAATGGAACTCACTCGTGAAAATATTCGTGCTATGATTTATTATGATTTTCGGCGTGGTTTAACGCAACAACAGTGCATAGATCAACTAACTTCAACTTTTGGTGATGAAGCCCCATCTAAAACTACTGTGTATCACTGGTTTAGTGAGTTCAATCGTGGACGTAGTATGCTTACGGACGAAGTTAAGGCAGGTCGCCCGAAATCGGTCGTTGTACAACAAAATATCGAGGCTGTGCGAAAACTTATAATGGACGACCGACATGTTACGTACCGCGAGATAGAGGCGACTCTGGGTATTTCTATGACCAGCATTAATAGCATATTACATAATTATTTGGCTGTAAAAAAAATTTGTTCGCGTTGGATACCCCACAACTTAACAAAAGAGCAAAAAGATGCTCGCGTCGAATGGTGCAATAAAATGTTAAAAAAATATAACCGTAGTGACTCAAAAGCCGTTTATAACATCTATACAGGTGACGAATCCTGGATCTATGCATACGATCCCGAAACGAAGCAACAATCAACGGTATGGGTGTTTCAAAATGAGCCGAACCCTACGAAAGTTACTCGTGCAAAAAGTACATTGAAACAAATGGTGGCCTGCTTCTTCGGTATTAATGGCCATGTAGCTACAGTGCCACTAGAAAACCGTAGAACGGTTAATTCAGAGTGGTACACGACCATTTGCTTACCGGAAGTATTTGAACAAATTCGTAAAACTAACCAGCGACGAAGAATCATTCTTCATCATGACAATGCCAGCTGTCATACGTCACGCGAAACAACTCTATTTTTGGAGGGTCAAAATGTGGAATTAACGGGTCATCCGCCGTACAGCCCTGACTTGGCACCCAACGATTTTTATTTATTTCCAAATATAAAGAATAAATTACGCGGTCAACGATTTTCGACCGCTGAAGATGCTGTCGACGCATTCAAACAACACGTTATGGAGGTACCTCAAGCGGAGTGGCAGAAGTGCTTTAAAAATTGGTTCACGCGAATGCAAAAGTGCATAGATCATCAAGGGGAATACTTTGAAAAACAATAAAACCATTTTCAGCCGTGTACGTTTGTTTGTTTTTTTGTTTTCGGATATATAAGTAGCAGCCCTCGTAGTCTACTTATAATAGTGGGCGTTGCGCCATTCCATGGGTTTTAGTAACTTCTGATACCTACCTATTATAATACCTACCTAGATGTAGGCTCAAGAATTTAAATTACCAAGCTCGATTAATTCCTAAGTTTCTTTGACTGTGCAGTTCTAGATAGTTAAAGCGGAAAATAAGGACTCTAATTAAATATAGTAGCAGTAGAATAAGTACTTAGTTTGTTTACGCTATTAATATAATACAATTTGTATGTATGTACCTATGTAAAAGTCCATCATAGTCATAGCCATCATAGGCCTGCTTGCCGGTCGTCAAAACGGCATTCAGATCCTTCTAAAGAGCGGCTTTAAGCAGTGGCTGAAACCTTAGTAAGGTTATCAAATTTAATACTGAATAGAGATGTGCTCGAAGTTTTGAAAATCATTTAAAGAAAAGAGGAAGGATATTCGAAATAAGGTTTCTTGCCTTGTGTAATACGACTTGGCACCTACTTAGATAATATCTGTGCAGGTATAGTTAAAGTTGCCTTTTATTCTTGTTTAAAATCGTAAGCACATCTTGCCAAAATCACAGTTTGAAGGGTAACTACTTTTAGTTATATTTACCTCCTAGTTAGCGTAAGTTCTTGAAAAAAAAACCGTTTCCATCATTGAGTAACAGGAGATGACATCCCTAAGAAATTTGTTGTCCTAAAAGTTGTAGTGAAAATCACTACAAGTCTGTACTAGTCTTTGTAGCTGTCAACCGCCAAACATAGCGCACAAAATTTGTTATAGATGTCACATCTAGTAGAATACATAATAAATCAATGGTTTCCATATAATAGTAGGCCCAGAGAAGGGAACAGAAAGCCGCGCGTTAAACTAGTGTGGTTATATGTTATATATGAATGGCCAGCCGGCTAACAGTACAACTGGTTATGTTAAGGAGCTAGTCAGGAAGCCCAATATTTGTACCTGCTCTTATCTTAACTGGATTTGCTTTCGTTTTGTAGTTTAGGTTTAGTTTACGATCGCTGTGTTTCAACATATTTTTTTAACCTTAAGTAAACAAAATTTATTTATATACACTAGTCAAATCAGTGCACTTCTTTTGTGTTTGAGAATTACTAATACTAAATCAAATAAATTATAAATCCCAACAAAACTTAAAGTTGCGTTTGCACACGACATAAAAAGGTCATTGCGATAAGCCGTATTTTTTCTGCTACAACGGCCACTACTAGCTAAGAAATGGTTTTATATTTGATAGGCAACGTTGCAAGTCTTTCAATTTAAATCGATTATCACACAAACACACAGTTTAAACTTAAACTACCATCTGCTTGCGTCGGAAGAAAAAAGACAAAACCGAAACGAAAAACAAAACAATTCATCATAAAGACAAACCTAGACGCAACAATGCATTTGTAACCCGAGCTTAATGTTTTCCGCGACATTTTCTATCTGCCCTCATTTCTCCTGCAGCTGCAGTAAATCCTCTAATCCTTGTGATCCCTCTGCATCCCAACTTAATATCCGATTCGTTTCCAACTCATCAAACTTGAATGGAAAAACTTAGACCGGAGCGGATCCGATTTGCAGTTTCAACTAAAAACATCGGTTCTGCTTTGACGATACTAATTCTTGTAGCTTGCCTACTGTGTGCGACTTGGTCGCTCGGGTGAACCACTCTAGTTAGAGAGCTCTCCAACTAAAAAGATGATGATATCAGACGGCACACTTCATTCGAGTAGATGTAAATACAAAAACCAGTTCTTTCGTGAAAAAATCCTTGTTATAACTCATTTTTGTATGTAGTCAAAGTTAGGCGTATAACTTTGATTGAGCGAAAGATGCAAAATGAAACACGATACTGGCTTGAAATAATTATCTCTACTACCAGATGAAATCTATTAAATTCCAAATAATGGCCGCCATCCTTTAACCTCGGGGATAAGATATAAACAGCTGTTAGGTGTTGACCACCATGTTTTTCAAGCCAGGCAAAGTTGATCATGGTAGGTAATGTTGCAGTAGGTGACAGTAATACGGTACCTAATAAACATAAAAAATCGTCTGATATCACTCTAAGTGCATAGGTAGAGATCTCCTACACGTTTACTAGTAATAATTTGTTGCAAAATGTCTTCTTTAGAAAGGCTCAGAGTGAAACACGAAATCATATGCCTTACCTGACTTAATACTTTAAAGGATCGCAAGTTTCAGCAAAAATGGAGTCGAGTCCTAATAAAATAAGGACTCCAAGGACTCGAACAGCTTTATCAGTACAACGTTATGCTGGTTCTCCCAGGTCTCGTGAACTCAATTAGAACACGGTCCCAGGAACTCGCGCTTTGACATGCAAATTAGGTGCCAGTTGCATTACAAGTCGGTTTTGCGGCATTGCTTTTGAGTAGACATTTTGAATTAGCCTCACTAGCGTATAAATCCGTAGCTGAAAACATGACTAGTTTCGGTCCATGGTTCTATCTAAATATTGATGTATTTAAATAAGTATTAGGTGTCTGCCGAAGATTGATCGACAGACATATTATTTGTCTAATCCTCTTTAAGTAAACATCACTGTTTTTGTTACAACTTGAACAATAGATTATGTCACTCTTTCGACTCTTTGTTGCCTTGTTTGATACTGGATGTATCAAATACATTGTCTACATCTACTATAACTACAGTAATCTACTATAACAGTAGTAATACAGACTAAAATAAGAAGATTAAATAAATCCTATCTTTCTTGGTTCGTGAAGCTGCTATTGAACTTATTCGTGCTACAAAATATCGCTGGAAAATTTTCAGAACCTTACCTTACCGGCAGTTTTAGGTTTGTTTTAGACGAATGTCCTCAGGTAAGTTATTGAGTAAATATGTATGGCAATCGTTTTCTTAAGGTTCTATCTCTGAAATTTCAAATTTATAGTAGGGTGAGTTAGGAAAATTTCTAGGGTTGACATATGACTTTTTTTTTTGTTCTAAAATTATTTTAAAAGTATATGATAAAATCAATTCTCGATTCACATCCCTACTGCCCCCGCCCCGCCATCCCTTCTTCACCCGTATTACCTTTCATTTTGTGTACCTCGGGAGGTATATTATATGGGCGAATTATGTTCCAATGATACGTGTTTTGTTGTTAAATTTTTTAAGGATATTTATAATTTTGTTTATGTATTTCGAATAAGATGATACGTATTTTCAATAACGGAAAACTAGATTTTCAATTGGCCGGACCGTACCTTTTAGACGTATTATTTTTCCAATAATATAAAAATGGATTTCAAAATTGGTTCAGTTGATAAAAAATTATGGTCCTTTCAATAAGCAAAATGTAAGATAAGATAATTCTTTATTGTACAGTCAGGAGCAGAAGTAGCTAAGCAGGCGAAGTGTTCAAAATTATTTTAACACGCTGTGTTAACAATAAAGTTGCATCAACCTCGTTTTGACGTTTGAGGTTTCCAGAGAGCTCAAAGTGAATGAAGTGTGTTGACGACTTATTGCTAGATCCGAGCATCTGGCAGCTTTTAATGGGTGGAGGTCAGAGCGACTAGCAAAATTTTTGAATTGGATAACAGTAATATCAGAAAAGGTAAAAACTGCCGAAGTTGTCTCAGTTATAGAGGCCTATATTTTAATATTAGAACAAAAAACATTGCGTATTATTGCGGAAACAAAAATAGTTTGTCACCATACTATGAATTACACTATTCGTCGTTTGGCACTACTTTCCCCCAACAGAAACTTTTGGCAATGATATAATCTATTTATTTATATAAATCTCATAATATTGCATCAAACACAGAACACTAGGATTTGCTTTCTTGAAGTGGTTTGCATTATTTGACCTCCACCACTTTACAGCTGCCAGATGTCCAGATCTAGAAATAAGCATAGTATAGCAAACCGACTAGAGGGGTTTCGTTGCTCTCATTATTGTGTTATATCTGACGAGGCTAGCTCTCCGTCTACAAGTAACGCAACACGTACCTTCACCTACATTATATCTGAAATTGGCTGGGTTTAGCTATGCATTAATTATTAAGATTTTGCTTAATTAGTACCTATAGTTTTACCGATACCTATGAATAATTTCGAAGTCAAAGTGAAATTCATACAGTAGTTCTCCAATATATACCTACAATTTAACGGCCTCCTAGCCCAGTCGGTAGTGACCCTGCCTATGAAGCAGGAGGTCCCGGGTTCAAATCCTGGTAAGGGCATTTATTTGTGTGTTTATCACGAATATTTGTTCCTGAGTTATGGGTGTTTCCTATGTATCTAAGTATATATTTATCTATATAAGTATGTATATCGTCGCCTAGTACCCATAGTACAAGCTTTGCTTAGTTTGGGACTAGGTTGATTTGTGTAAGATTGTCCCCAAATATTTATTTATTTATTTTCATTTAATTAATTGGACGAAAATATGTGTACACGACCTTAAAAAACCCATAAAATTAAGGTTGTGTTCATATATTTTTTTACAATTAATCGTATAAATATTGGTGAACTCGACTATACATACCTACCAATGGTGCTGCCATAGCTCATTTACATACTGTAGTACCAATTATGAATAATATAGGTATATCAATAACCGCCCTGCTCTGAACCTCATCTTGTCCCAGTCTTTCATAAGTACCGAAGCTTCCTCTGAGACATCAGTAAGATAAAAAGGTTACAGGTTAAGCATGCCCACATAAAAAATAATTAGTAAAGGCCACATCAACACTTTTTGCACGCTTCAGTGAGAATGAATATTCATTTGGGGCGAGTTACTTTTTCAACTCGAGAGCTTCTAATATCGTCCTAGTTGGCAACTCGCAAATGAGTTTTGTAATAGTAGTTTATGTAACTGTTACGTAATAAGGGTCCTTAAAACATGAGTGTGGTTTTATGAAACGAGCCGCAGGTGAGTTTCATAATAAGATCACACGAGTGTTTTAAGGCCTAATTACGTACAGTTGCATACACTGCTTTATCTACACTCATATTATTTATCCAAAATGCCGTATTCGGAAACCATAGAATGGCCGCCATTGCACCGGCACCGCCATGGCCAACTCGATTGTACCAGCGGTCGGGGAGGCGCGTGTCGGGCTGTCGGTGGATGCGCGGGAGGGTGCAGGTGTACATTATGTTATCAAAACTCATAGCACATCAATAATTGAGCATGAAAAGTTAAAATTACGTTACTGCCACGGATAAAAAGCTTATCATAGTAAAATCGGTCGTGGTAATGCTAGCCAAACGTGGAGGAATGCATTTAGGCATCCCGCCTAGCCGGGGAACTAGGACGGGTATGTTGGACTCGTCAGCAAGGGCCGACACTACCAACTAAACCATCCACGGTATGCCCGTCGTGCAGCGTTGGTGCTACCGTTTTCGAACACGTTTTAGAGAACTTACAATATGAGTGTAGATAAAGAAACTTACAACTCTTACAAGTTCAGATTAGGTGTTCACACTTCGTAATTCCCCAGGACGTGTATTCATATTTGATGAGCGAGTTAAGTACTCGGGAGAACTGGCGTAACATGGAACAAGACCATTGACAATTATGATGATGATTTGTTCCTTTTATACCTGATTAGGGACATGATCTATCTATCTATCTATTCAGCCCGTATTCACCCACTGCTGAGTACAGGCCTCTTCTTTATGACGCCACTCTCCTCGGTCCCATGCCAGTCCCATCCATTCCACACCCACTGTTCGGCAGATATCGTCTGACCATCTGGTTGACGGGCTCCACGCTGACCTTTTGGCCCATTTTAGCCACCATTCAGTAACCCGTCTCTTCCATCTATCTAGGGACATAATAGGATTAACTAAGTGTTAAGCAGATACTTATGTTATTAAAGAACCATATAGACATCTGTAATCAATGGAAGCTAAAAACGTTCATCACAAAACAGCGTCAGAACATTTCATATAAATTAAATCCCATAATTTTCAAAAACATGAGTGTGACATTTTTTTTCTCCATTATAGACTGAAGCTTGGCTCTTTACACCAAACTTAATTCAACTCGCTCATACGTTTGTTCTTGCGAGCTGAAATGCAATTAAATGTCCAATAATATTTGAAGCCTCTTTTTAACGAACAGTTTCTTTTTTCTATGTAAGTATGTAAAATATTAAACTTATTTACTGACTTGCGCTGCACTAATCGTTTTATACTAGTGTACTTAGATGAAAAGGCTCTGACGGAAGATCAGCGCTGCGGGCTCTACAAGTCCGTGGCAAGCATGCTGAGTCAGCGCCAATTCTATACCACAACACATGACATGACCCTTGCTAAGTTAGATATGTATATACCTATACAATATGTAGCTAGCTATAAATAGTTCATCCAAGTTTAATGTAATTTTATTTGATCTGATTTGATGGTTTATTTTTCGCTATGCATGTAAGTTGTAATGGAATAAAGATTTTATCTATCTATCTATCTATCAATCAATATTAAAATCAGATAAATATCGTTATGTTCGAAGAACACTCGTTGTCTCGGTAAGGGAATGGCATTACACGCCAGATTACTAGAACCTAAGTTATCTGGTGTTGCAATAATGTTGCCTATTCCCTTCCTAATAAGACTTCTTTTGCGTTGTTGGCAAGGCACAAAGTGAATAAAAACTTCTATTCGATTTATTAAGTTTAAGTGGTAGTTTAGACATATTTAATGTATCTGGATATTCTGGCTAGCAGGCAAGTTTAGTCAGTCAGTTAAGCCTAAGATAAATGCGGAGATATAAAATCTACATGACTACTAATCCCCTCTCTACTAATATGTATTATAAATGCGAAAATATATCCGTCAGTCTACTTGTCTGCTATCTCTTCTGCTTAAACCGCTAGACCGATTTAGATGGAATTAGGTATGGAGGTACATAGTGAAAATAATGTGATAGTTTTACTACGAAAATCGGCTTTTTACGAGGTGAAAATCTTATTACGTTTTATTTAAGCGCGTACGAAGTAGCGGGCGAAAGTTGTCGAAATATGTGACATTATTTATTTATACCATTTGGTGGTCGGTGCTTGCTTTTGCTCGAAACAATATTCAATCACTACAGTCGCCATCACAAATACCGAAATGTTCAGATATTTTCGAGTACCCTGGCAGCTGTACGACGTAAGCGCCGGCCACCTGGTATATTCGCCGTCAAATATATCGTAGCCGGTACTCAAAAATATCTGAACATGCACTTTATCGCCTTGACAATGGGGGCGTTGTTCAGATATTTGTGACCACCTTGGCCGCTACTATATATCTGATGGCGAACCTTGAAACGAACCGTTGAAGTTACTCGTAGTTGGGGTACAGTTGAAGTGCTTCAAATGTCATAGAGACTAAGAAACGATTTTTGAAAGATCAACCCATTAAGTGGTGACATACGACATCTAGCCCAAAAGTTGTCAACTTGGTAATGTATGTCTGATAACATTATAACTTAAAGAATTCAACCAACCGGAGCGGCCATATCTGTCACTTTCTATACAAAAAAAGTCTGCCGATTTTTGCGGGGGAGGGGAACGTCAAATGTATGGCTATTCGTACGTAACGTACAAATAGCCACGTCAAACAAACGTCAGTCCATACAATAAATATGACCACTGGTTTTATGTTTTCGGCAGAGGGGAACACCTATCAATGGCTGCTCCGGTTGGTTGAATTCTCTAAGCATTATATGCTAGATTTACTTTATGGGTTAGGCTTTGATAGCAAAATTGGACAATTTGAATTAAAAATTACTAAGTACCAACCCTCTACAAAAAAGAAACATTTTCAATGTTAAAAGCGATCCATTGTAAGTTGTAACCCGCTCTTCCATATAATATCGGCTGTATTTAATTGGTAATGACATGGATACATATAGTGTTTAGGACTATTTCCTAATCCTATCTTAGAAGTTACATCTTGGTGTATCCACATATTCTAGGTCTCAGCGATAACTCAATCCCGAGCAAGTGAGGAACACCAAATCAAATTACTACAGAAGCGTCGCTCGATCCGTCTTCCTTCGAAGCGGAAGTGTGGCCAATTTACTGGATACCCATGACGATACTGCTAGTGTTGAATTTGTAGACTGTTTGTATTTTTTAAACAATGTACCCTACCACAATGTTGTATGTAAGACAAATACCACATAGACGTCCCTTCGGTTTGAAAGTGTGGTCATTATACTCCTACCTCCCTTTTCATGACGATTTATTTTTGCTTCTACGTGTAGATTACCTGAATAAAATATCTACATTCAAATGAAATTAATTTATCTTAATTAAACTGTAACAAAAAGTTAAGTTAATTGAATTATTATAATTTAATGTATTAATCAAACCTTAAATTAATTTCCTTTCCTTAATTATTGATAGTTTCCAGAGAGTTCTAGCTTTATGATAGTTTCCCTAATGTATAGTCAACCAATTCCTAGGCCACTCTAGAACCTTGTCACAATAGCTAGTTTGGTAGCGAATAGGTTACATTTATACGTATCCACGGGCTACTGTCATTACGACAAGGTTCTACAGTGACCTAGGAATCAAATTGGTTGACCGTACTCGTATTACCATATTTGTAACAGGCACCTACTGTATTTCATGAGGTAAGTGTAAAATAATTAAATTGTGCAAATAACAGTTAATCAAATATCTCTAGTTCGTAACTGAATACCAATTAGCATTATCATAATACAAATTAATTGAAAATTTAATTTAAACAGTCGTGACTCCAATGCTACATGCGGTGTGGTATGTTTATCTAGACCACAGACACCATAGAGAACCGACGGGAACAATAATGTTATATTCAGTCAAAATGAAAATCCTTTATTACATATGGCATCTGTCATCGGCTCACACGAAAAAATATTTCGGCTACTTTAATAAATTATTAGTAATGGATATTTTAATCATCGGACCCCCGGCCTATTATTTCTTGTTAGAATAGACAACAGGCCATCAACCAAACCTCTCTGCGACGGAGTCCGCGGCCCGAGATCCTACGCCCCAGAGAAAACAGCTGTTGTGACAGTCGGGTGTCAAATTGAAGCCAATGAAAATTCTTATTTGGGTATTTTTTATCAAGAAATCGTGTTAAATTATTTCAATCATAGTATAAAAGTGCAGTGCAAGTCAGAAACAATGATCATACATAAATTTTCTACTAGTTGATTATCAGAAACATTGGATCGCCGAGTGACTCTTAAGACTCTTTCTATGTGGTGAATCAGCGTTGCTTATATCTTTTAATTGTATAGTCCTTATTATATTTTTAGGTAGTTTATTTCCTAGTTAAGTTACTTACATTTCTTTTTGTATTTGCTATATTGTAGAATGGAATGTTGCGTAGTATGTAAACGAGATTTTACATCAACACGAGGCCTACATATTCACCAATCGCGTACCCATCAGGTTCGCGTTCATCCTATCTCAACTGCCCCGAATACCCATAACGTAAACCCATCTACGTCATCATCCTACAATGCTATTCCTCTTCAAACCCTCCTCGGCCAACTAAAACATTCGACGCCTCTAGTCAAACGCATTCCACGTGGTGCCAGGTCCGCCGTTGCCGAAGTACTAACAGCCACAATAAACAATTGTGTACAAAATAATAACCTCCAATCGTGGCATGATTTGTTAACCTTACCTTTCAAAATATTACATGTTCCAGACAATAACAACAATAATATTTCCCTCACGAGGAAAATAAAAAATAATATTTTAGCACCAGCTACACCGTCGCTATCACGGCCTTTACAAACTAGAGGTAAACAGTACAACTTGTGTAAAAAGGTTGAAGAGAAACTGCAGGATGGTGATCTTAAAGGGGCGGCACGGCTCCTCTTCACTAATGATACCATTGCCCCCGACACTCCCGGAACCGCAGCCGCGTTACAATCTAAGCATCCCCCAGGCCCTTTGACCCCTTTCTTTGTTGATCCTCCATCAGACCCTTCGATATGCCTCCGCGCTACAGAGCAGGACGTAGTGGCAGCCCTCGCATCCTTCCCCAAAGGGTCGGCGTCAGGTTTAGACGGTATCACGCCTCAACACCTTTTAGACCTCACTAGCTACGGCTCCGGGGTTGCCGGTGAACAGCTGACAGTAAGCATTACAAAACTGGTAAACCTTATGCTCCTGGGCGACGTATGCCAAGATGTGACACCGATACTTTATGGAGCTAACTTGATTGCTCTTACTAAGAAGGATGCTGGCGTGCGCCCCATAGCTGTTGGCTGTACCTTCCGGCGTCTTGCAGCCAAAATCTGCGTAAGACACACCCGTACTAAATTACAAAAACTTTTCGAACCTACACAGGTTGGTTTTGGAACTCGTGGCGGCTGCGAGGCCGCAGTTCACGCTGTGCGCACCTTTATAAATACTGAGCCATGTGAGGTCCTTTTGAAAATAGATGTTAAAAACGCTTTTAACTCAGTTAATAGGGAAACTTTGCTGAATGAAATACGATATCATATACCAGAAATATATAACTTTTTATTACAGTGTTACCATTCTCCATCCAAGTTACTCCACAAAGACAACGAAATTTTTTCAGCCGTAGGCTGCCAGCAGGGGGATCCCCTAGGTCCGGCCCTGTTTAGTCTCGCCATCAATCCAATCATCCACAGTCTTTCTTCCGACCTAAACGTATGGTATCTAGACGATGGCACATTTGGCGGTAAGTATCAATCCGTCCTGGCTGATTTATCCAAAATTATACAAAAATTTGATGATATTGGACTGAAACTAAATTTCGACAAATGCGAACTGTACATTTCCGAAAAAACGGATCCATTTTTGGCTTCTCAAATAATTTATAGTTTTAAAAACATAGCTCCAAACCTTAAAATTTTGACTAAAGACAACCTCTACCTCCTTGGATCACCCATTTTTGACGAGGCCATTCCGTCTGTTCTAGATAAATCAATCTCAAAATTCAAAAATAACTCTGAACGTTTAGCCAAAATAAGCTCTCACTCTGCCTTATTCATTCTAAAATTTTGCCTACTCGTTCCTAAATTTACATACCTTCTCCGCTGTTGCCCTATTTGGAAATTTCCCAATCTAGCCCTTTCTATTGATATCCTTTTGAAGTCCACACTAGAATCAATTCTCAATGTTAAATTTAGCGAACAGGCCTGGACTCAGGCCTGTTTACCCATAAGATATGGCGGTTTGGGAACTCGAAAAATCTCGAGCGTGGCCTTGCCGGCCTTCTTATCATCAACCCACAGCACACAAGATCTCGCAGGTAAAATCCTTAAAGTCTCAATGACTGCAAACTGCGAGATCGCGTGCTTGGTTGAGGCTAAGAACGCCTGGCTAGCTGGATCGAGCCCAACTTTACCATCAAGACCAAAATTACAAAGGGCATGGGACTCGTTAGCTTCCGCCGCTACCATAAAGTCTTTGATCGACTCCTCATCCGGGCGGGACCGAGCCAGGCTGCTGGCAGCATCCAGGCCAGAATCGGGGCAATGGCTTCACGCCTACCCGTCACCTAACTTAGGTACTTTTATTGATCCGGGCACACTCCGAATTGCAGTCGCTCTCCGCATCGGAGTTGATGTGTGCGTGGACCACAATTGCATCTCCTGTGGAGCTGCAGTAGATAGCTTTGGTCACCATGGACTCGCCTGCTCCTCGGGCGCCGGCCGCTTGTCCCATCACGCTGCACTCAACGACATCCTAAGAAGGGCGCTTGCCAGCGCATGCGTCCCCGTGGCTCTTGAGCCTCGGATTGTACGGGATGACGGCAAGCGTCCAGACGGGATGTCGTTGATCCCCTGGCGGATGGGCCGTGCACTGGTGTGGGACGCTACTTGCGCTGATACGTTGGCAGTGTCCTACTTGCCAGCCACGTCCAAACAAGCTGGGGCAGCGGCGGATGCCCGAGAGCGATCCAAGGTCGGGAAGTATAGCTGTCTCGGCGCCCAGTACGATTTTGTTGCATTTGGCGTCGAGACACTCGGCCCCTGGGGAAAAAGCGCGCGTGGGCTCTACAAGGAGATAAGTAAGCGGTTGAGGGACGCAACGGGTGACCCTCGCGCGGGCAGCTTTCTCGCTCAAAGAATAGCGATTGCTATTCAGCGCGGGAATGCTGCCTGCGTGATGGGCACCCTGGCTAAAGAGCAAAGTTTTGATACGTATCTATAATTAATTAATGATATATTTGTAATTTTATTTTTTAAGTAGTTTTAAATCTAATGACTTGTTTTCGAATAAAGTTATGTCAATAGATAAGTGCATATACAAATTAAATAATACATTTATTGATTAGTAAAAAGCATGAATTTTTTGGAAGACGTCATTCGATTCTATTTTCAGTTAGGTTCATATGTCTTTAATAAACTACTATCTTATTATCTTACTATCTATTGTAGTCCTGAAACGTCAAAAAATTTGAAAATACGTTAGGCGTCTGGGCCGTGCGTCAAAACGCTCCATACAAAAAATTTGAGGTTTGTGACGTCGCCGGCCTCAAAAGTTGCGGAATTAAACTGTTTGGAAGGAATAGGTTTATGGAAGATTTTTCAAATTTTAGGCACGAAGAAATGCGTTTACGTACATAGTTGTAATACATTTTTTTTTCTTGTTAGGACATAACATAAGTAATCGAATTAAGGTTTAAAAATACATTAGCGGTATAAAAAATGCCTTAAATTTTACGTTTGTAAACGGCAATATTTTTACAAAAAGTTCGACAATTTATTATACGGTTTTCCACTTTTTTTATATTAATTTGGTGTTGTTAAGAACGTGTTTATTGAACAGATTCAATTAAATATTTTTCATGCATGTTCTCAATTACGCCGAGTTAGTAATGTTGCGTAAAATATCAGCGTTTTTATTCTCATAGTCTAAAATTAGCGCTCAAATTGTTTCATAGGTTTATTTAAAGTTAATGCCAATCCCGTTTTTGAGTAGGTAGGTAATTTTTAAATTAGGAATGCCTTCGAATGTAATATTTGCAAATTCCTAAATCTTTAGATTTACTTATAGAATTATTAGGTAGGTACTTATTAAAAACTACGAACACAGTTTGTATTAAAAAAATGTCAAGCATTACATATGTTATGGCACAGAAGTAAGTATTAACTATATTTTAAAAAATAAATCACAGTAATATATCTTCGAAGCAATATGACAGAGCTAACCAAATGTCACCGGAGCCTATTCAGTTGGCAGTATAAACATAAACAAGACAAGGTAAACAAGACAATGGCTCTGAACAATTAACAAACCTGTCTGATTGGAGCGTCGGTGGCGGCAGTAAACCAAACATTAATCAACGATAATAATAAGGGGTGTCTGTAATATGACGAGTTTTACCAGGAGTCAGATCCAGTTTGTTTATAATACTGTAGCCGGGACTAGTAACAATTAGCAATTAATTCCCTAACCAAGTCGGTTTAGACATCAATATCCTTGTAGCATACGGCTCGAAGAAGACATCATAGTTACATAAATTATTTGCCTATTACTGATATAGGCCTATTTTAATACCGCACAGTTCTTGTCAGGCGATTAAAACTTTAGGTATCAAGGCGTTATAGTCTACAAAGAGTATAACTAATTTCAAAACTACGAGTATAACAAACGGTTTCAAAATTTGCTAATTTAAATGACATTTTGATTGACTACAGCTCCAGGTAAGTGAAAGATTACTTAGTAATATGGTAAACATATCCAATTCTTTTCCAAATTTTAAAGGAAAAAGGTCTACATTTTATGCTCGAGCATGAACGCCTGATCTGATCTAGCAATTAGTTTCACTTCTTATCTTCATTGCTATTAAGAGATAGGCAGGCGCTATCTAGACAAACAAATAGCTTTAATGAGGCCATAACACGCTAAACAATAGACTTGGAACAAAGGTTTTTGTTCAATAGCGATAGATGATAAGCCAAGGACCAATATTTAGTCCTTGGATAGATATTACTTTTATTATTTTACCGATATCAAGACAACATACAGTCAGCAGCAGTACTAGTTTATTATTTTAAAAAATAAAGAAAAAAAAAACAACGGGGTGCACTCCGGGAATGCCGGCAGAAGCGAAAACTTGAATATTAACGTTGTGCATTTTTGATATTTTGTAATGGTTAGAGAATAATTTTGCACCAATTGCTTTAATTATCAGTATAAAAGTACTATCAATTATGTGGTAAAATGCAATATTCATTTATTGCGGTATCGTACACAAACATGACAATTTATATTACATAAAAAATTTAACACTTCAGAACTATTACAATTATTTATTCGATCAGGTCACGTGTCCGTCTTACGAATTTTCAATCTGACGAATCTGTCGGTCACGTGACCTGTCGCGAGAATAAAATTTTTTCCCCATCACAAAAAGTGCACAGCGCCGCTAAAGAAGTTTTCACTTCAAAAAAATCTTTTTAAAATAAGCTTTTATTACTTGTTAATTAAATGAACTAAAAAGTTAAAAATCATTTGATTATAATAAGAAATATATTATTTTATAGGTGTATCATTAATTTAATTTAATCAAAGCGTGTTACATTTTGACAGCAAGAGAAATAAAGAAGGTGTAACACGTGAATTAGTTATTTTTTAACAAATTCGTGAAGATCCTTATATTCTGATGGCATGGCAATTGACAGGATACAACTTTACACTTTGACGGAAAGAGAAAAGGTGTAACACGCTTTTATGTAAAAAATGCGATGTATTTTGAATACTTCACCCGCTTAGCTTCTTTTTCTGCTGACTGTACCTACAGTCTTTTATTAACATAGGTACTAGCAGATAAAAATGGTTATTAGGTACCTAACTGTCAAATTAAGTAATCCAAGTTATATCGCGAAGTAACAGGAAACCGTCGGACAAACTCGGGAATGATCAACGAAAACTTTGTGGATACGAAAAGGATTTTTATTTGTATAGGATGGGACACGACGTATCCCAGTGGGCCATCCCTCCATACTAATCCAATCGTTTTCGCGTCTTAAAAGATATTTAACTTTATTCTAATATCCATCCTGTATTATTAGTCTCCGTCCGCGTCTTCGTACGCGTAAATTCGTAAAATTTTCAACCTCGTTTTCACCCCTTTAGAGGTTGAATTTAAAAAAAAAACTTAGTGTAGCCTCGCGACTATTGTAAATTTTACCTTTCTAAATATTGTTACAATCTTAGTTCACATACGCGTTAATAAAAGTGTAGGTTTCCACACTAATATCAAGAACAAGATTTTAGTAAATGCAGTGATATCGTGTCTAAAGAATGTTGCACATCACTGCACTGCGGTAAGGAGTTAATGTCAAGGGTTCACGTCAAGGTGAACGCCTCAGGTATACTTATACAGAGTAAATCCCTCTAAATAAGAAAAAAGATTCTTCAATTTAGGCACATTAAAAACTACCACTGGTTCTAACCCTACACCTCTGACCCGAGAAGTATTATGATCGGCAAGAAACTCGGTGGGGACTTATTTTTTGAAAACAGTAATACCACTCTAGTCCGTGAGTAATACATTCAATCTTAAAGATACACAATAATGCGTAGTTCTTCAAGAAGCTTGAAAGGCAGACGATGTACTGTTCTTACTTAAAAATAAAATCCAAATTTGACTGCTTCACAGAACGTTTGATATGGTAAATAGATACTTTATTATCTTTATCTACACTCACATTGTAAGTCCTCTAAAACGTGTTAAAAAACGGTAGGCAATGGCTATCATTACCACAACCTATTTTACTATGATAAAAATTTTATCTGTGGCAGTAACGTAATTTTAACTTTACATGCTCATATATTGATACGTTATGAGTCCTCGTAACGCCCAAGAAAAAAAACGCAAGTTCAGCTAAACGCCCAATGTGCAATGTATAAGCCAATATGTTTTATAGTCGTTAACGCCCACCCAAATAAATGACTTTTTTTCAGTGATAAACTCAAGTGGGATTTTATTTTTATTTTTCTGGGTATAAGTGAATACAAATAAATACAATAAAGTGAATTCTAACTTCGTATCTTTTGTTCACTTCCATGCACATTGGGTCTTTGGTTGAAGTTGTAAATAATATAAACTTAACTACAAACCAACTTTTTACTAAGTTTAAAGGCACAAAATCACATAAAAATGCTTAAAAATGCTTGATAACAAGCTTTAAAAAAATAGGTTTATAACTTGCTTAACAAAAAACTTAATTTTCTATTCATTTTTATTTTAAAAAGTTATGCAATACCTCTGAGATCAATTTTTTCAAGAGAGTTATGGCACAAAATCACATAATACCTACTTTTATTCAGTTTTATGCACTAAATCACATAACATTTCTCCCAACTCTAACAAATTATACATCAGTAATATCTGCAAAAAGAAAAAAATATGTTTTTAGAAAACAAAATGCTCCAAAATGCTTGAGAAAAACAAAAAAAAAAATATAGTAACAACTTTTTAACTTAAAAATTACTACATTTATATTAATGGAAGTTATTTAATAACTTTGAGATCAATTTTTCCGAGATTAATGTTACAATATCACATCTTCACAAACGCCCAATATGCATTACAATGTACATAATATTCTGATAAGGAATTAAAAATAGTTATTAGTACTTTTACAAACAAATAACAGGTTATTTCAGTAAAACACACATTTAGGATAATTTTTATGTCATCCTCAAAACAAAATAAGCCATGATTCAATTAATTAATTAAGATTAAATACTTACGTGTCGTGCGCGTACGCGGCATGGTGACAAAATGGCGGAGGACAAAAACTTGTCTCTGCATATCTGTCAAACGTCAGCTGTCAAAATGGTCGCCATTGAACTGGCTATTCACGACGTCAAGGTGAAATTCAATTACGCGCGAAAATATAAAAATGACATTTCATAAGCTTTTAAGTACAGCGTACTGTACACTGGGCGTTTACCTCATTTTATTTTTTCGAAAGTCTGGGCGTTAATGCTGAGTGTTACTTTGTACACTCTATTGCACATTGGGCGGCACGAGGTTAAAATTCCGAACATCGAATTTGATAACATAATGTAAATCCTGTCCTCCTTCCTGACCAACGGCACGCGCCTGCGCGACCGCCGGCACAATCGAGTTGGCCATGGCGGTGCAATGGCGGTCATTCTATGGTTTCCGAACTCTTCATTTAGGATATATAATATGAGTGTAGATAAAGCAGTGTATGCAACTTTACGTAATTAGGCCTTAAAACACTCGTGTGATCTTATTATGAAACTCACCTGCGGCTTGTTTCATAAAACCACACTCGTATTTTAAGGACCCTTATTACGTAACAGTTACTTAAACTACTATTGTCGTCATATAAGAGTTTAAAGTATGGAGATATTGAGACGTTTATCTTTTTCCTGCTAACGGAACGGAAATAGCAACAGAGTACCTAGTGCAGTGGTGTACATAGTTAGGGTGAGAGGTGAGAGGCTGCTTGCTTGTTAGTTAGTGAGTTTATAAACGAATATTCTCGATGCTTTCCAAAAGGCTTGTTCGCTTTGATTGCTGTTTTCAATAAAGCTTCAGATACACTAATGATGCTTTTCAGATAGGATTATCTCAATAGATGGCGCTGTTAGGTCGGGTGGTTTTAAATTTTAAATGAAGTATATGTTAAAATCCAAATATTTAAGACTTTCTTCATGAGTCTGTAAATCTACCTTAGGTTCCTGGTTCCTACCAGGTTCTTGGTTGTTGTTTTTATATGGAAACTATTTCTAGAATAAAAAAAAACAATTACACTCCAAGTCCCCTATTAGGTTGACTGGAAGAGATCCCTTAAGGGCTAAGTCCGCTTGTGTATTATTTCCTGTTGTAGAAATATAATATGATACTACTACTACTACTATTACAAAATTAACAAATAAACGTAAGCCAGATAGATTCAACAATGAATAGCTACCATAATTTCTAGAATTAATTAATTTGTAACATAATCGCTAGTCGAAGATTTGGGTCACTGGGTTTCATGGAACACTGATATTTGTCAGAAATGCCGCGTTTTGACAAGCAAAAGATACGACCATTCATCAACTCCCAAATTGGGCGGTAAACAAAAGCAAGTACAGTTTATCATCAAATTATAAAGATTTATTAAGGCACGTTATTGTTATTGAATTTCAAGTAACACCGGTTGCTCCAATTTGCTTTTGGTTCAAAGTAGATTTTAATGACTCTTATTCGGAGTGTCCTGAGAGTCTTCGGAATTAAACAAAAGTGTCTTCAATTAAATGAAAGGCATATTGGAAAATCATTGTGAAGGTCAGTAAGATCCTCTTCAGCTAAGCATGAAAAGGTTCGACAACAATTTTGACCACTTATTTACTAACTGGGTTTCATACTTTAAATAAACCTGCTTTAAATTATACCTAAATATGTCTTGCATTTTCATATATTTTATAAAAAAAACTGTTTCCTTAATAATTTATTTAAACTTTATTGCACAATAAAAAAGAGCACAAAAGGCAAACTTAATGCCAAAAGGCATTCTCTACCAATTAACCGTCGGGCCAAACAGAGATTAAAGAAAATTAATAGGTGCGGGAAATTATTACAAACATGGGAGATTTAAAAATGTGAGTGCGTGTTACGGTAGTTTGGCCGTTATATTTATGATCAGGATCAGGCTGACCTAAGAGAGAATGAGTTGAGCTAATAATAGCGAGGAAAAGATAATTCAACCATAATCAAGCTGCCAAGCCGACTTGGAAGAATCTTTCCGGAAGTTTCCGCAATTTTACTTCAGAAAAACTGCGGCGGTTTGTTTGAGTTACCGTACAAAGTAAATAAAGCAAACATTTCTAAACTAGGAACCTGAGGCTGTCTCATTTACACTTCAAACACTTCAAGTTTGCGAGCGTTTTTCATTTATTTTTGAAGTAGTCAGGAAGTGTAGGCCATTTTTAGAAGTTCGATATTTTGATGAGTGAGCAAAAATAATAGTATACCACCAAGCAGACGGGTTTTGTTGCTCTCATTTATTGTGTCATATCTGACATAGCCAGCTCTTAGTCCATTACACCGTAATTTCACAAGTCATATCTTAAATTTGCAGGCAAATTAGATGTGCTCAGATAATCACATTTTATAAAATCGTTTGCAGAGAGTGCAATAGAAGCCTAGAAGGTCTTAAAGTTTCATACACTTCAGATCAATTTAAAAAGGTGATTTCTGGAGAAACGAAAAAATCGTTTATAATCACAGCTTTCAAATATATGCTTCCAATCTTTATGGAAAGTCCTTCAACCAACACAGAAATTGGTCACGCCTTGAATAGAAATAGCGATTCCGCCTACTTCCCTGGATTTTCATCAGGTATTCATTGCGTTCTGTTTACGACGTATAAACCATGTTTAATTTGAGACGGTATTGTTATTCTTTTAAATCCAGCTTTTGTATACAAATAACATGGCGATTATTATGGCATAACAAGTATCCGGGGTACGGGGAACATCATCCATACTTCCATACTAATATTATAAATGGGAAAGTGTATGTGTTTGTTTGTTTGTCCGTCTTTCACGGCAAAACGGGGCGACGAATTGACGTGATTTTTTAAGTGGAGATAGTTGAAGGGATGGATAGTGACATAGGCTACTTTTTGTCACTTTCTAACCCCCCACTTCCCTAAAATGGGTTGGTGGAAGTTTGTATGGAAAATTTAACGCGAGCGAAGCCGCGGGCAAAAGCTAGTAACAAATATTCCCAAAAATATTTTTCCGATTTTCATAACCCCGATTTTTATGATCCCGAATTATGATACCGTGTGTCGAAAGTAGAAAATCACGACTGCAATATTTACGAATATTAGAACTATTAGAAGTCCGATTGTTACTTGATCGAATCCTAAAAATACCGATTTTCAATTTTCTGAAAAAAAAATCGAATTCCTAATTCCGAAAAAACAATCGGGTTTTAATTCGGTATTACAGATTTTGGGTTTTCTATATGTTCGGAATAATGAAATTCGTGATAGCGTCATTTGTCGACATATTGGCGGGTCCTAGTTATAAGCACCAAATGAGCTAACAAAAACGTCACTATCGATGCACGTTTCTGATTTAATCTTTCATAATGACATCAAGCTGAGTGAGGAACATTTAGCGTAAACGATAACTTTGACATTAATTACTTTTAGTTTTTCTTTTGTCTTTGTGCTAATTAATATATTTTCTTTCTTTATAACTTTAAGTAACAAACTGGTTTTTGGCTAGCACATTTTCAAATTCAACAATAAAATAGCCAAGAGAAAACATTAAGTATGGTAAAAAGTGCAGTTCCCGTCAATAAATTAGTAAAAGGGCCGTTCTCTACCAGTCACCGATAGGGCTAAGCAGACATGATAAAGTGGTGCAAAGAAAAAAGCAAAAAATATTTAATTATTTTCGTTCTTACTTTCTTGGTAAGTATTATGTCGAATTCCTCAACAACTAATGTAGAATAGTAAAACCAAGGGGCACGAATAATTAGAATAAGTAATTTTAATATCTCTGCAGTCGGCTTACAGCGATGTGCGCAGTTCTCATCCTCCACCATCTTGTCTAATCTGAATGAGACAGCGCTGGCCGATGGACTATCTTCGTTTAAACTTGGCTCGCAGTGGCGTATGCACATGTCCGCTTCCACCATCTAGTTAGTCCATGCTGGATAGCTAGCTAGTGTACTAGCTTCTCTAAAACTTACCAGCCTGTCCCCTCTGCGTCTTGGCGCGTCTGCCCACAGCAGGCGACACGAGGCTCAGCGCGCGGTCGGCGCGGCCCGGCGGTGCTAGCGCTGGCACGGTTGGCTCGTAGTGGCGTGCGCAGATCGCTGCTTCAACCATCGAGTCGATGCTGGCTGAGCGGGGCAGCTGGCCGATGGATTCTCGCCTAAAACAAAAAAAAAGAATAAGAATGACATGAAAGTATAATGTTGTAAGCAGTAGCACCCTTATAATTTCTCGTCATTTAATTTATACCTATTACCTAACGTTACAACATTGCCTTCGTTTTAGAATATTTTGTAAATTCTTTTTCATGTTCTTATACTGGGTGAAATCAAAAAAGTGACACAAGATAACCAAACTTAAATCTATCCATGATTTTGAACTACTTTTACTATGGGGGGCAAATTTGTAAATAAAATTGCATCTTGGGACTTTGGACTTTCAAATTGTTGTTATATATAGGTGCTTATCCTTAATACTCGCCGCTGACATGCATAATTACAATATTCATATATATAAAATATATATGGCCACCAAACACTTCGATTTAATTGATCAATCAACTAAGTACTCCTTAAATTATTCAAATATACCTTTACTCCTAAAAACAAAGGTTAGTATTCCGACCAGCCAGTCATTGCTTTTAAATAATAACGAAGGCCATTACAGTAATTACTGATGGAAATATCAATTAAAATAATGAAAGCGTTCATCAAATTACAGAGCTCTTGTCTACTGGCGACGCAGCGCCGCGTCGCGATCGTCCGCTTAATTTGCATTTCAATGTTATGAGCTATATTTTTTCTAATTTTCTACGATGTATCTGAATAATAAGGCCGACCGGGTGGTTGACGGAAACTGTTGGATGAGAACAGCGTAGCAGAAAGAAGGCCATTGACCATCAAGCGTCTTTCGGCTGTTAAAAAAGAGGCGACGAAGACGAATGTGACGCGTAATCTTACAATAAATTCACAGCTCTTTCAGTCAGCCACCGGGGTAATACTTGCACATTAGCACATCAGTCACTCGGAGCCGAAGTGAAACTACACAGAAGTATATCGTTTTTTACTAATGATTTGGTTAAGCGGCAGACCTATGTGCTTGACCTAGTGCACGGTATGATATATGACGTTGAAATGTTTAACATACTCGTAATATTGTATTAATATTTAAAATTGTTTAACATTGATTTTACTAGATACTGGACCATTTATATATACTGGATATTGAACAAGGGAGACTGCTAATATCTACCTTCTGGCGTCACGACGTCGTGGCTCCTTGTTCGTCAACCCTGTTTCTGTTTTAATTTAAGTAACCCGGTTTATTAGACACTGCTGGCGAAAACAACACCCTTTTTGTGAAACGCGTTTACAAAATACGATGCCATGAACTTTATTTAATAATTTCGAATTCGGAACTTAATTAAACAGCAATGATTGATCTTTTTTGACAAACTTATATATTTATTTAGCACCGAGAAAAAATTAAGTACTATTCATGATTAAATAAACTCAATTATAACTAGTTTTTACCAAGGTATTTTAGAAAACAAATTTAAAAGAGTAGAAACGCGTTTTCACCTACGCATTGTAGTATTAACCAAGGAAAATGCATTTCTTCTAATAACTGTTTTTTACGGGAACATAATCTACAAATAAAAATGCATGTAGGTAACTACTAACTTATGGTGAAAATCTTGATTTACTTACAATAACTTGATTTATTTACTTACTCACTCAATAAGGTATGTATTTTTCGAATCTTGTCATGGATAATAAACGATTCTTGATATTTAACGTATTTTTATTCTTTCTTCAACAAGCTATATACTTACATCGATACCTACATATATCTGTTTAGGCTGCCACTTTCAGACTTTCCCTTAAGGGATACTTCCGCCTTTGTACAAATAATTAGGTATTATTTCTGTTGTATTTTTCTTTGTTGTAAAATAAAGTATTACCTATACTACTACAACTACTACTTTTAGTTTCGAAATGAATATCGATCGTCGGACTTAAGAAAATACGATGTAAAGCAAATCTTTACACTACAGAGCCGAATTATTTTTCAAACCAGTTTATCAAAACCAAAAATGCATAATATAACTGCCAATGTAACAGTCATTATCTCATTATAATATTATTTCATAGAAGTACCTGAGTGTCACAATATTTACACGAATAAATCAATACTAGACTCAACCTCATTCCGAAATTAGACTCAAAACAATTTCCAATTAGGAAGTTTATTTATAAAACTATGAGCCGTTGATCGCGTTCAAAATCGGAACATTCAATTTTAGGGGTCAGCGGTTGGGTGAGCCGTAACTCAGCGGTTGGGTTCCGACAATGTTGCTAGAAACGATTGATTTGTAGCTAGTACAGTGCAGAAATAAGCGGGTAGTGCAATATTGCCACAGTAACAGTAGTTCGATTTTTGCACAGTCACCTGAAAATATATTTTGCAAGACGAATGTCGCACCAATATGTGACATAAAACACTGGGGCAGCTTACCCAGGGATCGAATACCGGTATTATTTTCATAAAAATTAACCGGTATTCAATTTCGGTATCTCAGTTGTTAATGAATATCTTTCGGATAATCTGATAATTTATTACGTTTACCTAATCACATTTTAGAATATCGCGTAAACATTGCGAAACTCGGGCGCTATTTTGATTTTTAGTAATACCGGTAACGATCCCTGATATTACCTGACGAATCACCTAATATAAGTTAATGGTATAAAAAAAAGTATCAGTCTGTTTTTCAGTAGGTCAGCGCTTTGATTTAGAAGAAGCAGATCGACGTTAAAAATGTTTGTTTGAAGAGGCGAATTGCCAATTGACGTTGAAATAGCAAAATAATTAGAATTAGTACAAAAGTAAATAGAACATGTAAATAGTTAAAAGCTCGCTATAAAAACGTTCATTCCGAATTAGGGCCATTGATTTATTATGTACTAGCTGTGCCCGCGGCTCCGCCCGCGTGGAATTCGGTTTTTGTCAGTAAGCGGCTAATTCACCCCTAATTACTCTCCCTCCCCCTGGAGGCGGAACTTGAAGGTCTTGAAGTAAAGTTGACAGATGGATACGCTAGAGGACAGTAGTCCAGATAAAATATTTTACAATTACCACTAAATAAATACATACTACACTCCAAATACTACACTCCAAAATCAATAGTTTTTTTCGTCCTTAGAATAGTAGGTGTATATCGGACGATACAGTACCACTTTTGTATATACGTCCTTGACCTACCTATTCATATCATGTCCATGGCAAATATCATCCAAATCGATCCTCCAGTCAAATCAGTCTAAGAATGAAAGGTTTACTAATGTTTCGGCGAAAATTATTTAGCAAATTCTTAACTCCCCAAACTACGTAACCCATATTTTTATTTGGGCAAATTTATATTTCCCAACTCAACGTTTCGCAACTGATACCATTTCCCAACAAATTATTTGATAAATTATTGTAAGACAAATTATTACCTGGGATTTTTTTAAGATGTCAATTATATTATGTTTTCGTCAAATGTGTTGATGCAGTTCCTTTTTTTTATATTGTGTGAATTCAATATTTTGACCAAAAATCCTACAATAAAATCGTCAAGACTTAGGCAGTGGTAGAATTCGCCAACTCTGCATAAGGACTAATGGCTGATACGGATCGCGACCAGTTAAGTTAAGAAGTTCTAGTGAAGCGGGTTCAAATCTGACGGACGATAAAACTTTTTGTGTTTTTATTTTTATGTTTTTAGTTTGCTGATGTGATTTGACAAGTTATTTTTGTTTTATTTATTTATTCAGTTTAATTTTAAAGATTTTTTTTTTTTTTTTTTTCATTATTTTAATTATATGTATATTTTAATAATATCTGCAATTGTTCTATGGACTGAAATAATTGAATTAAGTTGGGTTTGATTTCTGTACCTGACATGTAATTATATATTTTAATAATATCTGCAATTGTTCTATTGTCTGTAAAATGTGAATTAAGTTGGGTTTAATTTGATTTCTGTACCTGACATGTAATTATATATTTTAATAATATCTGCAATTGTCCTATTGACTGTAAAATTTGAATTAAGTTGGGTTTAATTACTGTACCTGACATGTTATTTTATTACGTTTGAAATTTTGTTATGAATAAGGCGAAATTGGTAAATTTTGTTTTAAATTAATGTATATGGTATTTAAATTTTATTCTTTTTTTTTTTTTGTTTTAAAAGAGGTACATACATTCTGAATGGCTAACCCAAACGCCTCACCTCAGATCCCGCTGCTGGAGTGTCCTATTTGCGCTGATCACAAGCGCTACAAAGGCCAAAAAGGCCTTAATATTCACTGCGTACGAGCTCACAGTCCCCGTGTCGATAAACCTTCTGGTTCAACTTCGACTCGCAATGTGTCTATTAATAATAGCGCGGATTCTGGCTCAGTCCCGACGTCGCTGGCCCAATTTTTGGCAGCCCTTAAGTCCAGTACTAAAGTAACTAAAAGGATTCCAAAAGGAGCACGGGCTGTTGCAGCACGAAGCCTGGCTGAGTGCGTGGCCAGGGTGGTATCGGATAACAACTACGCGGCATGGGAAGAGCTTCTGACATTTGCGTATAAACGTCTTCATATTCCACAAACGAAATCTAACCGCAGCTTAACCACTATTATCAAAACTAACGTGTCTAATCCGACCTTTTGCATTCCTCCTTCCGCCGATAACCCGAGCGCAGTAGACCAGAGCTCCCGTTTGCCATCTGACAATCCAAGATTCAAATGTAGATTGATTGAAAATAAAGTGTCAGATGGTGATTTAAGAGGGGCGACGAGATTGCTATTTTCTAACGATACCTTGGCAACATATTCTCCAGCTGTGCTTGGGGCTCTACAGGAAAAACACCCCAGTGCGTCTACGTCCTCGCGGCCACTCCATCCACCACCCTCAGACCAACCTCTGCAAGTGTCGAGGTCTGCTGTTTTACAGGCAGTTCTCTCCTTTCCTGCTGGTTCAGCAGGAGGTTTGGACGGCATTACTTCGCAACATTTAAAGGATTTAACTAGTCTGCTTGCGGGTGATGCCGGTGAGACATTGCTGGAGGAGCTCACCGCTTTGGTTAATTTGATGCTCTCCGGGAAGGTTTGTCCAGATATCGTTCCCATCCTTTATGGAGCCAACCTTATTGCTTTAAAGAAAAAGGATGGGGGTATCCGCCCGATTGCAGTTGGGAGCACGTGACGGCGCCTCACGTCAAAAATTTGTTGCCGTGAGTTTCACGCTCGCCTTACGGACAAATTTAAACCTACACAGCTGGGGTTTGGAGTTAATGGTGGCTGTGAGGCGGCAGTACACGCGACGCGATCTTTCCTTGATAGTGAGAATTTTGAGATCCTTGTTAAAATTGACGTGAATAATGCCTTTAATTCTGTCGATCGGGGTGCCCTTCTATCAAATAGAAAGTGAGCTTCCGGAGATTTATGGATATCTGTGGCAGTGTTACGGTGCAGATACAAAACTCATGTACCGTGATAACGAAATCTCTTCTTGCGTAGGTTGCCAGCAAGGGGATCCTCTGGGACCTGTCATTTTTAACTTGGCTATCCACCCCATCATCACGCAACTTACATCGGATTTAAACATCTGGTATCTCGACGACGGTACAATTGGCGGCAATGTGTCATCAGTGCTTGCAGATTTAAAAACCATCACAGAACGATTTGCAGAGATTGGCCTGTCAGTCAATTTTGACAAGTGTGAAGCCTACATTTCAGAAGCTATTTCTCCTAGCACCCGGGCATCCATAGTTCAGGGCCTAAACAGCATCATGCCAAATATGGCATTGCTTACTCGTGAGAGCCTCACGCTATTAGGAGCCCCTATTTTCGATGAATCCATTGTGGGGGCTGTTCATTCTAAAATCGAAAAGTTTAAAAAATGTTCAGATCAACTCCTCAAAATAAACCCTCACATGGCCATCTACATTCTTCGCCTTTGTGTCTTTTCACCGAAACTTTTGTACATTCTCCGCTGTTCCCCGATTTTCAAATTTGCTTCAGTCACGGAGAGTGTGGACCAATTGTTGAAGGACACTGTAAGCAAAATTTTAAACCTAGCTTTTACACCTTCCAGTTGGATGCAAGCGACTCTGCCTATCAAATACGGTGGTCTCGGTATCCGCACGACGAGCAGTTTAGCACTCCCTGCCTTTCTCTCGTCTGTCCATGGCACTCTCACCCTCATTGGCGGTATTTTACGCTTACCTTCAACCGCTGATGTCCCGGTAGCGTGTCTGGCAGTCGCTGAATCGGCTTGGGTCGCGAGCCATTCCGTCGAAAGGTTACCTACGGAGAAAGCCAGTCAAGCAGCTTGGGATTCCGCGTACATCAAGTCTCAACACGAAATTTTGATTGAGAACTCACAGAACGCATGTGAACGTGCTAGGCTGCTGGCTGTATCCGAGCCAGAATCAGGCCATTGGTTGCATGCGCTGCCTTCGCGAAACATTGGTTCTGTGTTGGATCCCTCAGCAATGCGTATTGCAGTATGCCTTCGCCTTGGTGTTAAAATCTGCGAGCCGCACTCATGCAGCCGCTGTGGCGATCCTGTGGGCACACTGGGCCGTCATGGATTGCACTGTCTGCGGAGCGCGGGTCGGCTTTACAGGCATGCTGCAATTAACGATTTAATTAGACGTGCCCTCTCCACTGCCTCTCTCCCTGCGACTCTGGAGCCATCGGGCCTCTCTGCAGGTGATGTCAAGAGACCTGATGGCTGCACTCTCGTACCCTGGAGCCTGGGTTGCGCCTTGGCGTGGGATGCCACCTGCGTAGACACGTTAGCTCCGTCCCACGTCGAGGGCTCGGCTCGGAAACCTGGGTCAGCCGCTGACCAAGCTCAAATGCTAAAGCGCCGCAAATACTCATTTTTAGCAAATGACTATGAGTTTGCGGCGCTCGCTGTTGAAACCATGGGTCCATGGTCGTCCGACACTAAACAGTTTGTTAAAAAGGTGTCGGAACGTCTCATAGGCGTCTCGGGGGACTACAGGGCGGGCTCCTTCTTTGCCCAGAGGTTGAGTCTGGCGGTGCAGAGGGGCAACGCCGCCAGTATTCTGGGGTCTATGCCTGAAGTGGGGGATTTCGGTGAGGTGTTTAATATTTAGAATTATAATAGTATATAAATTTAGGCTTTATTTAGATTTTTAAGGTTTAGTTTTTAATGATTTATTTGTTTGTATTTTAAAATTGTCTGTATTTTATATTTGAAATACACCTTATGACTAACTATATAGTATAGATAATTAATATTTCTATGGTCCTTTAATAATGATTGTAATTGTATTTATTTAAATGTTTGTGGAAATAAATGGATTTTGAAATATATAAAAAAAAAATGTGTTGATTGGCATACCTTGATATCACAACATATTAAATGGCATTATGAAATCTAACCTAGTTTGTTAGAATGTAAGGTTCAAATTGCAGTATGATTTTATTGCATTAAGCGATGATTTAACCTACCTCTCTCTGGGAGCATTTTCGTTTTTAGGGTCACAAAAAAAACCCTAACCTACCTATCTCTGGGAGCAGTTTCGTTTTTAGAGTCATAAAAATAATAACCCTAACCTACCTATCTCTGGGAGCAGTTTCGTTTTTAGGGTCATAAAAAAAACCCTAACCTTCCTATCTCCGGGAGCAGCTTTATTTTTAGAGTCATAAAAAAATAACCCTAACCTACCTATCTCTGGGAGCAATTTCGTTTTTAGAGTTTAAAAAAATAACTCTAACCTACCTATCTCTGGGAGCAGTTTCGTTTTTAGGGTCATAAAAAAAATCTTAACCTATATATCTCTGGGAGCAGTTTCGTTTTTAGAGTCATAAAAATAATAACCCTAACCTACCTATCTCTGGGAGCAGTTTCGTTTTTAGGGTCATAAAAAAAACCCTAACCTACCTATCTCTGGGAGCAGTTTCGTTTTTAGAGTCATAAAAATAATAACTCTAACCTACGTATCTCTGGGAGCAGCTTCGTTTTTAGACTCATAAAAAAAATTACCCTAACCTACCTATCTCTGGGAGCAGTTTTGGTTTTAGGATTATAAAAAAAAATAACCCTAAACTTCCTATCTCTGGGAGCAGGTATGGCTTTTGATGAATCATTATTTAACTAAGCAAATCATTGGCTTCATAATTATTTGACAATATGTAATTTCACTTAGCAAATCATTAGCTACACAATTATTTACCATATAAAATTTGACGTAATAAAATTTTGCAATATAAAAATGCAGCGAAATAAAAAAAATACGAAGTAAAATATAGATGATGACACATGTTGAATTATGCAATAAAATTTAGTTCATAGGATGCAGAATTACCAATATATCCAAATAAAGTGAAAAAATGTATTGAAATGGTTCAAAGATATCATGCTTCAATTTCAAATTTTTAAATTTTTTTTAAGTACGAAATTTAATAAAAACCATGATACCATTCGATTTTTAATTAACATCTTACTGTTAAATAAATTGTACGGTAACCATATATATGTCGCAGGGAAATGATTAAAACAGAGATTTGAACAAATCTCTAAGGGATATGATCAAATTACGCAGGATGTTAAAATGGAGACTCCATATCATCATTTCCCTAGAAATATTCAGTAATTTCACCAAATCACTGACTCTGTTTAGTGGGAAGACAAAATCGGCCAAAAAACGCGACACGCTTTTTCATTTCACTAGATTTGTTTAGAAATTTGACAAAATCCCTAACCGCTACAGTAAGTTGATGAAACGAACTCAAAAAGTCGACTAGTTTTATCATTTCGCTAAACAAGTTTAGTGAAATGATAAAGTCTCAACTGGAAGATGGTATATGTTGATTTGATTAAATCTCTGAACTGGTTTAGTGAAATGACGAAAGAAAGTACCGAATACAATATTTTACTTTACAGTTAAGCGATTTTATCAAATCTCTGACTAGATAAATTGAAACAGATATTAAATCAGAGATATTAACAAATCTCTAAGGGATATGATCAAATCACGCAGGATGTTAAAATGGAAAATCCATATCATCATTTCCCTAGAAAAAATCTGTCATTTCACCAAATCACTAACTCTGTTCAGTGGAAAGACAAAATCGGCCGGTGCAGTATTTGTGAACATCCAGTGCATGCAACATGTGGAAGTACTGTTGGAGAGGAAGGTCAAAGCTTAGTTGTTAAATGCCAATTTTGTCAAAAAGAAAGCAATATTAGAGCTGAGAGGGAAAATGCAGCAAAATTTTTGAACATATACGAAAGAATGATTGAAGATATGAGTTGAAGATATAGACTAGATTACGTGAAATTGTTACATAAAATGTCAAAAGTAGGTATCAACGTCGTTTATGCCATCAAAAACAAAATTTGTAAAAAAAAAAGTCTCGCAACTCAGTTCTTCTACCGTAAAAAGTTGTGAGATCCATCTAATACCAAGTCGGTTGATTTATTCAGTCCTTACTTAAGGGACCTTCTGTCTTAAGTTATTACGTAATTAGCTAATCTAACAACATCTTGACCGTGAGCATGCACTGGATTTTCACAAATAACGCACCTTCCAATTATGTCTTTCCACTAAACAGAGTCAGTGATTTGGTGAAATTACTAAATTTTTCTAGGGGAATGATGATATGGATTCTCCATCTTAACATCCTGCGTGATTTGATCATATCCCTTAGAGATTTGTTCAAATCTCTGATTTGATATCTGTTTCACTTTATCTAGTCAGAGATTTGATAAAATCGCTTAACCTTAAAGTAAAATATTGTATTCGGTACTTCCTTTCGTCATTTCACTAAACCAGTTCAGAGATTTAATCAAATCACCATATACCATCTTCCAGTTGAGACTTTATCATTTCACTAAACTTGTTTAGCGAAATGATAAAACTAAATAGTCGACTTTTTGAGTTCGTTTCATCAACTAGTAAGCTACAGTAGTAGCGGTTAGGGATTATTTTGTCAAATTCCTAAACAAATCTAGTGAAATGAAAAAGCGTGTCGCGTTTTTTGGCCGATTTTGTCTTCCCACTAAACGAAGTCAGTGATTTGGTGAAATTACTGAATTTTTCTAGGGAAATGATGATATGGAGTCTCTATTTTAACATCCTGCGTAATTTGATCATACCCCTTAGAGATTTGTTCAAATCTCTGTTTTAATCATTTCCCTGCGACATATATAAACGAAACATTTCACTGTAAAAATAGCAATTTCATAATTTTTCCATACTTCAATGGGCGACTAAATGATCGTGACGTCACTTTTGCACGTCATTTTGTTAGGAGCGTTTCGAGAAACAAATGCAAATCTCAGACTTTAAGTCTAATTTCTGACTTTTGTGTTGCTTTAACGCAATTGGCCGCACATAGACCTTTGATCCTCACTACAAAACGAATTGATTGATACCATACATGAAAAACATTATGCCAAAGATTGGTTTGCAAAATAAAACTTCGGCGAAAAGTTGGTTGCTAAATGAAATTTGACGAAATATAATGCGGCAAAAAGGCAGTACACCGAATGAAAAGGTAAGGACAGGCGCGGTCGCAGCCTAAAATTGGGGGGGGGGGGGTTAACTATGAAATCGGAGGGGAGTCACTATGCAGTTGCAAAAATAATTTTTTGAGGGGGTCAGTAATACATTTTTCTATTTGACGTGTACGATTTGGGGGGGGGGGGGGGGGTCATGTCCCATGTAACCCCCCCCCCCCCCCCCCCACCCCATCGGACCGATCAGACCGCGCCTGGGTAAGAAATACCCAAGTAACACATCAAAGCAGTATAACGGCCGTCTTACAGCATATCTGTATGCTTTTAGCATTTTCAGTTCGTTTTATAATAGTAGCATTATAAACGTTTATAGTGCTGATATAGGTCTTAAATGGACACGAATTACCCAGCTTGAGATGCTATACAGGTCATTTAATAGCATTACAGGCGCAATATGTCTGCGCTATTAGCATTATCGTTGTCATGAAAAGTGCCAATCGCATTAAAGAATCATTAGTACGTTCTATTAAGTTGCCAACTGCATTAAAGAAGCATTAATACGGCCAAAAAACTTGCTAATCGCAGTAAAGAAGCATAAGTACTCTCGATTAACTTGCCAATCGCAATACAAAAGCATTATACTAGCATAAGAGTGTAGTAAAATAAACCTTACGTCAAATCAAAAACGTCTCTAACACCGACGGAATAAATGTTATAATACAATGAACGTTGTTATTTAACTACTTTGTCTCGCAATATAAAATGGACGAAGGCGGTACAAAAAACTGAATGAGTGACACGTCATATTTGTTTGCATCCTAACAAAATTTATAAAAGTTTTTGACTCTTTTACGTTATTATATCCTTCAAATATTACTGCGCAATGTAGTTTACTGTAAATGTGTATATAAGTTTCATTGAAAATTTTCACGCGCCTTTGATTTACTGTGGTTTTGCTATAAAATATTATAAAAAGATATGCGTCAAATAAACAAAACAATTGTGTAATCCTCGTATAGAACGAGTTTTGCATTATTAACATAATAGTGTTGGTTGAGCAGTCTTAAATTAAGTAATTTCATTATTATATAGGTATTTTCCTTGTATAAATAGGTCCGCATGATTTTATTTTTAGGTTATAAATTATTTACAAAATGGCGTTGGTCTATATAGACGGAGAGCTAGCCACGTCGGATATGACACAATAATGAGAGCAACCAAACCCCTCTAGTCAGTTTGGTATACTATGCTTATTTCTAGATCTGGACATCTGGCAGCTTTAAAGTGGTGGAGGTCAAAGAATGCAAACCATTTCAAGAAAATAAATCCTAAAGATCTGGGTTTGATGCAATATTATGAGAAACTATACAAAAGTTTATGTTGGGAGAAAGTAGTGCCAAACGATGTATAATAAAATATAGTTCATAGTTTGTCGCCTACTGTTTTTGTTTCCGTAATAATCATACATCGGGGTTTTCGGTGCGGGAATGTTTGACATTAGCCAAAGAGTAGGCATTAACTTAAAAAACAGAATATACTCTAGCACGTTTCTACCTAATGAATAATTGATCGAAAAAATCATAGGTATATACAATTTATAGGTATATACAATATTTTTTGGTCTAACGCTTTTTTTTATCGATTTTTGACCAGTTTTGAGTCGATATTCCAACATATTCACTATAGATAGAATTATAAGGCAAACGACTATCGGTTTTTGAATCTTTTATCTCCATTCTGTTGAGCCGGATCTTGAAATAAATGAGCCGTTATTTTTTTATGATATTTTTAAAATATGGTCTAAAAAAACACTTTTATCGATATTCGAATGGTGTAAAGAATCTTACATATACGTAATCTACATATTAGGGTGCCTCTTTGATGTCTCTAAAAACTGTAGAGAGATTTTAATTTTTAACTAATTAAAACAAAATTTATGACCATAAAACCACTTTTTTAGCCTAAACCGGTTGGACTTTGATGTCAAATATCTCGAGGACAATGAATATTGAAGTAAATATAGGATACAATATTGTTTAAAGCCGTTACTGATAATATGATAAGCTATATAAATCATTAGAAAACTAAGGGAATCAGATCTAAGGTCGTTGGCGCCAGGGAGCCCCTTAAAATATAGGCCCTGTCCTTTATAACTGAGACAACTTCGGCAATTTTTACCTAGTTTGGTATTACTATTTTCCAATTAAAACATTTTGCTAGTCTGTCACTGTGACCTCCACCCATTAAAAGCTGCCAGATGCCAGGATCTACCAATAAGAATAGTATAGCAATCTAACCAGACGGGTTTTGTTGCTCTCATTATTGTGTCATATCTGACGTGGCTAGCTCTTAGTCCAATAGCAGCTCAGTGACCCTTAAAAAATGCCTTATTTATGCCTACAGCATTACACGTGAATAATTATGCTATTAAACAACATTAAGCATTTATTTATGCTATTGTAGAACCTAAGGCACTAAAACCGCTAAAAGCTGTATAGGGGCTGTTCATAAATTACGTCATCAATTTTTGACGATTTTTTACCCCCCCCCCCCCCCCCTAAAATAATCCAACCCTCCCCAAATCCAAAAAATGCGTTTTAAGCTTAATTGTAAAATAAAAAACTATTTAGTAGATAATATTTTATAGCATTAAAAGTTTATAGAAACACGACTTTCAGTCCTTTTTTTACACATTGATGATGTGATCTTCGGAATGACCGCCCCCCCCCCCTCCTAGGTCATGATACCATCATCCGATGTCCAGACCCCCCCCCCCCTATTTGAAATGACGTAATTTATGAACAGCCCCTTATAGTGAATTACTTGGCTTTATAATGGTTTATATTATTGCTATTATACTGCATTAGGAACGTATTACCTACTTATAAATGCCATTGTACACCCTAAGGCATTAAAAATAGCTGAAAGCTGTATAGCGAATTTACGTGGCATTATAATGGCTAATATTCATGCTCATAAACAGCATTAAGCATTTATGTATGCTATTGTAGAACCTAAGGCACAAAACCACACCGAAGCATTAGTGTAGCAAACCAAAACGCAACTGTACAGCATTCAGCTGTACAGTTGCATTTTGGTTCGCTGCACTAAAACTAAAGGCATTAAAAAAGCATTTATACATGCCATTATACAACCGTTATACAGCTTAAAGCATTATATAATGCTATTGTAGAACCTAAAGCACTAAAGTGCTTTTAAACAGTCGAAAGCTGTACAGATGCGTTGTGGTTTGCTGCACTAAAGCTAAAGGCTTTACAAAAGCATTTACATATGCCATTATACAACCGTTATATAGCTCAAAGCATCATATAATGTGACAAGTTGCTCGGTGAACGTATATAAGAGTTTATACGGTCCTTAAGTTCGAAATAAGTTAACTATTCATATGTTATAATGCTTCCTGTGTTACTTGGGTATACACATAAAAGTCCATACTTCATATCATAACCTAACAACTTATTAACGAAAATATACTAACAACGAACTTAGGTCTAATATTAGTTAGAAGACTTAGAAGTAAGAAAAGAGAAAAGGAGAATAGATATCAAAAACGTGAGGCTGAGTAAATACTCATGCACGTGCATGTAAATACATGCACTGTGCAATGTGTGGCAATTCATTTATCGTCGTTTAATTTTGTTGTACTATTATCCAATAATTTATTTAAATTTGTTGATATCCGTACCCCCACTTTCAGCGCCATCTGTTAGTTAAGCAGGGTACTCGTTAGTCTTAGGACATATTTAGAAAAAAAGTTTGCACCTCCTTCCTAAGGGGCGCCATAAGATTCTGGTGCAAAATTTTATAGCCTACCTATAAATTGGCTGGGGATTTTCTTGACAATGTGAATTAGTACTCCTTAAGGGGTGACTTCTGGGATAGCAATGAAAAAAAAAACCGGCCAAGAGCATGTCGGGCCATGTCCAGTGTAGGGTTCCGTAATTGCCGCCCTGTTACAAAACATCCGTTGAAAAGGACGTTTATTAAGGGATATTTGGTGGCGCTTCCGTCATAAACTAATAATTGCGTGGTGGATTAATTGTTTGGCGTTGTAATTCTACTATCCGGCACCTACTATCACTATGCGTTTTTGAGTGACCACTCAAAAACAGCTGAACCGATTTTATTCAATATAGTTTTTATTGAAAGTACCTTTCAGGCTTCACTTCTATAATTTTTTTAAATTTTTTGGACCTACGGTTCAAAAGTAAGATTGGGGGAGGGGGGCGCTCTTTTTTGAAGATGAAACTATCCTTTGTCCTTTCTCGAGACCCATACTAACTCTATACAAAATTTCATCTAAACCAGTTCAGCGGTAAAAAAATCCTCATACCAACTTCCAATCCCCTTTTCACCCCCCCAAGGGTTTGAAAACTATCCTATGACGTTTCCCGGGACTCAAATTATCTCCATACTAATATCTATCTAAATCGTTTCAGCGGAAAAAAATTCTCCATACAAACTTTCAACCCCCTTTTCACCACCACCAGGGTTGATTTTCAGAATTAAAACCATCTATTATCCTTTCCCGGGACTCAAACTATCTCTATACAAAATTTTATCAAAATCCGTTCAGCCGTTTTCACGTGATGCGCGGTCAAATAAACAGACAAACAGATAAACAGACAAACAGACAATAATTCTAAAAATTGTTGTTACGTGTTCTGTTATCGATTCTAAGTATCCCCAGCCAACTTTTTTTCGATTATCTTCCATGTACAGACTTTCGACCCTCTTCAGCTTTATTATATGTATAGATAGATAGAATAGATGTATAGAATAGATTCTACTAGATGGGCTATCTAGAACAAATTGTGTGCGCCATGTTTGGTGATTGACAGCTGTCAGTTGCTTGGCATCTTGTCAGTGGTGCAAGAGCGAAATGTATGGACTTTAAGTGCCGGTTACTTAAAATAATGGCGAAAATAATTCTTAGACATGCCAATCTCCTGTTACTTAATGATTACTTGATTAGGGCAAATTTTTATTTTGTTGTAGTTAGCTTTTTATTTGATTTTTTATGTGATTTCTACTTAGGATCCTTACCGCCTCTCGATCTATAGCCCTTTCGATCTATAGCCCTTTCGATCTTTATAGGAGAAAAAAACCCGGCCGAGTGTGTGTTCGATAACACATAATGGACGATTGCGTACCTTCAATGGGATAAGAACCAAACTAATACCAAAAGGTCGTATCTGATACCTATGGAAGGAAAGGAAAATTGTTTTGAACATTATCGGTTTAGCCATTTTTGGCGATAACTCAAAAATGGCTAAACCGAAAGTGTTCAATATAATTTTCGTAGAAAGTATATGGTAGGCCACATTTTCTAAAAAAAATTCATATATTTTGGACTTACGGTTCAAAAGTTACAGGGGGGGGGGGGGGGGGCAATTTTTCTGACTTTCGAAGCGATTATTTCTGAAAATATTCACTTAATCACAAAATGCTCAAAGAAACCTCTATAACATAACATAAATACTCTTTTCTCAAACATGCTCGGAAATGTTCCTGTTACGTTAGTAATTAGAGACCAGTAGGGACTCTATTCCAAGGCAGGTTCAGCGCGACGTACGTAAAGGATTTTCATACAACATTAAATCACTCAGCCAGTAACTGAAGCACTAAACAAGTAATTTTATTTCCTTACATGTTTGAGAAAAGCACTATACATGCTTCGACCGTAATCAGCTTACCTGGCTTCGTATTGTAGCTACTATATACTCAGCCAGGAAAGCTTACTTACTGGTCTCTGCAGTAATGTACTATTACGTCACACCTGGCCATAATGTGAGTATTAATTACCGCACGCTACGAGTACGGCAATATTCGTATTATGGCCAGGTGGAGACGTAAAATTGTGTACTTACCACGGGCAGTAAAAAAGAAAACCCTTTATCGCATATTTACAACCCTCGGCTGCGGCTCGGGTCACAAATATCTGCGATTTCGGGCTTTCTTTCTTTTACAGCCCTTGGTAAGTATTGTACTATTATTGCACACTTCAAAATAAAGAAACACATAAAATACAAGTTACAAACAGTAAAAGCAGAGGCAAAACAATTGACAGTCTCATCGCTAAAAAGCGATCTCTTTTAGACAACCTCTTCTCTATATTATTTTTAAAGACCTATCGATGAATGTGGAACACGGTGTTTTTTTTTTAATTAGTTACATGTAGGTATATGCCCCTAAAAATCAAAATATCAACAGTAAGTACATTCGAATAATAAAAAACATATACTCTAACAGTACAAGCACAGTTAAGCTCGATCGATCAGGCGAAAAAAAAAATATACTTAGGGGCGTAAGACAAGGAGACCCACTCTCTCCGAAACTATTTGTATCAGTCCTCCAAGACATAATAAAGGATCTGAAGTGGTCTAAAAGAGGCGTAAACATAGACGGCAAGTATCTCAGCCACCTGCGGTTCGCGGACGATATCGTCTTGTTCGCAGAAAGCGCCGCGCAGCTAGAGTGTATGATGGCTGAGCTAAACGCTGTCAGCAGCAACATCGGGTTGGAACTCAATGTAAATAAAACCAAAGTCATGACAAACTACACTCAAAACCCGATCTATGTAAATGGATCTGTAATAAACTATGTCGACGACTACATATACCTCGGAAAGCAAGCGTCATTCCACAAGAACAGAAACCGAATAGAACTTGATAGACGAATCGCCCTGACATGGAAAAAGTACTGGAGCCTTAAAGAGGTAATGAAGTCGAATATACATATATCTGTAAAGAAAAAAATCATGGATACGTGCCTACTACCATGCCTTACATACAGCTGCCAAACGTGGATATTCGACGTTAACACCAGAAATTATATATTAACCACTCAAAGAGCGCTAGAAAGAAGTATGCTAAAAATTAAATTAAAAGACAAAATCAGACATAGCAAAATAAGGCAGAAAACAAAAGTACTCGATGCTTTATCCTTCGCTCAAAGTCCTAAATGGAAATGGGCGGGACACGTGGCGAGATATCAAGACGACAGATGGACGAAAAAAGCTACTACATGGAAAGGACCAGACGGAAATCGAAGGTAGAAGGAAACAGAAGAAAAAAAAATGTGTTCATTAAAAACCAATTATATACAAATAAAAACATAACAATAAATTAATACCATATATTGTTAGATATAAATAACAAATTAATAAAACCGGCATTGACAAAGAAATGAACACTAATTTAACATAAAATTGTATTATTGCATGCAGTAAATTAATGTAAACTTTGATATTAGGTAGCAAACGTAAGTTTTACTTAGTTTAAATTGAATGTGTTATAATGTAACTGGAAGTGGAATAATAAAAGGCTTTTTTTTTTTATCATACGCCTCCCTAAAAATATTTTTTTCTGCAATTTAACTACACAACTTAATAGCGGCATACAAAATACAACTTATGTCTAAATTAAAATATTCAGATACACACATCTTATAGTTTCCGAGATCCGAGTGGCTGCGACATACCGACGGATGGACGGACATGAGTTAAGGGTTCCGTTTTGCCATTTTGGCTACGGAACCCTACAAAGGGTCCCCAGGTTTTTATTCCACTTAGCAAGTACTTTTTTTCATAGACTTCTTATGAACGTAACTAAGAGGGTGAATTCAAAATAAATACCGCTAATTCTCTTAACATTAAAGTCGTGTTAAGTTCATTTTAATCAACACTCTTAGCAACTAGCTTCTGACTGTACCAGTAACACAGACACAGAGAACCCACTCGTTCTTTATCTTAAATGGTGCTTCCAACATTTAAACTCCTTTGTAGTTTCACTACAGAAATTTACACGTTTCAGCGCTAAAGATGGAAGTATTTTTAGAATAATAACAACGAGAAACCTAGTTCCACAACGACGATCTATATTAAATATACTCTTTGGCATCAAAATATGACAAAATATAATATAGTGAAGTAACAGAGATTAACTCCTAAATAAGATTTTAATAGCTTTAGGAGCATTAACGAAAAAAACAAGAGAATCGGAAATGTATATGCATAATTGCGTTCCTGAATAATTTAGTGCTTTTGTTCGGCGTTTAGACCTCTTGCTCGATTTCGGGTCTACAGCCCCAACACGAATAGAATTGAAACAAGCTGCGGAAAGTCATATAAGACGTAAGGGCCTTAGTTAACCCTTAGCCTGAGTTTTGTAGGGACGCTATTTTATAAACACACTATTAATCCTTCGTCTCATTCATATTTTCTTTTATTTTTTTTATCCTGGCATGGGCTTTATTATTTTAAAGTGGTAAATCGAGCTGTTTGATAGGATGGTAGCCGGGAGAAAATCCAGGAGCCTTCCGCGACCAAACATGATATTTGCTACACTGGAATATTCCTACTGAGATTGTGCTTCCAACGAGATCAGATGAAGCGAGTTCAATGTGATCTGAGTGAGTAATATTTGTTCATACTCTGGCATATGGCTTTAATTCAGTTGCCAGTGTTTACTCTCTAAACGACATTATTCTAAGGCGTTGTTAACTAAATAAACTCTCTTGTAGAGGTAGCTCGTCTTGAGCACTGTAATCATTTACTTTCATTTGAATTGTAAAAGCTTAATGAGAAGGGTAATTTTCTTTTTGAAAAATGTAAAATATCAGGAAAGGAAATGCACGGTTGTTTGTAGATCAACATAAAAGCCTTTTTATGTTGATCTACATTTTTACACTAAATATCGTCTTCATGTAATGGGCTTTTGACAACAATGATCATTACGCTGAAATGCAGAATTACAACGAACACTAACGATCCTACTTTACTTAACTTTTCGACCGAGCGAAGTAAGGACTCATGATCAATTAGCGGTGCAGTTGCACTTATCATATTTGGTAACACCGATAATATATCTATTTGAATTTAAAAATGGTAATTAGCTGAACCTGTGACATACAAACATGGAAAGAGCACTCCTGGTTAACTTCTAGATCATGTAAATGCTCGGTCTATTACATTTACAACAGTAAAACTAAGTTTACTGCCTACCCGGCAATACGAAAAGTTTATATCTAAGAAAAGGTTACAGTAGGTAAAAACATCAAGTTAACTGCTTGTACTACTAACAGTCAGGTTTCGACCAGGGAGGTGGTTTTTAGGGAACCGGAGTCGGAACCGAAGGTTTTTAATGATTTTTAACGGAACCGAAACCGGAGTCGGAACCGGAACCGGAACCGAAGATAATAAACTAATACCTTTGAACGACATAGTTATTCCTTTTACTCCTTTTCTTGAGTAGGTATCATTCGTTTTTACACAGTTAACATTTGCTTTGACTTCACATTTGCTTCGCTCTTTTAATAACAGAACAGGGGGCCGTTTCTCAATAGCTTGTAACTTGTAATACAAGCGGATGTCACTTTTCGATATCTTTTGCTAGAAAGGGACTTCGTCTTGTATTTCAAGTTACAAGTTTTTGAGAAATGGGCCTCAGATAATAATAATAATAATAATAAATACTCTTTATTGCACACCTCATACAGTTACAAGCACAAATTTTGCAATTAGATAAATTTAGGTAGAGGTAACAACAGGCGGTCTTATCGCTAATGAGCGATTTCTTCCAGACAACCTCAGATCTAATTCACATCAAGCTAAAACCCCACAAAGTACCTACCTATGCTGACTGCAACAATTACAAGTCTGCAGTCTATGGTATCTGTTACGCCCCGCTGAACCTCTACTGCCATGTATACCTGCTTTGCAGTCTGCTGAATTAAATTGATATGATAACGAGATAGGTTTGTATTAGGTACATATATTTTTTGATTTTGGAGGTGAACGGATACGGTAAATGCATTGCATACATTTCGACTTTCGGTATGACATCGGTTCTAAATAATCGGAACCGAAACCGGACAGGTGTAAAATAAATCGGAAGTTTCGATATTTCGGAACCGAAGACGGAGCTCCGTAACATCCCTAGTTTCGAGAATACGCCCGAAAGTGATATAACCGAAGACGGAGCTCCGTAACATCCCTAGTTTCGATAATACGCCTGAAAGTGATATTTTAGTGATCAAGGATTTATTTGATGAACAGCTAAGTCCTATTTAGGATGTGCCTCTGTGGCATACGGGACACAAAGTAAACGATTATTGACTGCAACCCTCTAGTTAAGTGTGCTTGTACTAACATAGTCAGCGTTCGACCTAGTGTAACACCGCCTGAGCATGAGTAACATCTCCGAAGGGGAGTACCTACTAGCTCACCAAACGAAGACGCTTAACTGCCTGATAGGGGAAGTAATTCGTGTATAGCTGAATTTTGGTGTAGTTGTAGGCAAAGGTATCTTACACAACATACTAAAAGTACCGGTGGATGGGGGCGCCGCTAGCGGGGAGAGGGGGGTGTAAAGGTCCCTTATTTTGGTTTTTCGTAAATAACTCGGTAACGGTAGCTCATACGAAAAAATGTTCTATTGCTTAATTCATCCACATCTAATTTTCTATAAAAAAGATTCTTTGCAATTTTTTGCTAGGATCAATGTTTAATGAGATATCGAGGAAATACGATAAACACTTTTTTAAACTTTCGGAGCTAATATTTACGAAAGTATTAGTTTTGTCCAAAAATTGTTTCAGAACACCCTTATTGTTTTAAAAAGACCTATCCAACGATACCCCACACATTAGGGTTGGAGTAAAAATAATATTTACCCCCCCACTCCACGTGTACGGGAGGTACCCGAAAAAATAATATTTTTTCACATTTTGTTTTAAAACTTTGCCGGCGTGAATAAAGTACATACTCACACGATTTTTTTATTTTCTAGTACTAACCATCACTGAGCAGGCTGCTCACCCTGCTACCTCACTTCCTACCCTTATAGTTTCGCCATGTCCGTCTGACCCCATCTGTCCGTCTAGACGTCTAGTACTAAACATCACTGAGCAAAGCCGTGGACGGACAGACGGGGACAGACGGACATGCCGAAACTCCAAGGGTAGGACCCCTCCTCACCCTGCTCAGTGATGGCTAGTACTAGAGAAATGAAATTTCGTATAAGTATGTGTTTTAATTACGCAGACAAAGTTTTAAAACAAAATGTGAAAAAATATTATTCTTTCGGGTACCTCCCGTACACATGGAGTGGGGGGGTAAATATTATTTTTACTCCAACCCTAATGTGTGGGGTATCATTAGATAGGTCTTTTAAAAAAAATAAGGGTATTCTGAAACCACTTTTGGATAAAACTAATACTTTCGTAAATATTAGCTCCGAAAGTTTAAAAAAGTGTTTATCGTATTTCCTCGATATCTCATTTAACATTGATCCTAGCAAAAAATTGCAAATAATCTTTTTTATAGAAAATTTGATGTAGATGAATTAAGCAATAGAACATTTTTTCGTATGAGCCACCGTTACCGAATTATTTACGAAAAACCAAAATTAGGGACCTTTACACCCCCCCCTTTCCGCTAGCGGCACTCCCATCCACCGGTACTTTTAGTATGTTGTGTAAGATACCTTTGCCTACAACTACACCAAAATTTGGCTATACACGAATTATTTCCTCTTAGTTTTCCTTCATTAGGTGGGCTATACGCTTAACTGGAAGAGATGTGATTACACACTAATAGCGTTTGAGGTTTGAGTGATCATGGATGTATTCTATGGATAGCTGGCCCCTATTTAGGACGATTTACTGTTATTAAGTATGTACAAAAAATATATGCTAGGCGTTAGGATGTTCCTTATATTGCGTTGCTAATTTTTCAAAATGGCTATATAACGGACATCCTACTGGGTGTCTTTAAAATACGTTTCTTGTTTAGGCATATTTTAAGCGGTATGATTAAGAGGATGAAAACGGGATACGTTCTATGAAAATGATTATACCAACCTACCTGTGAAACTACAAATACCTACACAACTGAGGATCCGGCCAAGGTCGAGGTGAGGTCCGGTTATCTGACATCCGGTTGTTGGCGGCTCACTTTCTTTTTGAAATAAATCTGCTATTGCTTGTGCACCAGCCTTAAGAAGGTAGAACTCCGAAATATGGCATAAACATTTTTTTTAAGTTTAATGGGGTTACACTACCAATAAAGGAAGAAGGTTAACGTTTTTAACGACTTTAACGCAAAAAGTAGCGGACGGCGAATATGTTTGTTATATTATATACCACCTACTTATTCAATGCTCCCGCCATCCTGATGCCAAACAGGATTTTGTAACGGTTACTCTACAGTGAGAAAACTCTCATCTAAATAAAACCAATGCTCAGCCTCAGCTTCAGATGTGATGTTTTCGAGAAAAAACACGAAGACATTTTTAGTAATAATATATGAAGTTTTACGAGTTGTTTGCTGAACGTGGCTGGATAAATGTAAGTTATGCGTTCACAGGCTCTCGTATAAAGAAACCTTTGCGAACGTTAAATATACATGCACATTATCCACCTTAATGCAGTGCAATAAGGTGCAGTTTAACCATATCTTCGAAGTAAATCTTAATGTACCTATATAAATATAGGTTCGTATGTATATGGACGTTTTGATAAAGTTATCTCGTTTCAGCTTTGCGGTGTTACAAGTGTTTGCTTTACACTGATGATTTATGTAGTCTTGTATTATGTTGAGCTACGGTAACGACAGGTTTTTATTATACTATGTTTGAGCAGCTTTTACATGTTAAATACTTAAAGCCTGTCCAGTAATGTATGATCATGCGCCATGTTGCGCAGTTTCATTGGAAATTGGACCCGGGGTATGTCCTTAAACTACGTCCGGACTTGGGTATGTCCTTAAACTATGCCAAAAAGAGAGGTATGGGCACTGCGAATGGCATCTCGCTTAGTGTGGTAGGGCACGTTCAGTGAATGTCATCTCGCTCAAATCTGGAGCAGAGCCCGACTGGGGAAGTACCTCCACCTTACAGAAAACCACAGCCAAATAGCACTAGACCCTACTCATAGTGTTGTGTTCCTGCTGGTGAGTAAGGTTGCCAAAGAGCTCAAAGAGGACCCAGTGTGTTGACGATGAGGGACCCTCTTGTTCCTTTAGCCGTCAACACAGTGAATCCTCCTTTTTGTAAAGGGTCGGCAACGCGCATGTGACTCCTGTCGAGTTACAGGCGTCCATAGGTTACGGTAGCTGCTTACCATCAGGCAGGCGGTATGTTTCTTTGCCACCGTCGTAGTATAAAAAAAAATAATCTTACACTGGCAATAATTTTAATGATAGAATGATAGGCATGTTATGGGCTGTCATCGCTGTCAGTGTCATTGTGGCGGCTTTAATAATAGTATAGTGTTGAATATTAAATAATAAACGACAAAAATGCCCAAAACTATTCATAGTCAAGAGCGAAACATTGTATATAATAAACTTCTATAAATAATACGCTCGGGAAATGAAATTATTGCGCTACGAAAAATTTCCAAATTAACATCAGAGTTGAAAACAAAGGCCATAGTCGATTTTACATAGTAAGTTGGCCCTTAAATCAATTTGATTCGGTTTTTTTTTGTGACTACCTCTTATGGTGAAGGATATTTTTGCTGAGTATCGTACTAGTGACAGTTTTTGACTTATGATTTTTTTTTTTCTTTAATGTATTGTTTTTCGGGATGTATTCAAGCGATTTGCTTATTTTTTTCAAATAGTGTTCTTTATTTAGGTATGCATCGATACTCAAAAAACGAATACTAGTAGTCATATAAAAAATAAATAGTAAAAAAAAACATTTTTTTTATGTAGTGCTGCAGTAGTGACACGTCTAATTTTTTTTCTAGTTTTAGGCCAGACATTGGCCTACTACTTGCCTAAATATCAATTTTTTCTAAACGGTACTTCCTGTCAAACATTTGCAATATGTGTGGTCAAGTTCTGTACTCAATCGGTGTTTTTCAATGTATATACTCTAATGTAAATACAAACTCTTCGATTATTTTTTGACTCACTTCCTGACGTAAATGAATATGTTGACAATGAAGAAAACATACTTTTAGTTGAAAATTGCACAAGTAGCGGCAATAGCTATCAATTTGATATGGCCTTATCTACTTCGAGGGAACAGTTTTGGCCATCAGATGTACACCCTTATCCAGTTTTTTTTGCCGGAGGTGTGCAAATGTTATGTTTGTTATTTTAAATAAATAATTGGTGTTTGCATTGACTTTATTTGATACATATTCCAGAAATACGCGTTTTTTGTAATAATATTTCATGAAACAGATTCATTAAAGTTAAATATTATGAATTACGCTAGTTCAAATCATAAACGGCGATAAATAAATAAATAAGCAGCTTGCATCAAAATCATCAAGTTGTCATTAGCATTTTACTCCTAAATGCGAAAACCTGATAAGAAAACTCATACACAATAGAAGAGTTTGTATACTACATTAAAAAACCCCGATTGAGCGCAAAACGTGACGCACATATGGCTAATGCATAAAATTTTGACAGGAAGTACCGTTTGGAAAATTTTGATATTTAGGCAAGTAGTAGGCCAATGTCTGGCCTACAACTAGAAAAAAAATTAGAGGTGTCACTACTTCACCATTAAATAAAAAAATGTTTTATTTTTTTAAACAATTTTTTTTTTATATGACAACTGGTATTCGTTTTTGGAGTAAGGATGCATACCTAAATAAAGAACACTATTTAAAAAAATTAAGCAAATCGCTTGAATAGGTACATCCCGAAAAACGATACATTAAATAATAAAATTAATAAAATCATAAGTCAAAAACTGTCACTAGTAGGATGTTGATACTCAGCAAAGATATCCTTTACCATAAGGTACTTACAAAAAAACCCGAATCAAATTGAAGGGCCAACTTACTATGTAAAACCGACTATCGCCTTTATTTTATTGATCGTATGGCTACATGTCACTGGATAATCTGGATATAGATAGATATTTCTTCCCTGGGGTGGGAAAGCAGATGATAATGAAAATACAGTGAGTGCTGCGAAGTCCAGATGGGGCAGTGCAGCTGCCAAGTTTGTTACTCTTTTAATACCACCCAGGGATGACGTGTAGGGTTGAAAACAAATCAAGACGTGACATACCATACAGAATAATACACTCTTTGCCTATACTGAACTGTTGCCATATAAATAAGAGTAATATCGCCCTCTTGACAATGATCATATATTTCTGGTCAGGCTTTACCTATTTATAGGTATTTTTGTTTAACCTAAACCATGGAACACATTATCCAGCGCTGTCCTCTGCATTCATACACCGGACCATTGAAATGAGGAAGCATAAGTATTTCAACCAGAACGAGGGACAGGGATCTCGTTTTCGTGGAATCCAGTGATCAGCAAATGTAAGCGTGAAAATACTTGCATTTCCAAACCATCAGATATCGTGAGTGTTGTGTGTAGGCAAAGTGACAACCCAAGCGTGAATGTGGATGATCGAGCTCAACTGCGGGTAGTTCGAAAAACCCGCGCAGCTAGGAGATGCTGATACAATTCCTCGCCAGCCTGCTTGCGACGACGAGTGTTACGGCACGCTCGAAACGTCGGGAAAATAATAAAAGTAAGTGGACGCGATTAAGTCCCGTTTTTGTCAAAATAATACATTAAGTTGTCAGATAATGCGGTATATTAAGCATGGAGACGCCCAGGACTCTCCATCAACCACCTAGTTTGCAATCATGCTGCGGGGAAAGCACGAACGTGCTTTCTACACGAAATGCAGTGCATTCCGATCAAGCTGTCGGCACACATTAAAACTTATAATATCTACAATGAAACACTGTTTTACATTAACATAATACAGCCATTTTTTTAAACCTTCCATACAACGTACACATTTTGTACGAAACCAATTTCATGCTACCATTGTTGTCTTAAGCCTTGTCGCCGTCACTTATTTAAAGCTTACCTATAAATGTCACTTGTTAATAATACTGTTTCAATGTTGATTAAACCAGTTTTAATGTTGATTATGATTATTACCCCTGTTTTATCGTAAAAAATCATGTGGTTCATTGAATACATGTGCATGGACTCTTTTTTTAATGTATATAACACAGAAACTGAATAAGTTAAGAGAAACCTTGGTATATGCCATTAAGTAGCCAACAAAATTGTTTATCTTCGTACGAAATGTTACACTCGAACCTTTGAAAACAACAGAGATAGGAAGGTTTGAAATTTAGGTGTTTCATTGTCCAACAACTGACCCTACATAATTGTACTAATTGTTTGTACTACAAAATTAAGAGCCCGATAGTGTTTTTTTTTTATTTCGTTCTACATTTCGATACCACATTGCAATAACTAACAAGAATATTTTTAAAGATCGTTTCTTTTGTTTCATTTAGAAAAAAATGCACCATAATCTAACAGCCGTTTCGCGATTTTAGGTTGAAGAGGTGAAAAAAGCAAGATTTTTAATGATTAAAATTATGTTAAAATAGTATACATAATATAAAACATATCAATAGGCATAAACATATCGGGTATTTAATAATAATATATATAACTACGTATCAAAGTATTTTTAGCAATGAAAAGACTTCATTATATCTTATCAAATGCAATTTATGTGCGTTATTTCATTATTAGCGATTTTCGTTTGCAAATCGTTACCGTCGTTAATGAAATTATTTAATCCTAAAACCTCTCCATTCGAAATCACTCGAAAATTCCATCATCCCCGCCCACAACATCCCATGTCCGTCTTTTTCAGAACAGCTCAAACGGCCGGATATTAGCATCTTATTTTATCTTATTTAATGAAGATGGATGCCCGTAGGTAATTCAAACTCTTTGCGGTAGGAAATTGATGTCTCGAATTTAATTTAGAGAGACGATTACGACAGCGATGAAATGAAATAGCGTTTTGGAAAATCGTTCTTGCGTGTTTTGTTTTGATATTTATACAGATGTTCATGATTATGCTTAGTTAGTTGGTAATTAGCATATGAACGGGGCATAGACTAATTAACCCAAGACCCCGCATAGCCGGGCGCCCCCGCTGCCACGTTCAAATTAATTTCACTCTATAGTAAGAAACTAATTATTGAAAGTGAGAGTAAACTTAGTACGTCTCCATGGCAACCATTAATGTCTGACTCTCTCTTACGCCCCACGGGACAATCGCGCGTTCCCTGTCTAGCATTGCGTGTTCCTCTCCCGCACCCCTTCTTTTTGGCAGCTTAGGTTTCAAAGAAATAACGCGCTAAGCGGAGTATAGAGATATCCTGTACATGGAACGGGGTATTCCTGTAGGTAGGTATTATATCGACCTATATCTTTTTTCTTCTAATGGACTTTAGGCGGTCTGTAGTCAATGTCAAGTATTAAACCCTACTCATAGTGTTGTGTTCCTGCTGGTGAGTAAGGTTGCCAAAGAGCTCAAAGAGGACCCAGTGTGTTGACGATGAGGGACCTTCTTGTTCCTTTAGTCGTCAACACAGTGAATCCTCCTTTTTGTAAAGGGTCGGCAACGCGCATGTGACGCCTTTGGAGTTGCAGGCGTCCATAGGTTACGGTAGCTGCTTACCATCAGGCGGGCCGTATGCTTGTTTGCCACCGTCGTGGTATAAAAAAAAAAAAAAAAAAAAAATTAAAAGGCGTGAAAATTGGATGCTTGTAAATCAATCAATCTTTGTGTAAGTACAATGTCTTCGATCAATATTTACGGTAACGTTGTTAGGTAGAGGCCTTGCTATTTGTAGAGTGATAGCTGCTCCTTACAAAACAGTACGACGGGTTGTTCAACCAAACAATGGTTATACGCGCTTTGAGACTAATTCTTCATTAGCTGCACACTTGTTCATTAGATCACCGCACAATAAGCTATCAATATTACATACTGAACCACGATACTGAACCAAAAACAAAAAACTGTTCTCAAAGCGTTGCCGCCATGATGACCTCAACAAACATAGACTCCTACAAACCTACATCTTTGTGAGGCATGTAATAAAATAAAGCATGCGTCAATTTTCTAAACCACTCGGTTGAAACATACAATGAAACTTTAGACGAAAATAGAACTGCGACCACATTATCTATTATAAAAAGAAATCTTACAATAACCTGTGCTTGTAAGTATGTTGCAGTGTATGTGTGAATATTTATCGTATTAATCTATTAACACTCAATGACCTATTCATTAATAATATGAAAGTAATGAAAAAGCACATCGTTAAGCCAGACAGAATGTCACATTCTTGAAAGTGAATCAAACAACGGGTTCAGTTACTTGCAAACACATCTAAGCAGCCCTTTGAATTTAAGATAACAACGCACGTATGTATTCCATGGAATGGAAAGATGTAATAACCGCAAGACACACACACACTATGTTCAAGAGGCGCGAATGGCAATATCCTCAACTTTGGACGTTATTTGATCTGACGCTTTGATTTGAATAATGTATTACATTTCAAATGAGAACCGTCACCTTGGCTTTCATCATTGCATATCGCTGCTCCTGTCTAATTCTTAAACCTATCTATCTTGGCAGATGAGCTCAATCTTTGTATAACTTGAGCTCTAAAACTGTACCAATTCTTCGTAAAAATTAATCGTACTTTTACTGGTTTCCTACGATTTCGCAATTGGTTGTTATTGTGAATAACCATCCTTATTGCTCCTATTTATATCATTGTTTCCCCTTTATCTTGTAGATAAGCTATCATCAGGTCGGGCTTTTGACGAATGTTTCCTTTTACGTACGCTTAGAGGTTAAAATCGGGTAGTAGTACCTTCATTTGGGAACACTTTTCTTTAAAAAATATGCGTTTTAGATGTGAAATAATTTGAGTTTAGGTATTCCGTAATTTCATTACTTCCTGGAATTAATAATTAAATTGTATTATAATTAAAAATAAATGGGTATGTGTCCGTTAGAACTGTATAAAATACGACCTTACAATTAACGATTCTGTTTAGGAAGTACGTACAGTCGACGTCAAAGATGTTTACACTTTTGCACTTTACTTCTTCGTTATAAGGCGCACAAATGTATAAATATTTTACATGTCGACTCTACTTAATTATTCGAGTGACTGATGGACGGACTTATCTTAAGTGATTATTATTATTACCATACCTGTGCTGATAGGCCAAGCAAATAAGATCTATAAAAAGTGTTTTGAGGAATTAATTCCCAGCAGGCTGGAAATCGTTTTAATACCTTCATGTGGTCCTAAATGAATGTAATCTGAGTTTGCCCAATCCCAAGAGGTGTGCATAACTTTTTAGCAAAATTTTTGCTCTTTGTCAGGTTTTTGCTTGTAGCTCGAAAACAGTACGTCCGACGGAAAATGTCATAAATAGTTTTCTGATTGGGTACATTTTAGAAATTTGCACTTAAATGTTCTTAGTTGTAACAATGCATTAAATGTACGCCTCACACCTCATATTTATGGAAAATATGCCACTTAGAAGGAATTAGTAAAAAACCGTGTTTGTGATCATGCCAAATTTAGTCTTTCAAAATGACTGAATTTGAAAATTGAAATATCTATATAACGTGAAATTGTATTGTCTTCAACTTTTATTCTATAGGTTTTTCAACAGGAGTTACCTGTTTCATAGATATGTGATATGGAAGTCAGTTTTGTATTGGTGCCCCGAGTTAGAACACTTATGCTTATGTAATCATCTAAGTGTCTTTTTCCTTTCAAGTTGAAACTTAGAACACTTATGCTTATTACATCTAAGTGTCTTTTTCCTTTCAAGTTGAAAGGAAAAAGACACTTAGATGTAATAAGCATAAGTATTCTAACTCGGGGCACCAATACAAAACTGACTTCCATATCACATATCTATGAAACAGGTGACTCCTGTTGAAAAACCTATAGAATAAAAGTTGAAGACAATACAATTTCACGTTATATAGATATTTCATGAGTTTCAACAGATAGTTAATAAAAAACATTCTGGTGATGAAAATTACATAAAATTAACCTTTTGCTGTCCACCTGACTAAAAAGTTTTCGACAAAAGGGTGGATGTAATAGGCCCTTCAGCAGTGCACCGCACGCAATGAATTTTGTATTTATTAGCTACAAATTAGTGAAACTTTCCTTTGACAACCTCTGTCATTAACCAAAACATCCTAATCAATCATAACTAAATATTCATGCAGCACAACTTGCAGGAGTATCTAACCTAAACTACGAGTAACTTGGCCTGGTCAGACACGTTTCAAAGTAAATAAACTAGGCCAATCCCTATCCCGTAGCTCTCCAGATAATAAAAGTCGCAACAACCAAAACACTTGAGACGAATAACGACGTTTTTATTTATAAAGGCATTCATCGTGAGCTGAAGAGATTTCCACGCGCGTGATCGCGGAAATTATGAGTAATTATTTTCGTGTTCCGATTTCCGAATCCAAGGCTAAATGTAATGATTTCGGAGGCCCTTATCAGGTAATCTGAATTATATTAATGGAATCTCTTGGGTTCGTTATATTTAAACGATCTAAATGATACTCATCAATCATCATCAGTTAAAGCTTTAAATGAGAAATGGTATTATTTTTAAGTAAGTAGGTAGTTACTCATCATCAACCTCAATTTTTATAAGTCATGTAGGCCACTTTGAAATTCTTTGCAGCCTAATATAATTTTTCGAGCACTAATTAGCAAGTACGATAAAAAATTTTAATCAAGTTCGAATTGACCACTTTGAAATTTTTAGATCTACTAACTAACAGATGAAAAATATTACCATCCTTTCTTCGCCAGGCATCAACATTTTCAAATACCTACCTACTTTTAATAAGCGAATCAGACCAGAAGGCCTAGCCAACGTGCCAATCGTTTACGCTCCGTAGCGAACGAAACGCAGCTGTCACTGTCGCACTAATATGGAAGAGTGATAGAGAGAGATGACTACGCTACGCCACGGAGCGTTAACTATTGCCACGTTGGCTAAGTCCCCAGGTGCCGTTAAAATACATCAACAATACATTAAAACACAATATATCCTTAAAAAAACTTCAACACACAATAAATATTCAACCAATATTGAAGTTACATCGGAATAATTTTCAAGAAAATCCTAGTTAGACCTACGGGGCCATGGGACCGTAACACGTTTTGACGTAAAAAAACTTCAATACAACTCCAATCAAAAAACTACGCAATACAACTAGCGCCTAAACGTCTGAATCAGAAATATCAGAAGTTGCTTGAAACTTGTTCCGCTGCAACTCCAATACAATTTCAATATTGGTTGATTATTTGTTGTGTGTTGGATTGGAATTATATTTGACAAAGATTGTATTTTGAAAGTATTGATTATATATTTTAAAATTAGAATACGGGACCATGACGATACAGATCTTCGAACTTAAAAGTAATTTAAAGTTTTATTATTGATTTTCGCTCGAAATAGACCAGCAAATTGAATCTTTCCTGATTTTTCTAGGCTTGTAATGTATTCCGTACCTCCTCTGTAAAAACTGAAATGAATTCAAATAACAGCTCGGCTGCAGAAAGATATTAAAATATGTATTTGAGCGGGATTAAAAAAAAACCGGTCATGTTCAAGTCGGACTCGCGCACGAAGGGTTCCGTACCATTATCTATAAAAACGGCAAAAAAATCTTGTCTGTTGTATGGGAGCCCCCTTGAATATCAAATTTAATCCGTTTTTAATACTTGTTACTATAGCGGCAACAGAAATACATCATTTGTGAAAATTTCAACTGTCTAACTATCACGGTTCATGTGTCAGACGGACAGCGGAGTCTTAGTAATAGGGTCCCGATTTTACTCTTTGGATACGGAACCCTAAAAAATCCATACTAATTCTTACATTAGGGAAGACCGAGGTGAATCGGAGCGCAGGGCGAAATTGATAAAGTTGAGCATTTTTGACATGCTACTGATGCACTGATTGACTGTCCGTAGCTACCCGCGATCTTAATTTGATAAAAATGCTGACCTTGATCCGTCTTGCCCTCCGATACGATTTGGTCTACCCTACCTAGAGACAAAAGTGGCACTTTTCCTTTTTAGGACTAATGTACGTGTTTATAAAATTAAAATTAATCTTAAATTATAATTGCATTCTACACATTACCGATCCAACGCGAGGAAAATCCTGTATTGATTGGGGATCAGCAACATACACACTACAATAGGAAATATTCACAAACTGCACCTGGCTGACCATGAAACTTGTCAAACACTACAATTTGATATTGTAGATGAATCTAAGCCTCAAACTCAATACTGGTACATTAAGAGAAAATCATATAACCAGGAAAACATACGCAAATTTGTTAAAGGTATATCCTGTTTTACATGGCGTGATTGTTTTAGTGAACGTAATTGTGATGTAGCATTTAGTAGATTTCATGACAAATTCTGTCGTATGTATAATCTTTGTTTCTCAGAGCAAAGAATAAAAGTGACTTCAAACACCAGTAGACCCAAATGGATTACTAAGGGCATAAAAAAGTCATGTCAAAATAAGAGACACCTGAGGTTTCTCTATCACAAAAACAGAACTAAGACTCAAAAAAACATTTATAAAAAATACAGCTCACTGTTAAAGTTGTGTATTGGACAAGCACAAAGGAACTTAAACCACAAGTTCATAACACGCTCAAGGAACAAGAGTCGAGCAACATGGGCCGTTATTAAGGACAAAGCTGATGCAACTAATAATTTTGAATGCATAGAATCGTTAAAATTTAAAAACAAATATATTCACGATCCCACTGAAATAGCTAACACATTCAATGATCATTTCACATGTACTGAAATTGTGTTCAAAAGCCATAGCACCAATTCTAACTCATTTAATAAACGAGTCTTTCAGCCAGGGAAAGTTTCCTTCCAGGCTTAAAATATCAATCGTAAAACCGCTTTTTAAAAAAGAGGATAAAGAAGCCGTAGGTAACTACCGTCCTATTACTCTCATATCCATATTTGCAAAAGTGTTTGAAAAAGCTATGCATCATAGAATGTCACAATTTCTAGACAAACATAAAATAATAGCTAACGAACAAAATGGGTTCCAAAAGGGAAAGTCAATTTCACACGCATGTTACTCTCTCATTGAATCTATTACTCAAAGAATCGACGAAAAAACTCCCGTTACAGGAGTATTCTTTGATATGAGTAAAGCTTTCGATTATGTTAATCATGACATATTACTAGCGAAATTAGAAAGGTACGGATTTAGAGGAATATCAATCACATGGCTTCAAAGTTACCTTCATGACAGAAAACAGTACGTAGAAATAAATAGAATAGATGACAAAAATGAAGTAATCACATATCGTTCTACAGAAAAACATAACTGCACGGGAGTAACCCAGGGCAGTGTTTTAGGTCCACTTTTATTTATTCTTTACATTAATGACTTACCAAAGATTACTAGCTATAATATAATTCTATTCGCTGATGACATTTCTGTATTGATACCAGATGATAAGCACGATAAAAATATGAATTTGACTAATATTCATACAACTATTGACTCTATATGTAATTGGTTACAATTAAATAACTTGGCAATTAACATAAGTAAAACTAAATTTATACAATTTTGTAACATTAAAACAAATACAGAAAATTTGGATATCATTTGTAAAGGCCATACATTAGAAGAAGACAACGAAACACGATTTCTTGGATTGATAAAAGATCGACATTGTAAATGGAGATCCCATGTAGACAATGTATGCAGCCGACTAGACAGATTTTCACACGCGCTACGGAGACTACAACGCGTATCTGACGAAAAACTGTCATTATAGCCTATCATGGGTATGTCGCCTCACTGATTAGGTTTGGTCTGATAATTGGGGGTAACTCACCAGACATAAAGAGAGTGTTTATTAGCCAGAAAGATTGTATCAGAGCTATTTGCGGAAAAGGACCCTTAGAACCTTGTAGACCTCTCTTCAAAAAACTAAAACTGCTTACCTTGACTAGCTTATACATCTTAGAAATATGCATGTTTGTAAAGGCAAACATAAAGCAATTCACCAAAGTTACTGTAAATCCAAACCTATGTCCTAGAGATCCCACCAGGTTGGTTGGACTAAAATGCAACAGTGCATTTGAAAGAAATTGTTATATAATGTCAATCAAAATTTATAATCACCTACCGCCAGATATTAGGGAAATTAGTGACATTAAGAAATTTAAACGGACACTGTATTTGTGGCTTTTAAATAGACAAAATTTATTATATAACCTAACTTGACTGTTGGCTTTTTTTGACTATAGCAATGTTTAATATTGTATTTTATTTAAAAAAAAAGACATCCTGTTAACTTTAATAATCGTCTGTACATATACATAGATTTAGATATACATAGATATAATTAAAATTAAGGCCTCATTGCATGCTAATTATGGCTAAATGTGTGATTGTTTATATTATTTTAAGATCTATTGTTAACCACATTTAATGCAAATAAAGAACTATACTATACTATACGTTTGTTTAATTATTATATGGTGGTATCGTTATTTCGTCGTTCTAGTATGACAGGTAAATCAACTCCAAAGGGGTGAAAACGGGGTTGAAACTTACGACCTATAAGCGGATGAAGTTGCGAGCTGAGGCTAGTTTTATAAATAACAATTATGCAGGAAGTAGGCAAGAAATTATATTCAAATACTTTTTGAACAATTTTATTCATCTATTTGATATTGACAATTGGTTGCACTAGAATTAATACTTATTTTGGAATCTGTCGGTCGCCTTGCGGATAAGGCCGGACGTTGCTAAAGGTCATTAAGAGGATTCATTACGAATACCGTTGTGCTAATTTCGAGAATTCAAGTTCGGATTTGTGGCATTGATACACACAAATACCTATAGAATTGATTAGATGATACAAAAATAACTAGTAGTCCGCCTCGAACTCAGAACTCGCGATTTCCTTACAAACGAATGACCAATATAACAAGACCCTCATAATGATTTTTTCGGGCCTTCTAGCTAGCCCCATGACCCCTTGGTCGATCCTGCTCATATACGAACTCTCAAATTATATGTATCTCTGCTACAACCCCAACACATTTCATGAAGATCAGAAAAGCGTTACTAAAGTTATCGCGGAACAAACTCTCAAAATCAAAAAGCTATCGAAATTCCGGGACGTCCCGCTAGCCAGAAGTTGTTTGTGAGAACTTGCTTCGCTTACGCTCTGCTCATTCGATTAAGATAAGATAAATTTTAATGTATATTTTTACTATCCTCTTTGCTCCACTTGGCATCAAATTGTTGCCTTGCCTTGTGCTAGATCGGAATTTAACTAGGCACACATCAACTCTCGTCACGTCACGTTCCTAATATCAGGCGAAAAAAAAGAAAAGTAATCAGAAATAAAAATCTATTTCAGTTTGTAATTTACATACTTATACTCTATGTCTTTAGGTATTTAAATAAAAGTAAACAAACAATTTTTACATTTTCGGGTAGTTACAACTTTTATTGGTTAACCAATCAAATACAAAATTGCCTGGATCTGTCACTTAACGACCTGGCTTTAACCAATATTATTTGATCGTGTAATGTTTTCATCTACCCTCAACTGGCTTAAGGAGCCATTTGAGGGTAGATCTTATTTACTTTTATTTAAATACCTAAAGGTACAGAGTATAGTAGAATGTTTAATTAAAATACGGCCACCTGGCCTAAGCGGTAGTGACCCTGTGCCTACGAAGCAGGAGGTTCAAGGGCATTTATATTTGTGTGTTTATCACAGGTATTTGTTCCTAAGTTATGGTTGTCTTCTATATATTTAAATAGTTATATATATATCTATCTATTATTATATATCGTCGACTAGTCTAATTCCCACAACACAAGCCTTAATGAGCTTACTGTGGGTAAGATTGCCAATAATATTAATTAATAAGTTAGTTAATATAATGTATTTTAATTCAATCTTGTTTTATGTAATTTAATTTAATTTAAATGCATTTATGAATGGGTTTATAAATAAATAAATAAATAAAATAAATATGATAGGACAATCATACACAAAATGACCTAGGCCCACAGTAAGCTCAATAAGGCTTGTGTTATGGGTACTAGACGACGATATACAGGGTTATTTTTTAGTCAGTTAACAAAAAAAAAACCCTGACTTCGGTAACGTTAATAGAACCCATTTCAATAAAAAAACCTGTACTTTTTATTTTTACGATTTATGATTTTTATCCCTAACATTTTTTACAAATTACGCGCACCCTACACACAGCTGGTTTTGGGGTCATTTGAGTGCGACGGAGGAGTGTGCGGGGAACGCGGGCGGCGGGGGTGCGCGCGCGCCGCCTCACAAAAGAACCGCCGCGCCGCTCAGTCTCGCGCCGCGCTCTCTGTCTGACGGATCGTCGTTTCATGTTCTCCGCACTCGCCGCTGAGCCAACGCGAAGCGATGTACTCAAACCGAGAGTTTTATGAAATGGTGAGAGTGTACGCTAGGGCCGATGACAATCTGCGAGCGGCTCGTAGGTTGTACGAGGCAGAGATTCTGCCTGTGTTAAGAAATACCGGTTTGCCTAATGCTCGTCTTCCAAGTCTGCCTACAAATTTGTCGGCGAGTCAGAGGCTACTGGATTTTGGACAGTTTGCAGTGCCTGCGCATGCTCAAGGTCGTGGAGCACCACGTTTACCTGTGGAAATTGAAGAGGAGGTGTTAGGCTATTTCGCTAACAACCCGAGGGCCAGCACAAATGACGCAGCACGGCGTTTCGGTGTGAGCCAGTATGCGGTGTGGAAACTTTTAAATTCAGAAGGAATGCACCCTTATCATTTTCAGCATGTGCAAGCTTTAAATGACCAAGATGCAGGGCCACGGCGAAATTTCTGCAACTGGTTGATTAACAACGCCGACCAGAACATTTTGTGGACCGACGAGGCCCTTTTTACCAGAGTGGGCCTGTACAACATCCACAACGAGCATTGGTGGGAGTACAATAATCCCCACGTGATAAGAGAACATCACCACCAAGTGCGATTCAGTGCAAATGTGTGGGCAGGAGTTTTTAGAGACCAGATTTTAGGGCCTTATTTTGTAGAAGGTCGCCTTACCGGAGCCACGTACCTCGACATGTTACGGGGTGTAATTGAGGACCACATCGAGGAAAACGTGCCTCTGCGCTACCTGCGGGAGTTTTATTTCATGCAGGACGGCGCTCCTCCTCATTACAGCCGTATCGTGCGCGAGTACCTCGATGAGAGGTACGGAAACCGCTGGATAGGGCGCGGTGGACCGGTGCCCTGGCCAGCTCGATCACCTGACCTAACTCCTTGTGACTTTTTTTTGTGGGGTGAAGTGAAACGTAGAGTTTACGTCGAAGAAGCTCAGAATATCGATGATTTGAAAAACAAAATTATTTTAGCATTTGATCAAGTGAGAAATGAACATTTTGTGTTAAGGAACATTAGTGGAAATGTCCTAAAACGTGCTAGACTGTGCTTGCAGCAAAATGGACTGCATTTTGAACAATTATTAAAATACAATTAGTGTAAGTGAGTTAAGTGAGGAGAAATGGACTCCATTTGTAAGTAAATTAAAAATTATTGTAAATAGCTGATTCCAATTTTTAAATACGCCTTAGCACATGTCGTTTTTCACTTTATCGACTTCTTATCATCAATAACAATGATAATTAATTTGTCTTAAAATGTTAAATGTTTGTTTTTTTTTATTGACTATCGACATGGGTTTTGACGGTCCTAAGCCCGTGAAAGTATGAAGGAAATTTTGGAATCAATTTAAAAGGAGAGGAGGGGGGGGGGACGCTCCGCCTGCGCGGCGAAGAACAAAAGCGGCAATCTTTGAACTCCGCCCACACCGCACAGCTCGCCCGCCCTCCACTCTTACCCCCTGCGCAAGCGCTGCCACTGGCCGCGAGCGGGTACCGGCTCACTCCTCGCCTCCGCCACTACCGTCAGAGAAAGTAGGGTGACCAAGTCATCTACTGTTTCTATGGAAACATTTGGGTGCACTTATCTTTTTTTTTATTTGAGAAGGGATAAAAATAAAACAAAACGTATATTTCATTTACCTTAGAGATCATTTATACGAAGTTTGTTAACTGACTAAAAAGTAACCCTGTATATATAATAGATAAATATGGATAAATACTTAAATACATAGAAATCATCCATAACTCAAGAACAAATATCTGTGATAAGATAAGCCTTTGATAAACACACAAATAAATGCCCAGACCAGGATTCGAACCCGGGACCTCCTGCTTCGTAGGCAGGGTCACTACCGACTAGGCTAGGAGGCCGTCTAGACCTCAATAAAGATTTTGTTTTTATCTTGTTTTTTAATAAATTATTAAACTATTAAATAAAATATTTGAATTATTCTCCACTTAGTTTGATCTTACATTTTTTAGTACACTTCACCCGGAAACGTAAAATATCAAAGCTTAATGTGAAACCCAATTGCTTCCATCGCTACACAGAATGCGGAGGTATTTTATCAACGCGTTATTGCCAATTTTGGGCCATTCCGTTCCACGCCGTAATTTACAATACCAACTTTGCCAGCAATAGTGAGCGCTCGAGGGTTCGGATCGTTTTGTTACATTTGTACAGTTGAGGAATTTTACTTCAAAGGGACTTACAGAAAAGTTAAGCCATGATTTTTAAGCTTCTTTTTTTAAGCTAGCACAAGGGTGCGTTTTGGCACCAACTCTTTTCGCTCTTTACTTTGCGGTTGTCGTCAGAGACGCCTTACAAACGTTAGGGGACGGCATCCGTATTCGTTTTCGCGCCGATGGCAGTATTTTTAATCTAGCTAGGCTGAAGGCACGCACGAAAATTTCTGTGGCCACTATCACGGAGATCATGTATGCAGACGACCTGTGCTTTGTGGCGGATTCCCCGGATAGTCTGCAAATGCTTATGACGAGCCTCAATGAGTCCTGTCAGCGCTTTGGCCTTAAAATTAGTGTCAAGAAAACGGAAATCATGGGGTTGGAGACACTAGCGCCCGTTGACATCAGACTCGGCGACGACTCTCTTAAGCAAGTAGACAGGTTCAAGTATCTGGGGAGCACGATATCGTCCAAGTGCCACCTTGACGACGAAATTAATTGCAGAGTCGGAGCGGCTGCCGCTGCCTTCGGCAAACTTCGCATCAAGGTGTTCCGTTCACATGACATTAAGCTCCAGACCAAGGTCTCTGTGTATATGGCAATAGTCTTGCCCAATCTCCTGTATGCCTCTGAAACATGGTGCCTCTACCGAAAGCACTTTCGCATTTTGGATAGGTTTCACCTGAAATGCCTGCGCGACATTATGAACATATCTTGGTCGGATCGTGTAAGAAACACAGAGGTTCTACGCCGTGCTAATGTCAGCGGCATTGAAGCCTATCTAATGCGGCGACAGCTGCGATGGTGTGGTCATGTCTCCCGAATGTCCAATGGCAGAGTGGCTAAGCGCATCTTCTACACTGAGCTGCAAAGAGGTAAGCGGATACAGGGCGGCCAACTTTTGCGCTACAAAGATGTGCTCAAGCGCCACATGCGGAGATGTGACATTGAGCCATTGCACTGGGAGACTTTGGCGCAAAACCGGCCAAAGTGGAGGCATACTGTGAGGAAAAAAGTGCAAGCCTTCGAAGATCAGAGACAAGTAGAACTCGACGCGAGGCGTGACGAGTTGAAGGCCCGACCACCTGCGGCCATAAACTATTATTTTGTCGGAGGGGTGTTGACCTGCAGTAAATGTGGCCGTACATTTACTGCTAAAATAGGCTACGTCAGTCACCTGAGAGCCCACGGACGTCGCTCTCACTAGCCAGCGCGAACCAGTCGCCATGGTCGAAATCGGCCTGGATAGGATGATGATGATGTGCAGCTTGGTCTGCTATTCGAATAATTACCTAAGTACAATCTGTAAGAGAAATATAAGAAACGAGGATCTAATAGAGGCCCAGTGGCGAACCCGAGAGTGAGAAATAATCTCTTTGATATTTTATTACTGGTGTTATGGGTATTTATTTAGTAATAAGGAGGACCAGTAAGGGTAAGCGTATACACACGGAAAATAAGTTTCGTTTACTGCCAGTAGTACCATTTACTATAAAAGACGAAAGAGAGATCAGTCACGCAAATACACTATCATTGTTTTCCTAAAATGATAGATACAATAAGACTGAAATGTGTAGATACTCAAGATATTAATCGAATCTTACTTTAAATATACATTTATTAAATCTTGTATATAAGACTGCGTTTCCACCAGAGATGAGCGAGGATGCGTTGCGAGGACTGTGTTTGTGAAGAACCAATCCTATAATTGCGCTGTGCAAGGCCAGGTAAATTAAGTGATTTTGTTGGGTCTTAAAAACACATTCCTCGCAACACATCCTTGCTCATCTCTGGTAGAAAGGTAGCATTAAGCAGAAACGTCAGCTCACGATACCATAATTTAATTTTTGTGTTTTATGGTTCCCCATTTTCCCCAAATTCGCTGCAAACGGGTAAGGCTCTTCGGAACCGTCAACTCCTGCAACATTGCCTACGTTGCTTAATTTTGCACGACTAGAAAAACTGTGATTCTCTATATCTCATCATCCTCTTGCCCTTGTCCCATTTAGTTGAGGTCGGCGCAGCATGTCTTTTTTTCCACACATCTCTATCACCCGTCATCTCATCACTCACATCCTTTCTTTTCATATTATCTCTCACACAGTCCATCCACCTTTTCCTAGGTTTGCCTCTTCTCCTAAATTTCTCCACATTCATTCTTAATACCTTTCTCGTAACATGACTTTCATCCCTCCGCATAACATGCCGGACCACGCTAGGCAATTAGCCCGTAATTAGTCAGTTAGGGGTGCGACTTTCAGGCTTCCTCTTATATATTCACTAGCTTTTGCCCGCGGCTTCGCTCGCGTTAAATTCGGGGTAACACGGTTCCCCTTTCCTGATTTAAAACACAGAAGAGAACTCGGAACAGAATATTATTTTAATACGCTACTGTAGACGATATTATTTGTCTTTATAGCTTATGCACGATTTTTTTGTTAGTCACAAATACTCCGCATACCAATTTTTAGCTTTCTACCTTGAAAATTGCGAAATGCTCCATACAAACTTCCACCCCCCATTTTAGGGAAGTGGGGGGTTAGAAAGAGACAAAAAGTAGCCTATGTCACTCTCCATGGGCGCGATTCGAAAAATAAACACACACACTGGACAGACACAGCTCCAACCCAACTCAACCCAACTCAACTCAACGCTATAACGACATTGACATTTGCTATTCGAACAGATTTTCATTCAACATTGGTCTCATATTGGTCTCACATTGGTCACACATTGATCTCACATTGGTACAACATTGGTTGAGTTGAGTTGGGTTGAGTTGGGTTGGAGCTGTGTCAGTCCAGTGTGTGTGTTTATTTTTCGGATCGCGGCCCATCCCTTCAACTATCTCCACTTAAAAAATCACGTCAATTCGTCGTCCCGTTTTGCCGTGAAAGACGGACAAACAAACAAACAAACAAACAAACACACACATACAATTTCCCATTTATAAGATATTTAAACATCTTTTTCGTGAAGAACACCACGTTTTTCAAGCATCGTAAGCAATGTTGCAGGAGTTGAAGGTTGCTTTATCGGTAGAGCGGCGCCATGTATCTCGGAGTTAATTGTTTTTCTCTCTAAACAATATTTATAAAAGGTGGAAACGCCACTAAGTATAGTAAAGAAAAACATAGTCATAGTTAATCCACTTTGTTATTCATAAAGGTCCGTATTCGAATATTCGATGAATTACTTCGTACAACGACGCACTCAATATGTATCTCGAAAACGTAACGCACGACCAACTCACAAAGAGCTATACGTATCCTGCAATATGCTGTAGTTAAGAGTGGACGAGAGGTCTGCTGAAATTGGTGGAATATAATATTCAAGACGTGCTCGTCTATGTGACGGGACAGGTAGCGTTATTATCTTGGACGTACTTGGTTATAAGCCTCCTGGCATGTATTACGAGTAACATAGATAAGCGTATCGGTTTTATATATTTTTGGTAAAGTTAACAGAAGCCATTTCTTTAAATAAAATAAACTGAACTGTAAATTTCCAATATCTAAATAAGAAAGGATATTGGAAATTAAACCTCCAGGGAGGGTTAAAAGAGAAAAATTAGAAAAGGGGATGAGATGACTACTTAATTATTTTTAGATTTTAGTTATATTATAGTTTGCGCAAACATCAAACGTAACCTAAATTAAGAACCTACCAACAAACCTCCCAGAATGTATCAGTGTTAACTGTGTCATGGGTAAATGCGAGAGGGTCGAGAAATATATTTCTGGGTGAAATCAGTAAGATATTAAGTTTGTATGCATAACAATGACGCTTAAGCCTGTTCTAAAAAGGAGACAAGATTTATGTCACTCATAGTGACTTGTTTGTTCCCACTGTTACTGAATAGGGGTGATCAAATTACGGGAGAATATGCTCGAGACGAATAGCAATAATATTATTTTTATACTAGCTTTAGCCCGCAACTTTGTCCACGTAGCAGACGTGATCAAACCCCTTTCTCTCTCTCCATCCCTCTAGTTTAGTATTTTCGTATCACTTCCCCGAAGAAAGATTGAGGGAGGCGATGGCTGAGATACGCGCCATATTCGTGAACGGGTGCTGTTTGTGGAGTCCGGTCTGTTTAGGCTAACTGGGACAAAACTTTTACATAACTTTTTATTAATTAGGTATATTTTATTTTAGTTTAACTGGCGTGAGACTTGTTCATCCTTAAATTTTTATTTTCCTTAATTATAATTATTAATTATATAGAATATAGGTGACACTTTGAGACCTTACACATATCTAAAGATAAATTCCAATAAGTATTTTTTTTTTGTATACTAGATAGAGTTACTTACTGTTTCTTGATTATTATTTAAATTTAAAATTTCTAACTGTCGATGATGGATTATCGTAATTATTGTATTGATTGGAAATGTAAGTAGAAATTTAATTGTTTTGAAAAAATAAGTCCCGCCGAGTTTCTTGCCGGTCATAATTCTTCTCGGGTCAGAGGTGGTAGGGTTAGATCCGGTGTAGTTTGTTTTTTCTTTCTCTTTTACTTTGATAAACTATCTGACGTATAAAAGTGCCCTTCTGGTCTACTTACCGAATAAATGTTAGAGTTTGAGTATTTTCAAATTATTTTTAACTTCTAACTTCAAAATAAAATGATGTTATGTTGTCCCTTTTAGGAAAATCGCAGTTAAAAAAAACTTGTTGCCAATCGATCCTGTTTCAATCAGGGATTAAAAGTCTCTTAAAAACCAATCCGGTTAGGGCACTTGGAAGGACACATTTTGGGGCAATCATTCTCTGGCCGAACTAAGCAAGACTCGTGTGTAAATTGAACTTATGTTAACAAAAAAAACATAAGAGACATAGAGAAGATTAAAATAACCCGGGAACCTAATCATCGTGATCAAACTATCAATCATCTAACCCTTACTGGAATTCTAACCCCATTCTGATAAACACACAAATATAATAACTGGGATTCGAACCCAGGAACTCAAGGTTCATAAGCAGGGTCTTAGGTTACAGAGGCAGGTGCAAGTGAAATGAAATAAGGAAAAATGAGATGCTCTTGAACTATGCTCATAACTTTGAATTTCTACCTCATTCGTATTTATGAAATCACAAACTTGCATCATCGTTACTCTGCTCTGGGGGCTCAATGTTACTCTGCGTCCGTAGGAAACGCCTTAGACAACCCTACACGTGATCCCTGGGTGGTGCTAAAAGAGTAACAAACTTGGCAGCTCCACTGTCCCCTCTGGACCTCGCAGCACTCACTGGATTTTCTTCATCATCTGCTTTCCCACTACTGCTATCCCAGGGAAGAAATGCCTAGCTATATCCAGTGACATGTAGCCATACGATAAATAAAATAACAAACTTGCAACAGACATTAAATTCAAAAACTTGAAAGTCGTGTCGCAAAGTTTCGATAACTTTAACTTTCGTCTCAACTCTTTGAAACGAAACGATTTGAACAGTATATAAGAATAAAGAATCCTAGTTTAGGTCCCGAAGGATGTAGCGGGTTTTCTAGTGGAAAATTAAATATAAAACTTTGAAAGAAGTAGGTACAGAAAGACCACGGCCAAGTGGGGGTGTGACCACGAGACGTTTTGTATACTAATCTGTATATGATATATTTCATATTCATATTCATTTATTTTGTATTAAACATACATTGTCAAATTACATGAGATCGATGTTAATATTTACATGGATAAAAATTCTAGAATAATACTTAGATTCAGCAAGTTATAGTGATTTTACATTAAACAAAAATACATAAATACATTTTCTCTTCAATAATAAATTCAGTTCCAGAATAATAGGCTTTTGGATTAAGAAAAAATTTAGTTTCAAAATAAATCCACGAGGAGGGAGCGTTTTTTATAAATGTGTGGGTAGCATACTACCTGAAATAGCAACTAACAGACAGCGACAACAACAAATCAAACAATGTATTAAAAGAACAACTACAGATCCCCAAGCCGGTCGGTCACCGTGGGGAGCTCGACCAAAACCCTCCATCCAATAATATTAAGGACATAATTAACAATAATAGTAAAAACGAAAACAAAGTACATACTGCGTCTCAGAATAGATTCAAACATTTAAAAATAGGGACATACAATGTCAGATCACTGGCTTCAACTGAAAGGTACTTAGAACTAACACATGCCCTTGAGAACATAGATTGTGACATAATTGGACTAGCAGAAGTCAGAAGAGTAGGCTGCCAAATAGACGAATACGATAAACACATCTTATGCTACATCGGAGAAACTAAAGGCCGGCATGGTGTGGGTTTTCTAATAAAAAAGGAATTAAAGCCTCTAATTAACAAATTTGTAGGGGTATCAGAAAGAGTAGCACTATTGAAAATCACAGTTGAAAACTTACCGATCACCATAATACAGGTTTACGCACCAACGGAAAGTGCAACAGACGAAGAACTCCAAAAATTTTATGACAGCCTCAGGACAGCCCACACACTAGCAGATAAAACTCTAATAGTGGCAGGAGATTTCAACTCAAAAATTGGAAAACCAACACCACATGAAAACCTAGTCATGGGGAACCATGGCTATGGAGAACGCAATGCAAGAGGACAGCATCTAATTAACTATGCCTATGAATACAATCTATACATAATGAATACTTTATTCAAGAAGAAAGAAAAAAAGATGTGGATATGGCACTCACCAGACTACAAAACCAAAAATCAGATAGACTATATTCTAACAAACAAGCCAAATCTAATAAACAATGTGGAAGTTCTCGCAAATACAAACTTCCCAACGGACCACAGACTAGTACGAGCCTCATTTGTTTTAAAGCATCCCAGGAAGTGCAGGTCCAGCTTTGGCAATATACCAAAAACACCTAAAACACAAACTGAAATAGAAAACTACCTCACAAACCTGAAGGAACACACAAGGGATCTTACAATAACATACAACTGGCAAGGAAATGTACAAAAACACTACGAAAAACTTCAGAAAGCCATAATAGATAGTACAAAATCACATGAACGAACAACCACCAAGGGCAACCAAATACTCAGCGAACCAACCAAATCCCTATTGATGCAACGCACAGAGCTAATTAAAATTAAAAATAAGTCCAAAGAACAAAAAGCAAAACTAAGCGCTCTATTCAAAAGAACCAGCAAAGCAATAAAAAAAGATTATGAAACACACAGATACAATATAATAGAATCAAACCTTAAGTCACATCGAAGTACGAAAAGGGCTCACAAACAACTTACTATGCAAAGAACCTGGATTTCAAACCTAAAAGACAGCAACAATGCAAACATCACGTCAAGGGAAGACATACTAAAGAGTACAACCAATTTTTACAAACAACTTTATGGAGCGACCGATAATGAAGAGGAGGAGATTCCTGAGGTCATACAAGAGATAAAGAACTCCGAAATTCATAAAAACTGCACTCAACCAATAAAGGAAAGCCAATAATATATAAACTTTTTGCTTCAATTTTACTTCAGAAAATAGCCAGAAATGTAGACATGCAGCAACCAATCGAACAGGCAGGGTTCAGATCTGGATACTCGACAATGGACCATATACATACAATTGAACAGATAATAGAAAAATACAACGAGTACAACAGGCAGCTATATATAGTATTCATCGACTACAGCAAAGCATTTGACTGTGTAAGTCACAATGCAATCTGGCAAGCACTAACCGCCTGCAACATTAATCAGAAGTACATCAATGTCATCAAAAACATGTACAGCAACAGCAAAAGTAGATTAAAACTTGAAAAGAGAGGAAGTGAAATTGAAATAAAAAGAGGGGTAAGGCAGGGCGACCCCCTATCGCCCAAACTTTTTATCGCTATACTGGAAGAGATATTCAAGAAGATAGATTGGAACAGAAAAGGAATAAGAATCGAAAATAAATACTTAAGCCACCTGAGGTTCGCAGATGACGTCGCCTTATTCTCTGAGAATGCCAAGCAGTTAGAAAAAATGATAAATTCACTCGCCCAAGAAAGTTCAAAGGTAGGCTTAGAGCTAAATTCCAATAAGACCAAAATATTGACCAACAGCCCTGTCAGACACCCAATAACCGTACGAGGCAAACTTATAGAATATGTTGATAACTTTGTTTATCTAGGAAAGCAGGTGTATTTTAGCAAAGAAAGGAGCGAAGAGGAAATAGAAAGACGAATAGCCATAACATGGAAAAAATTCTGGGCACATAAGGAAATTATGAAGGGAAATTACAACCTCCACTTGAAAAAAATTGTTATGGATACTTGCCTCCTACCTTGCCTAACATATGCATGCCAAACATGGGTACACACAAGCTACATACAATCAAGAATAACTACTTGCCAAAGAGGCATGGAGCGAAGCATCCTAAAGATAAGAAGAATCGATAAGATAAACAGCAAAATCATTAGAAAGAAAACAAAAATAACTGATGCACTAACTCATGCGCTGAGAATGAAATGGCAATGGGCAGGCCACGTTTCGCGCGTGGCAGATAACAGATGGACAATAAAAACTACCCAATGGAAAGGCCCATCAAACAAAAGAAAAAGAGGCAAGCCAAGGACACGTTGGGCAGATGATATAAGGAAAATAGCAGGAGAGGATTGGATGTCACTAGGAAAGGACAGGAAACACTGGAAGAAGATGGAGGAGGCTTATATCCAATAAGGGATCCATATAATAAACAAAATAAAATAAACTTGAAATGTAACACAAAAATTATGGATTAAAAGGCTTAATAATAATAATAATAAAGCATACTCATTTAGGCTGCCATTTTTCTGAGGCAATGAAAGCGGAGATGAAAGGAGATGTGCAGGAATCGACTCACAGATGCTGCTATTGGATGATTACCGCAAGTCTCCTTTTATCTCCGCCTCAGTCGAAAGGCAGCCTTAGTATAACTGAAAAGGCACAAGCTTCAAGACCGAGAGGAATGTCGAGGTCCAGTATTACACTAAGGTGAATGCTGTGGGATACGTCATATGTTGACAGGCATGTAATAGGAGGTGGAGTAAAGGGTCGATGGATATCAGTGGCCGCTTTCAAATGGAAATAGCCCCTGGTATTGTCACGTAGCGCCGTCTAGTAAGAGCCGGTGGAACTATGTGATTAATTATTTTATTTTATGATAGTATTAATTTGTAATTATTAAAGAACATTTTATTTCGATAGTATGTAAAATAAAATAATTATATTATTATTATATAATACAAAATCTCGTTCCGTTTTATTGTGTAATAAAACCTACATGTTTAGTTTGAAGCTAACTGGCAAAAATGGATTGGAGCGAAAATATTCGAAATTCAAATGACTAAAAAAAGAAAATGGGATAAAAGAAAAGAAGATGGATACAAGAGAATAAAGTAAACTGGATTCTATCAAATATTTTAGAAAATAAATACATTTTGGATCTTTAATGATTTAATTAAGCTATTTAGCTTGTGCTGCACATCGCTGCTGTTTGTTTCGGCTGATTTGTAAGTATCTTTGTTTGTGTAGCGAGTTTTCACTCTACGCCGCCATGACCGTGTTTGTTTGAGATTTTTATTTGAGTTCATTGATCTTTCCAGGTCAAGCCAGTTAAGAAAATGGTTTTCCTTTGCGGGAAGTCTTTGTAAAAGGAAGAATCGGTCCCCGAGCGGGGCAAGGTTTTTTTGGATGACTTCTCTAACGGAGATTCGAGGCCTGGAAGGTCTTCGCTACGAGTTCCAAATACTTAGTGTATGTTGCTACTGATTTTCCCGTAAGTATTACTGCGGGTCAGCTTATGGTGTTTGAGATTATCAGAAGCTGTTGTGCAAAAGCTAGATGATCATTATATTCTATTGTTTTCAGGTCATTCGCCTCAAAAGACTGGGGGAAATGCAGTTGAAATTTATGTTTTGTCTTCAGTGACAGGTACGTGTTGGCCCTTAAGTTTGCAGTAGTCTTGGACCTGTAGGTATCCTTTTAACGTTACCATTGCTTTTTAAAATGATTTGAATATCATAATTAAGGATGAGGTCTGATGGACAGTTTTGTTTGACATATTTAATGCACAGGTTCTAATACATATTATTTAATATCTTTAAATAAACTGAATTTAATTTAACAATGATGGTGGTTTATCCTATAATGTAAAACTAGACATTAACGAACCAATAGCTCTCCGGATAACAGCTGAGCTAGTTGTTAGTATATTTAAGGGTGTATTAGCAGACTGAAAGAAGTAATAAATAATTACCAAGTGGAGACTGTGTTTCTTTCATTTATTTATACCCCTTAGTATTATTTACTTAAACACCGAAAAGACCAAAATTATGCTTTTTAAACAAAATTGTAAGAAAACTGACAGGCTTCAGGTCATTATGAAGGGATTCCCCATAGACACAGTCGACAGTGTTAAGTTTCTTGGCATATGTCTTGACTCGAAGTTAAAATGGGCTGGATGCTATTGAAAATGTCATTAATTCAGCCTGTTACGCATTGAGAGGCCTAGGGACGAAATTAGCATAGATCAGCTAAAAATAGTATACCATGCCCTTATTGAATCTAAATTGCGGTATAGTATTATGTTTTGGAGTAGTAGTTTCAAATATAACGTTAACCGAGGTCTAATCGCTCAAAAAAGGGCTGTGAGAATTATATTTCGAATCCCGCCATGGGTCTCCTGTAGAGAATATTTTCCTAAACTTGGCATTCTTCCAGCCTACATAGGCTGCTATTTATATATCCGGAAACCGGGATTACAATCTTCTTAAATAGCATATTTGACCTCCATGGTAAAATTTGAACTTTTTTAAGTACTGGCCGGTATATTTTTTCTTTCTTATTAACGCTCGTGTTTTGTTTTTGACGGGTTTTAAATGTCATCTCGCAGCAAGAATGGAACTCACTCGTGAAAATATTCGTGCTATGATTTATTATGATTTTCGGCGTGGTTTAACGCAACAACAGTGCATAGATCAACTAACTTCAACTTTTGGTGATGAAGCTCCATCTAAAACTACTGTGTATCACTGGTTTAGTGAGTTCAATCGTGGACGTAGTATGCTTACGGACGAAGTTAAGGCAGGTCGCCCGAAATCGGTCGTTGTACAACAAAATATCGAGGCTGTGCGTAAACTTATAATGGACGACCGACATGTTACGTACTGCGAGATAGAGGCGACTCTGGGTATTTCTATGACCAGCATTAATAGCATATTACATAATTATTTGGCTGTAAAAAAAAATTGTTCGCGTTGGATACCCCACAACTTAACAAAAGAGCAAAAAGATGCTCGCGTCGAATGGTGCCATAAAATGTTAAAAAAATATAACCGTGGTGACTCAAAAGCCGTTTATAACATCTATACAGGTGACGAATCCTGGATCTATGCATACGATCCCGAAACGAAGCAACAATCAACGGTATGGGTGTTTCAAAATGAGCCGAACCCTACGAAAGTTACTCGTGCAAAAAGTACATTGAAACAAATGGTGGCCTGCTTCTTCGGTATTAATGGCCATGTAGCTACAGTGCCACTAGAAAACCGTAGAACGGTTAATTTAGAGTGGTACACGACCATTTGCTTACCGGAAGTATTTGAACAAATTCGTAAAACTAACCAGCGACGAAGAATCATTCTTCATCATGACAATGCCAGCTGTCATACGTCACGCGAAACAACTCTATTTTTGGAGGGTCAAAATGTGGAATTAACGGGTCATCCGCCGTACAGCCCTGACTTGGCACCCAACGATTTTTATTTATTTCCAAATATAAAGAATAAATTACGCGGTCAACGATTTTCGACCGCTGAAGATGCTGTCGACGCATTCAAACAACACGTTATGGAGGTACCTCAGGCGGAGTGGCAGAAGTGCTTTAAAAATTGGTTCACGCGAATGCAAAAGTGCATAGATCATCAAGGGGAATACTTTGAAAAACAATAAAACCATTTTCAGCCGTGTACGTTTGTTTGTTTTTTTGTTTCCGGATATATAAGTAGCAACCCTCGTATATCTACTTATACTGCTTACGGAACTGGTTAAACACAAACACAGATTTGAAACTGAAAATGAAGAAGAATTACGGATACTTACACGCACAAAAAATCTGAAAATAGATTTCCGTCCAAATTCAAAAATAGAGGAGCACTCTGTGAGAAATCAGGCCGTAAAGCTGTTTAATAAACTGCCTAAGGAATTAAAAACAATTCCAAAATATACTATTTTCAAGCAAAAACTAAAACAATTTTTGTTAAGAGGATACTTTTATAGCTTGGATGAGGTGTTTGAATTAGTCTAGTTTATGTCTGATTTTGTTTTAGTTAATGCTTATTATAACAGACCTTGTAATATTAGTACCTAGTTGTTGGTAAGTTGGATCATAAGTTCCTAATATTTTGATCTCGTTAAGTTTAAAATGTATGTATTAAGTTTTCTATTTTTTTTTTCAAATTTTAATGTATTTGTTATTGTATACAGTGAATTTCAAACACAATCTTGTATTGTTGATGAATAAAGCTACTATGATACTACTATGACTATGTAACCAGACGGGGTCATTTATATAGGTTTTTTTGAAATATATGTTACAGTATCAGTTAGTTCGATAGCTAGAAAACATTCGAAAGGTTGCGGGTCTGCATGAGATTGGCTCATGCCCGAACCACACATCAGGCCAACATCGGCCAATCTAAAGCCCGCTGTACACATTAGGCCAACATCGGCCAATCTAAGGGACGCAGCTATACGGCAGAACGAGATCGCGATATCTCTTACTCCCTGCTCTGATAACTGACGCATAACTGTCGCGTTTAAACTGGCCTACGTTGGCCCAATGTGTACAGCGAGCTTAAGGTGTGCTCAGCTACACTGCGGAGCGAAATCGCAATATGGCTTGCTCTAAAGCATAACTGCGTCCCTTTTGTCCAACGTTGGCGCAATGTCGTCGGAAAAGCCTATGCACACTTGCACAGCAGTGGGCGATGCAACACTTACTTAAATGATTAAAAAAGTGTAGCTGAAAAGGACACATTCTATGCCTCCAATGAATCATTGTTAGGGTTCCGTAGCCAAATAGCAAAAAACCAGCCAAGTGCGTGTCGGATCACGCATAATGGAGGGTTCCGTACCGGCTATCGAAAAAGTTATTATAGCAAGGTCGTATCTGCCTATATACGTAGTTTTTTGGAGATATCTCAAAAACGTCTAAACCGATAATTTTCAAAATAATTTCTCGGAAACTATACGATGTATCTAAATAAAACTTACATATAAGGTGTATTTTGTATGCCGCTACTTAGTTATGTAGTTTAATGTAAAAAAAAAATTAGGGGAGGGCGCTCCATACATGTAACTAAATTTCAAAACATCTTTTTAAACAAATATCAACATGTCACACATCAGTCGATAGGTCTTTAAAAGTAACATTGAGGTTTCTTTGACCATTTAGTGATTGAGTGAATATTTTCTGAAATAATCGCTTCGAATGTCAGAAAAATTGTGTGTCTCCCTTTGTAACTTTTGAACCGTAAGTCCAAAAAATTTTAGGAGATGCGCCTTATCATATACTTTCTACGAAAATTATTTTGAATATCGGTTCAGTTATTTTTTAGTTATCTCCAAAAAACTTCTTCCATAGGCATCAGATACGACCTTTTGGAATAAGAACCAAACTAATACTGGTTCTTATTCCATTGAAGGTACGGAACCCTCCTATGCGTGGGCGGAAACGCACTTGGCCGGTTTTTTTTTTCAAACATCCTTTGTTTCAATCAACCCACATATCAACGTCACGTCGGGCGCATCGCGCGTGGATATTTCATTAACATCGAGTCTCTGATTATTTCAAATGCTCACCAAGCACGCGTACGGACTGAGAGCTACAGCGAGTCAGTAAAATAGTTGCAAACAGCGAGAAGCGAGCTTTTTCCTATAGCAAGTTTTTTGTCATAGAAAAAGTAGCAGTCAGCTACAAAATGTATGCAGCGGGGGCTTTTTTCTCTGCAGCTAACCAAACCATTCATATTAGCATGTGTGTGAATTAAAGATAGGAGCTACATTTACAAATATTTGCGCGAGGAAATATGTATTTCATGGGTAATCGCTTTCTCGCCACCGGATGGGCGGAATAACTGCAAAATTATTAAGAATCTTGGGAGCACGATTCGCTTATTCGATTAATCGAGGAAGCAATGAGAATAACTGCTGATAATTTTAACACAAAAAAAAGCCTTTTTAATAGATAACGAAGCTTTAACTGCAGTCGACAGGTTCTTTACTGTTTTAATAACGAAATAAGTACCTACATTAATGTTATAATATCTTGATCCAATCAATAATATATGATTACCAACCGAAGGCACTACCAAAATAGGGAAAATGAGAAAATTGAATATAATGTCATAACGGGTTGTCTTCAACGGCGATGTATTATTTTACCGTGCGACATCGTGACTAACAGGAGCTGGCGTATCGAAATACGACACATTCTTTAATATTTACTACTGTTATATTATTGTTTTTTTCTACTCGCCGACTTTAACAGCTTTCCCAAAAAAGTTATAGAAAATTTAGATAAAAAAACCTAAGAATACTAAAAGTATTGTTAAAAATGCACTGATAAATAACAATATAAATGGTAAAATACATTAATATGATTTAATTTAAAGTAATTTATGTTAAAAGGGGTTGCAACCCCAAAATAATAGCTTGGTAATACAATCTTAAATGTAAAAGATTAATACTAAGTTAAGTGAAATGGTTATTAACCCATTTCATAATAATAAACAGTTATTTTTTTTATTTTATTGCTTGAATTGAAACTTTGTTGACTCAACTACTAGCTCATACTTTTCTATGGAGATTTAATGGTCGCATATTTTGGCATCGCCGGCAATGGTCTTAAGGATTTTCATAGCACACTCGGCTGCCCCCCCCCCGGATGCGTCGGTGGATACCGGGAGATTAAAGTTACTAAATTGTATACAGGCAGCAGGTTGTAAGGCAATCCTCGAACTCAATTCTTACCGGCTTGCCTATTTTGAGCACTTGCAGAAAAAGTAGTGTATACGATCAATTTCTTTATACAATTTTTTTTATGTCAATAGAAAGAAAAAGTTGTTTACTTAGTTTAAATAGGAAATGCCACCATTTACTCAAGTAGGTATAATATTATATTGCGTATAACATTGTACCTATTTATATAAACGTAGCTCTGTTTCAAAATCATCGCTACACATTTTTTGGAAGCAGTTGTAAGTTACGTGCCTTTTAAATACATATTGTAATATATGGCACCTAGATTATTGTATTTTCTTAACATTCATGACTTCCTTATTGCAAAACCGAAAGGGCATTAGAATTATGTCGTCGCGGATTCCCTTCAGTGGTTACACATTGTGTATTTCGTAATTTTCGTTAGCTCCGAAGAGGCGGCTAATGCGGATCGACACATCGACGCTTCTCGGATGACGACTTTTGTTAGGTAATAGAATGGTTCTTTCTCTTCTTCACTGTTTCATTGTATTTGGTATATTTATTTGTATATGTGTATTTTATCAAAGTACCTACCTAGCAGGGCTTGGAAACCGGTATTTTTCCATTCTGAAATACCGGTACTTTTCCGGTTTTTTTCGGTCTTTCGTTTACTATTTAATTTCTAATCGATCAATCTTATAATACGAAGTCATTTCCTAAACACAATACTGAGTTCTATATAAATACCATAATATAATGGAATATATTGGATGTCTTTCGAAAACCGGTTTCAAGATCTGCTACCTAGGTATTACATTAGATTGAAAACCAGAAATCTAGACAAGAGAACAAAGACATAAATACTTAGACTTTTTCTTGTAAGTTTTCGAATGGACCTTGTCCCCAAAGGCCTAAACAGGGTGATAATAAATGGACCCCTGTAAATGATAATGAAGTATTTAACCGAGGTAGTGTAAGTACTAAAGTATATAGTATTTTTAATTAAATACAGTAAAATTTGACAGGTCTTGCTGTAAAAAGTGTTTTACAATGTTCCTATACATTGTAAAACACTTTGTTAGCACTTAGCTTAGCTGCTGTTATACTGTCTTGAATTAAACATACTACTTTAAGTTTTTTATAAACTATCTAAAGCATGGATCTTAACCGGTATTTTCAATAAAACCCAAAATAATGTGGCTGGGCTTTATATAGAACTCTATATTGTATTTAGGTATTCCCTTGGTGATTTTATCGTTAATAATTAAATGGGAAACAAAAGAACTAAAAGAGAACGAAATTAACCGGTATTTTAGTATGGAGCAAATACCGGTTTCCCATCCCTGATCTAAAGCTAATCTACAGTTACATTCAAATCTACAATAACACCTTTGCCTAGAACTTTATTAGATTTTCTTGGACACATGCAGAAAAAAAAAGTTAAATATTTACGGCGTTCCTCTTTTTAATTTAATTCATGTAATAATCACAGGGTGCGGACGGAACGTCAAAATTACCATAACGTTGTTAACTAAATGAGGTTGCTTTAAAAATTAACTTTGTTAGCACTGCTTATTTGACAAAGGTAAATAATGACTTAAAAAAAGACTTAGGTAATTATGACAAATACACAGCCAACTTAGCTTAGCCATAAAAAAATGCGCCGGCAAGTTAACGAACTTAATGAAACTAACCATTCCAAGAAACCCCGTGTAACGAAGCCCACATATCGCAGTTTCGTGGAAGTTACGTGACTTGCACGTCGAGTGGCTGCAACTCTCGGCCGCCACCAGCCTGGGATTATACAACGTCGTAGCAATGAAAATGAAAAATATTTATTTGGTGCAAAGCGAACAGAAACATAACATGAAATATACAAAAATTATAATTTACACCAAAATGGTTGCCACTCAGCATGAGTCATGGCAGTGTAGCCACAACGCTGATTTTCAGGGCAACCAGAACTTAAAACTATATAGGTACTTAATCTAACTAGTGACAACAATATTGCCAGATGCCAATGCTTATGTGCCTGTACCTGAGTCAAAATGGTGTGTCCAATAGGGAGTAAAAACAATTAGAACTGGCGGCACAAGTGCAAGTGAGACCGATCAAGATAATGTTGACGCAAGGGCCATTTACGGCCTCATCAGCTGCAACTGCTTTATCCCACGACTCTTTGTTAAGAGTATAAGAGCACGTTGGCACAAAATAAATAATAGTATTTAGTACAGAATGGCCACGCTCTGCCCTGCCCCGATCGGAATTACCTCACCCCGCGGCAGCCGATTGGTAGGGAACTAGTAAGCTAATCCGTCAGGATGGCAGCGCATCGATGAAAAGCAAAATGGCGGTGTATTGTCAAAAGTCATTTACGACAGCGGAAACAGCGCCCTAAGACGCACGCACACATTGAAGCGTGTATAGATTTCCCGTGCACACAAAGGCGCTCAAACGAGTTTTGTAGTTTGACGTGTCCGCCCTGTGACGTTGTTACGAGTATAAGAGCGTGTGAAAGACATTTTGAACACCTTACCCACTAAGCTACTTATTTATGCTGCTGACTATGTCCTCAGATTACAGGTGTATGTTATTGTAGCGAATCTGCTGCAAGTCTACTTGTACTCTCTTCGGAGGACGTCAGTTTTTCATGACCATGGCAATTGTCACAGTAAGATCATTACAATAGAATCTCACAGTCGCTCTCTCAATAATAAAAACTATAAAACGGTATGAAACATTTTGCCATTCAATATGAAGTACACGGAACTTAAAACTTAAAAAGGTCAACAAGTGACAAACTGTTTTTAGTTTCGTCATGTCCGTCTGTCCGTCCTTCCGTCCGTCCGTATGTCACAGCCATTTTACCAAATATCAACATGTTGCACATTAATCGATAGGTCTTTAAAAATACCATTGGGGTTTCTTTGAACATTTTGTGATTAAGTGAATATTTTCAGAAATAATCGCTTCGAAAGTCGGAAAAATAGCGCCCCCCTGTAACTTTTGAACCGTAAGTCCAAAAAAATTTAAAAGATGCGCGTTATCATATACTTTATACGAAAATTATTTTGAACATCGATCCAGCCATTTTTGAGTTATTTCCAAAAAAACTTCTTCCATAGGCATCAGATACGACCTTTACGGCATTAGTTTGGTTTCTATTCCATTGAAGCTACGGAACCCTCCATTATGCGTGGTCCGACACGCACTTGGCCGGTTTTTTATTTTATTTGTTCAGTGTAACAGCAGCAGTGTGTAGCAGTGCAAAAATATATTAAGGCCTGGCTTATCACCAACTTCCGTAAGCCCAAGAACTAGATTGAATGATAAACTAAACAAGCGGCCTCCAGCGGAGGTGGATTAACTAAATAGTTCTTATTGTTCCACCGTGGAACTTGAATCATTACGTATTCCGGAATAATTTGCGGTTAAACTACACGGAGTTAGACAACTAACAAATACTTGCTAACCGGCGCTGAAATCCCTGAGCTGTGACGGGAATTAGGTTTGTTTTAGCTAATTACTAACCTTTGCCCGTGACTTCGCCCGCTTCGATATTCATCTATGTCGATAAAGTGCCCAACATGTCATGTGCAGACAGACCAAAAAGGAGATGGCGGGACGACTTAGACGCTTTTTACACAGAATGGTGGCAAAATTCAAACGACGGGGTCGAATAGAGAAAAAAAGGGGAGGCCTTTGCCCAGCAGTGGGACACTAAAACAGGCTAATGAAAAAATAAAAAAAAGGTTTGTACTAAATTGCAGGTCCCTTCTTCCTCCTCCTTATTTTTAGAGCATGCATTTTGGGATGCATATAATCATATGTCACCAGATTCTAAGCTACCATTTTGCTCAATTTCATCAAATGTTATTTCAGTCGGTTCAGCATGATGGAGGATCATACCTGGGTCGAATTCTAACTTTAAAACATGTTTATATAATAAATATAATAATACAGAGCACTGGTAGCCTGGTAGTAAGTCGCCTGACTTCAATTCGGAGGTCTCGGGTTCAAACCCCGGCTCGTACCACTGAGTTTTTTGGAACTTATGTACGAAGTATCATTTGATATTTACTAGTCGCTTTTCGGTGAAGGAAAACATTGTGTGGAAACCGGATCTAATCCCAATAAGGCCTAGTTTCCCTTCTGGGTTAGGGTGTCAAATGGCACCCGATTTCGTAAAAACTAGTGCCTGGGATTAGGTTGTCGAGCGGACCCCAGGCTCAATAGAGCCGTGGAATAAAGACGGGACAAATGCTAGGAAGAAGAAGATATACGCGGTTAAGTCCCGTACAGCCAGAGTCGCCAATGACAGGCGTTCCCCTTTGCCGAAAACATATGACCGGTGGACTGACGTTTATCTGACGTGGCTATTTGTACGTTACGTACGAATAGCCGTACATTTGACGTTCCCCTCCCCCGCAAAAATCGGCAGAATTTTTTTGTATACAAAATGACGGACATGCCTACTCCAGGTTGAACTCTCTAAGCTGTTAAATACTGTTGATACAGCGGAAAAGAGGCCATGTCACTGTCAAACTCACGGAAGTGAAGCGACGGAATTAAACCTTCAAATAGCATCCGCAATGCAGAAATATAAGCTTCAGAATGGCGGGTGGAGTGGACCTATAATAAAAATCCACTCCTTGCTATTAAATAGCTCTTTTTGGAAGAGGTACCCCAATTTTTATTAAAGGAACACTGATGTCAATAGAAGGTACAATATGTTTATAAACATTTCATTGTTATTCTTAAGGTTCACTCATCGTTTTAATGCTTAATGCGGTTACTGCAGCAACTAATTTTATCAGCGAAATTGACAGTGTCAAATACCAGTACCCGCTGTTGCATTTTTGCGCAACAATGTAACGGCGGAAATCGGAATATAAACTCGGACGCCTCATGTTATATTCTCTTTGATGTACCTAGTAGCAGAGGGCTTAAACGATTAGTTAAATCGGCTGAGTTTTCAGATGCATAGAGCATCCCAGCGATTATTATTGTCAGAAAAGTTATTAATTAAAAGGTTGCGCTCCAGTGTTAATTATTGGCCGATTAGTGGTGAATATAAAAGAACATTAAATGAACCACAAGCCAGGATGGCTCAATCCCAATACCAATCGGCTACCATTAACTTCATCCCTAACATGTCAATAAAATCTATATATATAATAAAGCTGAAGAGGGTCGAAAGTCTGTACATGGAAGATAATCGAAAAAAAGTTGGCTGGGGATACTTAGAATCGATAACAGAACACGTTCCAACAATTTTTAGAATTTTTGTCTGTTTATTTGACCGCGCATCACGTGAAAACGGCTGAACGGATAGAGATAGTTTGAGTCCCGGGAAAGGATAATGGATAGTTTTAGTCTCGAAAATCAACCCTGGTGGGGGTGAAAAGGGGGTTGAAAGTTTGTATGGAGATTTTTTAACCGCTGAAACGATTTAGATACAAATTAGTATGGAGATAATATGAGTCCCGAGAAACGTCATAGAGATAGTATGGGTCTCGAGAAAGGACAAAGGATAGTTTCAATTTCAAAAAAGGGCGGGGGGGGGGGGGCGCTCTTTTTATCTTACTTTTGAACCGCAAGTCCAAAAAATTTGAAAAAAATAATGGAAGTGAAGCCTGAAAGGTACTTTCAATAAAAACTATATTGAATAAAATCGGTTCAGCTGTTTCTGAGTTGTCAGTCAAAAACGCATAGTGAAAGGACGTAAGTGCCGGATAGTAAAATGACGGAAGCGCCGCCAAATCTCACTTAATAAACGACCTTTTGAACGGATGTTTTCTAACAGGGCGGCAATTACGGAACCCACCCGACACTGAACATGGCCCGACATGCTCTTGGCCGGTTTTTTTTTTGCATTGTTGTCCCAGAAGTCACCCCTTAAGGATTACTAATGCCAATTATCAAGAAAATCCCCGGCCAGGTATAGGTAGGCTATAAAAATTCAACTTCTAAAAGGGGGGTAGCCACTACACTCGATTGAGTTAATTTTGCACCTGAATCTTATGGCGCTACTTAGGAAGGAGGTGCAAACTTTTTGTCCAAATATGTGCTAAGACTAACGAGTACCCTGCTTAACTAACAGATGGCGCTGAAATGAATACGTTGTGACATGAATAATACACTTAGGAAGGATTTTGCCAAATTAACTCTAAGTTTAGAAGTGGGGGTACGGATATCAACAAATTGAAATTTATTATTGACTTAATAGTACAACAAAATTAAACGACAATAAATTAATTGCAATACATTGCACAGTGCATGTAAATACTCAGCCTCACGATTTTGATATCTATTCTCCTTTTCTCTAATCTTACTGCTAAGTCTTCTAACTAATATTAGATCTAAATTCGTTGTTAGTATTTTCGTTAATAAGTTGTTAGGTTATGATCAGTGATCGGAATTGGTAGTGCCATTTCGGGTGAATGACCTTAAACATTGTACATAACATGGATAAGACTTGAGATTCTCCGACTCGTATTTCTCATAGAAAATTTTCTTCAAAACGCAAAAGTATTTTTTTTTGTCATTATAAATACATCATTCATTTAAAATTACTTTCAATTAACAATAATACAATAAAACATCAAATCACTATATTAAATGAACATTATTAAATTATTAATTATTTATTTAACATATTTTATTCCTTTACTTTCTTTGAATTTATGGTAGCAAACCATATCTTTTTCAATATTTTCTACTGTCAATCACCTATGTCAAAGCACCTATCCACCTACCTAATCCAAACACAAGCTTTAAAATTTTCAGTTCAAATCCTGGGGTTTAAAACTATATCCATACTAAGCTTACGCACCGAAGTCCCGCGAAATGGCACTACCAATTCCGATCACTGGTTATGATATGAAGTATGGATTTTTATGTGTATATTTCTTACCCAGGCGCGGTCCGATGGGGTGGGGGGGTTACATGGGACATGCCGGGACGGCGACGGGCATGGGACGAAAAAACTATTGATTTTGGAGTGTAGTTTTATTTAGTGGTAATTGTAAAATATTTTATCTGGACTACTGTCTCTCTGTCAGCTTTATTTCAAGACCTTCAAGTTCCGCCTCCAAGGGGAGATTGAGAAATTAGAGCCGAATTAGCCGCTTACTGACAAAGACCGAATTCCACGCGGGCGGCGCCGCGGGCACAGCTAGTAATTTTAAACAAAAAAGAACCGACTTCACTTAGCCTCCACCTTTCCTGAAGCAATGCTCGAGCTGCTGTAAAAACTACTCAAATCACTATAGGTGTGCCTATAATAGTTGAAGAGTTCCCTCGATTTCTCCAGGATCCCATCATCAGATCCTGACCTGGTTACAATGGAACCAACTGTGAAGTACACTCGTTAAACCAAAAAAAGATTTTTTTAATCGGTCCAGTCGCCTTCGAATAATCTGTGAAGACGGTGAATATAGGTACATAATTTTTTTTTTTGCAAAAACAAAGATCCGGACGAATTGATAACCTCCTGCTTCGAAATCTTGAAGTCGGTTGATAAATGGAAATAAATATTGATATTCTTCAAGTTCTATCTATCTATCTTATACACGTAGCTTTGTTTACAGCATGGTTTGAAAACAAACTTTGAGAAAAACAATATACGTATTGGGAAAATCAGACGTCAGCAACACGTACATAAAAGCCAAACTTTCTTCTGTCGCATATTATATGACTTTGTTGACAAACAAATAACGTAGGCGAAATTAAAAACGGAGTGAAATTCCTGGCTGAGATTCGCAGAATTTGGTGCGACTTAGAAATGAGGCGAGGTCCAAGTTCATTGTGTTATTAGAGACTAGGTAACTTATTAACTAAGTTCTGTCCGTAATTTGTAAGGGTAAGTTAGTTTAAGGCTGTAATTATTTTGAATGTATTTTCGAGTAACTTATTAATATTTGAATAATTTGTACTTTTGTATAAGGATGTATAAATAAATAAAATAAATAAATAAATATTATCGGACAATCTTACACAAATCAATCTAGTCTCACAGTAAGCTCAATAAGGCTTGTGTTGTGGGTACATGGCGATGAGATAAATATTTAAATACATAGAAAACATCCATAACCCGGGAACAAATATCCGTGATAAACACACAAATAAATGGCCTGACCAGGATTCGAACCCGGGACCTCCTGCTTCATAGGCAGGGTCACTACCGACTAGGCTAGGAGGCCGTTAAATTATAAGTAATGTATTGTTTAAGATTGTCAAACGCACTGAAAAGCTCATGTACACATTTTCAAGCAATGATTGTGGGCAACAGAGTTTATATTTTCTGGAATGTTTTCACAAGTCGGTAGTAAATGGGTAATTAGAAAGAAAAGAAAGAAAGAATATGTTTATTTGGTGGTACAGAAAATAGTAACAACATATCAACTTAATCTATTTACATCTTAATCCTAGTACAGAGCACCAAAAAGGATGCCGCTCAGCATATGCCGATAGCTAAAGTTTAGCCATGGCGCTGGTTTTCAGGGCAACCAAGAGGAGAGAATGAAATTCAACTAAAGCTAACAATTTAAAATTAAGAATTCAATACAGAGGTCGCAACGCAAGTTAATTAAAACACACAACAAACAAGGAAACTATACCTAGAATACAGGAAAAACACGCGCGTAAATAAGTTATCTTAATATCTAGAACTAGAACAGTAGATACCCAGAAACATCAGCTCATGTGTTTGTAGTTTGAAGGTCGATTAAATACTTTTTAAGAGGCTGACAACACCCGATGACCTTCAAATTGACTTTACTCAAACAGTGTTTCAGCTATTACTACTTGTTTTGAGAAAGTAAAAAAAATGTATGTTAATATTCGTTATATTTGGAAGAACTTCGTTGCATCCGATACACGATTGGACGAAATCGGCTCGATAGAAAATAATTCCAAAGTTACATCTTAAAATTAGCTTTAAACAGTTGTATGTCTTTAGTTTCTTGACTTATACGTCTGTAACTAAGGACAAAATTCCACCACACTAATACTAAAAACTTCGTTGCCTTATATTTCTCAATTAATGCGTCGTTTTTTTTAAATTCATTATTTTGTAAAATTTGCAATGAGCTCCCATACTAATCGTAACACAGTGTTTCTCTTTCACTCGCGCTGAATAAGATAGGGAGGGAATTTAGCTTTTGTCAGCCCCTTAATGTTAATTTTGAAGGAAGCTAACGACTTACAGTTTCTAATCGGTGGTGGCAGATTATTCCAACACTTCGTCGTAGCGTACCGGAAGCTGCCACGAAAAGCTGTTGCACTTTGTTTCAGGCCAATAAGCCGTTGGGCGCCCCGGACTGGGCGTGTAGAAAATTTCAATTTGTCATACAAATAAGATGGTTGCATACAGTGCATAATTTCAAAAACTAACGAAGGCAAGTGCATGGTACGCCTGGCTTTCATATTTAATATTTTATTTTTATTTAAAAATGGAGTGATGTGAGAGCGGTGAGGGACATTAAAGTAATATCGAGCGCAAGCATTTTGTATGCGTAATTACTGACAAAATAAGCAGCACACAAGCACCGCGAAAATTTCCTTCTAAAAATAACCTAACAAAATTTAATCCGCGAGCAAGGATATTAAATTATAATCAAGAAGCGTACGTTTTTGAAGGCTCGTTTTTATATAGGTACACTCTTACGAAGCGAACTGAATTTCATTCACCGCTTTGCAAACGCATCTTTGGAATCATAATTTGTTACAGATTTGTCATGAACGATCTTCTTTTGTCATCAAAATGAAATAGTAAAACAAATTGCGCCTTTGACAATGCCACTAAAATGTTTGACTTATCGTATTGACATTAATCAATCTCTTTTTGATATCTATTTCACTTCGACTTGATAACTAATCGAAAATAAGAAATATATATAAGTTCATAGTAAGATGAAAGTCCATTCCTTTTCAATCTCTTTTTTTTATCAAACCAATTAAAAATCAAATTGCTTAACTTTAATACGATACCTACAAGTGTGTTGACGCGGTATCACTCGGTTTAAGTATGAGCGTAGCTTGGTACGCGTAGTACATATCGTAGCATTCCAATCGAAAAGGTAAGATTGATTATTTGAGTTTCATAGACACGTTAAGGGTGTAAGAACAAAGGAGATCGTCAATTCCGGGCCCACTTACGATATGGTCTCGTATAAGGTTTGTTCTATAATTTTAAGCAAATTCCCATTGTATTACGAAACTAGACAAAACATTGCATGAAAATAAAACGGGAATTAGAAATGCAAAATAAAAAGTAATTTCGATGATCCTTCCGCGATCCAAATAGTGCTAAATAAGTTGTTTACGTCTTTACAGTATTGACATAAGGTTAACTTCTCCTGGGCCGAGACGAAACGGACATTTTCAGTAAGGAGTTACGTTTATTTTACTAATCTTGTTTATGATTATAGTTTGACAATTTATGACGTCACCGTCATTCATGTCTGCCGCATGAAGTTATAATTTGAAACTGGAGTGTGCTCTTCGGCCACAAGGTGGGGCCGAAGGAGTTGGTGGTATGGGGGGATGCGTCTCGTTTTGACTATTTTTCTATTAAGTAATGGCTGATACTACCATGGATTTATAAAAAGTGGATGTAATTGTTGCACTTTTTCCCTAACCACAGATTATTAGGTTCACCTGATTAACTTTATTACCGTGTAAAACAGTCGTTCATAGCTGACTAGAAAAAACGGTCCGATAGAGATAATATGGGGCGCGGTGTTTCACTCGAACTCGTTACAAAATTGACACACATCGACATTATGACTGGTTGTCATGCTGGCATTATTGTCTAATGACGTCAAACTCCCTAAGTCGAAGCGGGACGCGGCTCCCTAAATTACTCTCTCTTTCGGCCTCGCTTTTTGGCCCAAGAGTGTGCTCAGGTTTAAAATTATAACTTCATGGATACTAGTAGGAGCGCACTAACAGTGCTAAACCTTATCTCTTTGTAATAAGTGCTACGATTGTTTAGTTAATAGTAGCAGTGATGGTTTGACAACTATTATCCTTGTTTACCCAAATACAAGAAATCAGCGGCAGGATCAAAATATGACTTTTTGTTATTTTATTATGATTTCCGTTTCATTATCATGTCAGATTTTGTAGAAATTCTTTAAAAAACCGGTATTTATTTTGTGCTATACTTTAAATCATAAACATGTACGCTTTAAAAAAAATCCTTATTACATTCATGCTTTTTCATCCCGATTTCTCAATTTTCCCGTTACATTTGATGATTATTTTATGACCACCCTGATCTAGAAATTAAAGCGAATGTTTTGATATATATTTCATAATTATACGCATAATTATGATCTGGGGCAAATCGCCTAACAAAAATTGACGATCTCCTTTGTGAACCCACTTATGTAGGTATTGCGAGATTTGAACTGAACTTTTAATTGAACTGAAAAATAACAGGACTAAACTGTTACAATAATCGTATTTTTTTCATACCACAAATTTTAAAAAGTGGCCCATTACAATGAAAAACTGAGGTGAAGGTTTCTGGAACATTTGGGATTCGAACTTGCTTCGTGTGGATTGCCGGTTCACCGCACTTCCAATTAGACGAGACGGTCCTCTAGCAATAACAGCGAATTTTGACATTACAATGGTAAAACCAAGACGCTAGTAGCGACATATGTACCCGATGTTCTGAAGGCTGTGATGGAAACGTAATTTCGTATACCTAAACCTAAACATTATTTTCACTGGCATTTGAAACTAACAGGAAACTATAAATTTAAACAACCTTCATTTTCATAGTTCTGTGAATAGAGGCCAGACGGACAAAAACAATAAGCTAAGAGAATAACATTTGAAAAAATCTAAACTCTTAAAATTTATGGTTATGGCCAAAATGGGTTTCTAAGGACGTGGTAAAACGTGCACGCAATACAAGAGTATACAGTTCAAAGAATTATGTGTGATACAAGTGGATTGAAGAGTTTTGAGAACACTTGTTTATAATTCTAATATAAGCCGATACTGCTCCTATCACCGTGGCATACAGGTTATTATACCTTGCGGAATACTACTTGTTCCTTAAAATATTCCAGATTGACACTGCCATGCGCAAAACAGCGGGTGGCTTCGGGATCGGGTAACGGCGCCCACGTTGCGACGCAACGAGACACCGCGCTGGCGGCTGATGCAGCACCAATCACGGCGTGAGAGAGAGCAAGACAGAACGAGTCGCAGATAGCAGGGATGGGGGAGCGGCGAATCAGCGACGAGAAACAATCCTTGAGCCGCTGTGTTTAAGTCGAAGATGAGATGCGCACGCGCCGCATCAGCAAAAGCAACGCACGACAATGGAACGAGTGAAACAGCACGAGCGGGAAGCATATGACGAGCGGAGGAGAGAACGAGACAGGGTGACAGGCCATCGGGACGAGGTTTGGCGCGCTTCCTTGCGGGGTAACCAACGACAAAGAAGAACCGTTTTTGTGACGTTGTATTAAAGTCTAAGATAACTTGTTATGAATAAAACTGTAGCCCTTAAGTTTAAGGAAGTTAGTTAGGGATGAAAGAAGGACATTCTTTTGGAAGACGCGGGAGAGTGAGGTTGAGTTTGTCAAGACCAGGAGTGCGATTTTTGAATCTCACCAAGTGACTAAATCTCACCGATGTGAGTGATTTACTATCGGAAATCACTCACATCGGTGAGAATTAGTCACTTGGTGAGATTCAAAAATCGCACTCCTGATTAAACTGTACTTACATCTTTAAATATTGATTTCAACATTGACATTCAGTATAAGAAACCTTAGTAAAATCAGTGTCGAGTTGGAGCCTGGCGATTGATTCAAAGCTAAGTACTTGCTTAAAGTGAGGTGACAAATCGGATTTACTGATCTAATTGTGACTGCTAATTTTGTTTCTGTAGTACTCGTAGGCCAGAGCCTACTAAGCCTTAAAAGCAAATTTCCATACCTACACACAGTCTCTAGTAATATTTCAGTAACGTAACATGAGTATCTTCATGTTATTGTAATTCAATCACCATTGTAAAGACGCAGGTTCGAGCCCTGTACTTTGATTAAGTAATTAATCAGTGGCTTCATATTTGGATAAAATAGCATAATATGAGATAAAATTACACTATTGATGATTTATTAAATATAAGCATAACCTGCTCATTATTTAAATAGAGTCCATATTGAGACCTTACTTAGTTGACGTGTTTCACAGCACTTATAATGTATGTTTATATGTAAATTACTTTCCTGGGTATTTCATATGCTTGTATTCATATAATGGCCTTGTGAATATCAACTACGAGTGTAGTTGATTATGACTGATACATAATTTCAAACGAGTTCGAATCTCGTAATCAAATGTGAAGAACACCTATATTTTGCCTAGGGTTCGATTCCCTGTGTGGCCATTATTACAGCCAGGATTGACCAGATTCATAACCCTAAGGTCATTTATTGATTGAACTTGTACCGTTGTATTCTATATTAATTAACTTGTACAGGCCAACTAGTTACAGTATTTTCTATTACGTGTGTATGTTGTCTTGGAAATTCCACAAGTAGTGTTGTATATTAACCATTATTGTACAGTTTTAGTCGCTATTACTGAAGTCCATTAAGCTTATATACATTAAATAATATATAGGAATAGGCTGGTTTGATCTAGGTTTTGCCACGGGTTTTCCTGGGTCCTAAAACGTGTTGTTTTAGAGCAAATGCTAAACTGGATAGGGTAGGCCCGTACCTATTGCGATAATAAATATCTATTTTTAAATCGCCATGTGACCTTTATTTCTTTAGCTATCCCAGATAACTTAGGCACTTAATTCAATTCAAATTCAATTCAGTTAATTTAATAATTTATGGTATTCAGATTTAGTAATTTATGCATTATTTCTCTTTCTAATTCATAGAGATTTAGTTATCTCAGTATAGATATACATAGGTATATATACGCAGACCCCCCAATACCATTTCAAGGTTTACAACCCTACTTATTTCATTTTTATTCATATAAATGTGACGTTTATTCTGGCTCCAGTCGCTTCATACAGATTGTCACTTGCATCAATCGGTCTGACTAAAAATCATCTTTATTCGGAGTAGCCATTGACAGGCGTTTCCCTCTGCCGAAAACATATGACCAGTGGTCATACTCATGTATGGACTGACGTTTATCTGACGCAGCTATTACGTACATTTGACGTTCCCCTCCCGCGTAAAAATCGGCAGACTTTTTTTGTACCGGAAATGACAGACATGGCTACTCCATCGGTAGGAAAGTTGGTTTCTATTTTCAAAATTATTAATAATAAAAAGTAGCAAGAAGTCAACGAACCGTAAGAAAAAACTCTGTCTCAAGAGCTAAAACCTTGAGCCGTTTTATATTCTTCTAAAGCAGTTCTGATGCAATAAAAATAATGTTGTAATAACAAAAGATATGCCCCGTGAACAAAGGCAAAGTTTATAACAAAGTTATTTAAAAGTGTTTACTAGATGTAAAAACCGGCCAAAAGCATGTCGGGCCATGCTCAATGTATGGGTCCATAATTACCGGCCGGTTACAAAACACCTTATCAAAAGGTTGTTTTAAATAGGGTATTTTGCGGCACTTACGTTATTTTACTATGCGGCACTTAGGTCCTTTTAGTATGCGTTTATTAGTTATAATTCAAAAACCGCTCAACCGATTTTATTCAATACAGTTTTCATTGAAGGTACTTATCTGGCAGCACATCCATGATTTTTTCTATATTTTTTGGACGCACAGGTCATAAGAGGCGGGCGGGACGCATCATTTTAAACTTTATATTATTTACGAAATAATTGGTTTTATTTAAAAATAACAAGACCCATATTTTTTTTAAAGACCTATCTAACGACACCTCACACAATAGGGTTGAAGCGAAAAAACGAAACTATAAAAGGGTTCCTAGTTGGCTACGGAATCCTAAAAAGGTATTTGAAAATAAATACAGTTTAAGTTATTACGGGCATAAAGGGAACTTTATAGCTAGTTTTTTGTTTTTTTTTTGTTCTTTCAGTGGTTCAGGTAAAGGGTAAATACGCGCGTACAAAAGAAGTTTTAGTTTTGAGCAGATGGTATCTACGAATAAATTTCAAACTTTCTTTTCAAAGTTTGGTTAAAATAGCTAAAAATACTTAGCCAGAAACGGGCAGTTCGTAAGAAGATTATGGAATAATTATACAGGGTGTGGCCTGTAATAGGAGCAATAAATTAAAACGTGTAGAATCTACGTTCTACTATTCGTATTATACCGGGTATGGCCTGTAATAAAAGCAAAAAATTAAAACGTAGATTCTACTCCTCAAACTAGACAATGTTTGTTCAACGACTTTTGAAAGTTATGAAGATTTTAGATAGTCTCTTTTTCAAACAAACTAAATAGTATTTTCAATGTACATCAAGTTCCGCCTAAATGACATCGCCTGTCAGTCTTGTCACCCTACAGATATTAATCAATGTCGTAGTACATTGCGTGTTCGAATAAACATTAAACTGTAATAAAATTCAAACTACAAGATATTTTTAAAAGTTGTTGAACAAACGTTGCCTAGTTTGAGGAGTAGAATCTACGTTTTAATTTTTTGCTTTTATTACAGGCCATACCCGGTATAATACGAATAGATAAATAAATTATTTTTATTCTGGGTATCTTTTACTGCTGAAGACATTAGTGAGTGAGAGTGAGTTTCTGTATAAACAGGTATCAAACAACATCAGCATTCCCTAATAAACTAACGTAATGGCACACTGGCTTAATATGAGCCCAACACCGTCAGCATGAGTGTGCCACGAGAGTATCTGTCTCTTACTAAATAAAACAGTTAGAAGATGACGGATAGTTTATCTCGCACGAGAGATGTCACTGTCGTGGGCTGGGCTGGCACACTCATTCTAACCGTACTCCGACGCGAATTCACGTCAATCTGGATCATGCGCACGCGCAGGTACAACATTAAACAGCATAGCCCCAGCGATACCTGGGACGACCTATCGGCCTTGTTTGATAATTTTTTAAAGCCTCATCTATTCTACCAACATACCTATTCTTTGTAAGTGATTGCGATAATTATGACGGTATGTTATGAACTTTCATTTCCAAATGTCGGTTTTACATATCACAGATCAGCCATAAACCTTTTGGTGTCGCTTCTGTAAGCTTGTAGTATGAATGGGTAGTACGGCTGGGATAGCAAACCTATAATTGAGAACCTATAATTGGCTTTGTGATTCTATTGTAATTTATGTATACTGTATAGCGCTGTTGGTTTTCCATGTATCAAAATAAAATAAAAATAAAATAAATAGGACTCCAAGTGTGCAGAAGTACCTACGTAACTCAATACCAAAATTCATACATTGTAAAATGTTTATTCTATTTTTTTTGTATAGTGTGTTTGAACGTTGTGTTTTAAATGGCATGTCTTTTTTACTTAAAGTTTCAAAACCGGTCAAGTGGGGTTGCCAGTAGTGACTTATAATCAGGGCCCGGAATTAGGTGAGCTAAAATACCTAAAGTTCGCGAGAGGACATAATACAGGGTGTTTGGTAACCGGATGCAAAGCCGAAAGTAGGAGATAGCCTAGGTCATGTAGAACATTTTTAGCCATACTTGTCTCAGACAAATGTTATTAGTTTTTTTTTAATTTAAATTTAAAAATTTGTCGGAGAAAACTGCAAAACTTCAGACTAAATCGATAATTAGTACTTTTTTTACTGCAGGTAGATTTTTTTTGTTTTATTTCGTATTGTGCAATGTCTATCAAACACTAGAAAAGAGATTTCAAACATCTGTGTCTAAAGAAAACAAGTTGACAGCGATTTAAAATTTTAGTTACATGAAAATGTAAACGATTTAAGTGATTTCAAAGTACGAAAAAAAAAACTAAAATAGCCACGAATTTTCAAACCATTTTAAAAACATGCTTGGCTTTTACCCTTTTATTTATGCTATCAAACACGACTGTAGCTACTGTATCCTTGAAAATAAGCCACCTAAACCAACTGGGTAGCTAAAATGTTTCACTCTACTTGTGATACTTGTGGTAGTTGTGGTGACGAATCTCATTATGATTTTACAATAAAACATTGGTTCTGAATACTAAGTTGGCGTTGACTTGACATTTGACTTGTTTTAAAAGGGTTAAGTGTACTGGACAAAACTACCACATGCAATTTTAACAAACAAAGGCTTGCGGCGGTGAGAGACAAAAGGGACTGATAGCGGCAGGCGGCGGGCGATAAGACAATCATGTCTCAAGCCATTTTATCTTTGAAAATAGGCTACCTGTACTAATAAGAGGGAATGTTTAGGGTAAATTAAAACAAAAGCATAAAAGATAAGTTATTTATTTTTACGATCAACACATTAAAATTACACATCATCGCTCGTTTTCAAAATGTGACCCGCCGTTTCGAATACAAGCACGAGCCCGTCTTCTTACTTCTGTGGTGGTTGTTCCGAATATCATTTCTTCCCTCATCCTTTCGAACGCCGCTTCTATCCTCTCCCTCAGCTCTTCTACAGTATTAATGACCTCTTGTGTGTAGACTAGCTCCTTAGCTCGGCCCCAAACGAAAAAATCCAATGGTGTCAAATCAGGTGACCGAGCGGGCCAAGGGATTCGTCCGCCTCTGCCGATCCAACCGTCCGGGAAACAGTTATCCAGATGCTCCCTTACAGCCAGAGAGTAATGGGCGGGACAACCGTCGTGTTGAAATGTCACTGCACCGGGCAGCTGGTCTTCGTCAATAAGCCTGGGCAAATCGTTTTGTAAAAATTCCAAATAATTTGCCCCATTTAAATTATTTGGCAAAAAATGTGGCCCAATAAGGACTCTGCCGATGATTCCAGCCCACACATTGACGAAAAACCTAGTCTAATCGCAACTGAAGTTGTAACTAGACTAAATTACTAGTTTTTGCACAAATACTCATGTAGCTAATCAGTTTATCTTTGTCAATAAAGCACAAAACCGATCATCTTTGTTTAACGCCGCTCACCGCCTGCCGCTATCAGTCTCTTTTGTCTCTCACCGCCGCAAGCCTTTGTTTGTTAAAATTGCATGTGGTAGTTTTGTCCAGTACACTTAACCCTTTTAAAACAAGTCAAATGTCAAGTCAACGCCAACTTAGTATTCAGAACCAATGTTTTATTGTAAAATCATAATGAGATTCGTCACCACAACTACCACAAGTATCACAAGTAGAGTAAAACATTTTAGCTACCCAGTTGGTTTAGGTGGCTTATTTTCAAGGATACAGTAGCTACAGTCGTGTTTGATAGCTTAAATAAAAGGGTAAAAGCCAAGCATGTTTTTAAAATGGTTTGAAAATTCGTGGCTATTTTAGTTTTTTTTTTATCGTACTTTGAAATCACTTAAATCGTTTACATTTTCATGTAACTAAAATTTTAAATCGCTGTCAACTTGTTTTCTTTAGACACAGATGTTTGAAATCACTTTTCTAGTGTTTGATAGACATTGCACAATAAGAAATAAAACAAAAAAAAATCTACCTGCAGTAAAAAAAGTACTAATTATCGATTTAGTCTGAAGTTTTGCAGTTTTCTCCGACAAATCTTAAAATTTAAATTAAAAAAAAACTAATGACATTTGTCTAAGACAAGTATGGCTAAAAATGTTCTACATGACCTAAACTATCTCCTACTTTCGGCTTTGCATCCGGTTACCAAACACCCTGTATAGAGTGGTTACAACCGGATGAAAATAATATTTTATTTGGATTCCGGGTATTCGATATTCATCCGGGCACTGCAAGTAATAGTCGTAATGATGAAAAATGGTTACATTGCAGCCATAAAGTTAACATTATAATAATAAGATTACTAATTTAAAATATATGTCACATTTTCAGATTTATTATTATAATGTTAACTTTATGGCTGCAATGTAACCATTTTTCATCATTACGACTATTACTTGCAGTGCCCGGATGAATATCGAACACCCGGAATCCAAATAAAATATTATTTTCATCCGGTTGTAACCACTCTATATTATGTCCTCTCGCGAACTTTAGGTATTTTAGCTCACCTAATTCCGGGCCCTGCTTATAATATAATTTTGTATTAAGCAGAAACATCTGCAAGCGAAATTTCAATTTTATAATTGAAAGAAAAATGGAAAAATTCACTGCGTCGAGCAAGATTCGAACTTGCGACCTTTCGGAACACCGGTCCGACCGCTCTGACCAACTGAGCCATCGAAGCTTACTCAACCGCGGCGAATCTTTCCATCAGTTCCTTCATTGCTTACGTCAGAGGGTGACGTGTAGCGACATCTACCGTAAGTGTATATACACGTTAACGGCATCGAAGTTCCAAGTCATATTGGAATAACATCGATAACAATGCGCTAACCCATACTGAATTAATTTTGTATTAAGCAGAAACGTCTGCAAGCGAAATTTCAATTTTATAATTGAAAGAAAAATGGAAAAATTCACTGCGTCGAGCAAGATTCGAACTCGAAAAGTTTCAATTATAAAATTGAAACTTATAATATAGTTGTCACTAGTTAGGTTGTAGTACAGTCGACTACAAAGAGATGTATCCACTTTTGGACCTTATTACAACGCAATAAGGTGAAAGAGTGGATACATCTCTTTGTAGTCGACTGTACATTACTTACCAAGGACTGTACAAGAAAGAAAGCCCGAAATCGCAGGCATTTGTAGCCCGAGCCGCAGGCGAGGGTTATAAATATGCGATAGAGGGCTTTTTTTTTACTGCCCGTGGTGAGTACACAATTTTACGTCTCCACCTGGCCATAATGCGAATTATAATAATTAATAAAAAGTAAGTATAATAGTTAGGTTAAGGATAGTTTTTAAGTTCTGGTTGCCCTGAAAATCAGCGTTGTGGCTACCCTGTCATGACTCATGCTGAGCGGCAACCATTTTGGTGTAAATGTTTTTTTGTACATTTTATGTCTTTTTTAGGGTTCCGTACCTCGAAAGGAAAAAACGGAACCCTAATGGGATCACTTTGTTGTCCGTCTGTCTGTCTGTCTGTCTGTCAAGACCATTTTTCTCAGGAACGCGTGGAGGTATCAAGCTAAAATTTATATCAAATACTCAAGTCTATTGTCCCTTGGAGCTGTAAAAAAATCAAACTTAAAAGCCTACGCAATCAAAAGATACAGTCGTTTATCCTGCAAATTTTAGAGTTTTTCGGCACTCGCAAAACCTACGGGGTACTTCCCGTGAACTCAGAAACTTGAAATTTGGCACGAAGCAACGTCATATAGCATAGACAATGGAAAAATTACAAAAAGTAGTCATTTTTAGTAAAATCATACAAAAATAATTTTTTTTAATTTTAAACTTCCTACCTTTTTCCTCGTAAACGCGTGGAGGTATAAAATTGAAATTCATGTCAAATACTCAGGGCTATAGACCTTTCAGATGTAGCGAAATCAAACTTTTTTGTCAACGCAATCAAAAGAAATAGCAATTGAAGTCGCATACTTTGAAACTGAGTACTCGCAAGAAACTCAAAACCTAAAGGGTACCTACTTCCCGTAAACTCAGAAACTTGAAACTTGGCACGAAGAAACTTCATATAGCACAGACAAAGGAAAAATTACGAAAAGTAGACATTTTTAGTAAAATCGCACAAAAAATATTTTTTTAAATTTTAAACTTACTACCTTTTTCCTCGTAAACGCGTAGAGGTATTAAATTGAAAATCATGTCAAATACTCAGATTTCTATGTTAATGCATGGGGTGAAATTTTACTTATATACCTACAGGTTTTTACGGAACCCTCGGTGCGCGAGTCCGACTCGCACCTGGCCGGTTTTTTAAGTTCTGGTTGCCCTGAAAATCAGCGTTGTGGCTACCCTGATGACTCATGCTGTGTGGCAACCATTTTGGTGTAAATAATTTTTTTTACATTTTATGTCTTTATTTCTCTTCTTTGCACCTAATTAAAAAAAACATTTCATTTCATTACAGCCTCAGTGGCGAGCGTTTGGCAACGCGTTCAGTACGTGACCAGAGTTTAACAGCATTCACTGATGCTACTCGTACGTTTTCACATGCTTGCCATGGACGCGGCATCAGATGTACCGCCGGTCACTCGAGCAGCCATTCAGTTTGCACCCTTACCTCTCCCAGCTGAGCCGTCGGGGGGCATCTGTAGTGAGCTCCTCCCCCCGCAACCCCTGCGTGAGCAGCCGTGCCAGCCGCGAGCTGCCCGTGCTGGACACGGAACCACGGGGAGTTGTCCCCGGGACCCTGAAACAAAAGATATTTATTTTTTTATATCTGAACGATTAAACATGAGACAATGAGATTGATCAACAAAAACAGAGTTAGATTAAATAAACTATTTACACAATTGCGTAGCAAGAGAATCAAAAGACAAACACTAGTCTTTGGCATATTTTTACCGCAGCAGAATTTATTTAAGGTAAAAAGAACATAACAGGAAACCCTACTTAATACATTTCACATTATTATGAAGATTTAAAAAGGTTCTTAAGACTTTCAAGAGTAATATGAGGTAATGTAGTCTTTTCTCACTTCAAGTGTTTCAGATTATTAACCGATCTCGCAATAGCATTTCTTTTTCCAGGCATAATAAATACATAATACAAAAATAAAGAAGTGAACAGAAGTGTTGAGCACCCTTGCGATTTTCATACAAAAATCGAAAGTTCAGTCCAGCTTTTCTATCTTTTTTGAAGTAATTTTATCAATTTATTCAAACTGAACAGGCATGTTTTGTTGAAGTTAGTAGTAACTGCATAGAATAGTTGCAATTTGTCGCACCGACTTAAATTCGCTTTTTTGTTACCTCCACTTTTAAAATTCTTCTTCTTCTTTCGTGTCGACGGTTCCTATACGATGGATGCCCAGAAGGCAGCGGTGTTGACAGCCCTGGCCGTCGCGTCCCTCAGGTCAAGTTCCGAGCAGGAATACGGGCATGCGGGGCAGGCCAGCAGGTGCGCCATTGTTTGCGTTGCTGTGTCGCAGGCGCATTGGGTGGAGTGGTTATGAAGTAGTCCCCATGCGACCATGTTCTGCCTGCAGCGACCACCCTGGGACCTAAGCCTGTTCAGCGTCTTCCAAATGGGCCATGGTTCTTTGTGGCCGGGCGGTAGCTGTTCCCGAGACTGGTACGTATGTATCTGGCGGTGGACACTGGTTCTGCCAAAGTGAGCAGCGCGCATTGGAGGGTTCATCGAGCAGCGGGACAGTGCTCCGAATAAAACTTTTGCGGCTCTTCAGGCGGGCAGGCGGCGGGTCATGATAGTGCAATGGGTGACGTGGGTCAGTTTGTTGTTTACGCATTTCAGCAGCACATGCAATCCCTCTACGGATTTCCGGCGGGGCGACTCCTGCAAGGGGGTATAGTTTGTTGAGCGGGGTCGGCTTTAGGCATCCGGTGATAATGCGGCAGGTGTCATTCAGAGCGGTGGTCACCAGGCCTGCGTGTGCGGATCGATGCCAGACTGGGCACGCGAATTCGCCTGCGGAGAAGCTAAGGGCCAGCCCCGTAGTACGCACAGTGTGGGCAGTTGCTCCCCAGCTTGTCGATGTTAGCCTCCTTAGCAAATTATTACGCACGCTGACCTTCAAACGGGTGTTGGCGCAATGGGTCTTAAAAGTCAGTGCCCTGTCTAACGTGATTCCTAAGTACCTTGGGTGGGGGCAGTGTTCAATCGTGTCTCCAACCCACGTCACGCATAGAGATCTGTTGGCTTCATGATTACGTAGGTGGAATGCTCAAATCTGTGTTTTGCTCGGGTTCGGCTGGAGGCAGTTGGCCCTGTAATAAGTCCCGAGATTTTCCAGTCCCTTAGACAGGGTTTCCTCAACGCTTTCAAATGAGCGGAACTGTGCTGCTAGCGCTAGATCGTCAGCATATAAAAACCGTTGTGTTCCTGGTGGGCTGGGTTGGTCATTTGTATAGATGTTGAAAAGATTTGGGGCCAGAACACTGCCTTGGGGGAGACCATTTTTTTGTCGTCGCCAGCGACTCTTATCCGCACTGAGATGGACTTGGAAGCAGCGGTTGCGGAGCAGCTCGCTAAGAATCCGGACGAAGCCTCTGTCCCGGGTGGCATCGGCAACCTTACGGAGAAGGATTCTTATATTGACGGTGTCATACGCTGCAGACAGGTCGACGAACACGACACCAGTGACCATGCCGAGCTCGAAACCATCCTCAATGTACTGCGTTAGCTTCAATGCCTGACTTGTGCACGACTTTCCCGCACGGAATCCCGCTTGCTCTGGTATAAGTTGAGGGTCTACAACGTAGGTCAGTCTATTCAGCAGAAGACGTTCGAAAAGTTTGTAAGTGTGGCACAGCAACGATATAGGACGGTAGCTTTTGGGGTTATCGGGAGATTTTCCTGGCTTTAGTAGTGCCACTGTCTTGGATTTCCGCCACGATTTTGGTATGTTGAGCATTGCCAAGCAGTCGTTGAAGAGGTTGAGAAGCCACGACATCGCCAGCGGTCCGAGGTTTTTGATTTGCTCCACCGTGAGGTCATCAACTCCAGACGCTTTCCCATTTTTCATATTTTTGCAAGTTCGCTTAGCGTAAATGGCTTGCTTAGATCGCTGTTGTCTTCTTGATCTTCCGGGATTGTTGAAGGTCTGGGTATACGGTAGAGCGGTTTGCCGTTTAGCAGTAGCTGGCTTGCAATTTGGTTGGCCTTGATTTTCCCTGGATGCGTTGCCGCAGGCGCATCTCCAGTGAGTTTGTGCAGGGTTGACCAAGCTTTTTTACTGTTGTGCGTCATGTCAATGCTGGCAACTGTGTCCTCCCATTTTAATTTACGTGACTTTGCTAGTTCTTCCATTAACTCTGCACCTGTCTTTATGGTTTCAGCAGAGAAAGGATCGTTCGTGAACTGAGCTTCGTAATTCCGCAGCAGTTCGGACGTCTGTGAAGTCAGGCCAGGGATGTAATCAGTACGGCAGCCCCTGGGTATTGACTGGCATGACGCAGTGCGGACAGTTTCTATAAATGTGTCATAATTACCAGCTACAGGTGACAGGGTGCACAGCTTCTCATCAATATTTCGAGAGTATTTGTCCCAATCTGCTTTTGCGAAGTTAAAACGCCGTCGGAAAGGAACCCTGATAGGCTGCACTACAGCTTGCACTTGGCACATTATGGGTCTATGCTGTGTTCTGAGAATAGGGTTACAGACAACCTTCGAGCATTGCGAGCCGATGTTCTCACTAACAAAAATGAGGTCCGGGTTGTAGCTGCGCCGCCATCGACCGCTATTAAAAGATCCTGGCAGCTTGGGGTTGTGGAGGAGGAAGAGTCCGTTAGCCTCCGCCCAAGACTCAACGGTCTGGCCATCAAGGTTTGTCTCACGGTAGCCCCACGTCGTGTGGTGGCTGTTAAAGTCACCGACAACAATTTTGGTCCTGCCGTCGTTCGAGTAGGGAACGTCCCAGGGCTGGAATGGTTGAGCTGGGGGTTTATATACTGACGTTATTGTGCATGAGCGGATGTCCACAGTTATTAGCTCCATAGTACCACGGCAGACGGAAGAAGTAGACGTCACAATTATATCGGGCTTGGAAAAAATGGCACTACCGTGTTTTGCGTGCGGTATCTCCGCTATTAAAGTAAGTCCGGGAATCTGCGACCGAGTTTGGCCTGCGTCTCGATGGGTTTCCTGGACGCATAGGATGTGGCATTGCGTCTCGCGGCACAGTTGCGAGAGGAGTAGCGCTTTGTCCTGTGAGAAGCCTTCTATATTAATAGAAATGACTGTCAGGGCTGGCTCTGAAAAGTGCCGTTGATCGTATGTATAATTTCGTTGATCGCATGTATCATTTGGTGGAACCATCGTGGTGAAAGGATTAGCCGCTCGGTAACTCAATACCGAACGTTGCCCAGGGTACGCCAGACGCTGTGATAAAATCGTGGAAAGCTTCGAATGCGTCGCGCGGGGAGGCTCCTTCCATGTACCCCCATCCCATGTACTTTTAAAATTTTATAGCTACATACATTTTACAGTTTTTGTACCTTGAAAGTGTTATTAACTAAAGTTTTCTAGATATATCAATAAAATATAAGTAACATTTTACGTCATCGTACATTGTTATGATAGGGAATTAATACTTAAGGGTCGGGTATATGTGGGAGAATTTTCAGATTCTGTCAAAATACCCTGATTCACACACAACCAGACTTCACGCACACTACCACACTTTCGGGGGACAGGTCGTTGACCGCTTATACTTTTTTACAGGTTGCCATTATTAGTTTCATACTAATCACACCTTTGAAAATTTTTAACTGTAATGATTTCCTTTGTAAGTAGACAGAGAAATAACATATTTTATCTTGCTTTCCTTGTCTATCCTGTTTATGTCACATATGACGTATTATGGTTGATTTTAAATGATTATATGACTGTGGTAATGCGTTATCGAGATACGCGTTTTGGAAAGTTAGCTAGCCGAACAAATACGAATAGACTTGGCCTATAAACGCGAACCACTTCGCTCGTCGAATCAACTATTTGCATCACTCTCTTTCGAACATACAAGAGCGACAGAAACGGAGATAACGAAACGTCGATTTTCGAACTTCGCGGTTAGCCCGTTGTAGACTAGAAGTCGCTTATAGTTATAGGTAGAAGTGAACGGAAATATGTCTGAATTTTTTTTTTTTTTTTTAGCTTAAATTTTATTTTATTAAATAACAAACATACAAATAATTACAAACGACTATAAACTAAAACTTAAATACTTATAAACAAAATAATTAACTCTAAAATAAGACTAAACTAAAACTAAAGTATATCTAAATACGGCCCCTGCGGCATGGTACCGAAGATGCTGGCAGCATTTCCTCGCTGGATCGCGAGACTAATTCGTTGACCCAGATAGCTGCCAGCTCTTCGGTCTCCTGTAGTATCTCTGAGTCTCTTCGACAGGTCTTTGAAGAGACTCAGAGCGCTAGAGCCCCACGGACCAAGGGTCTCGACGCCGAATGGGGCAAAAATATATTCGACGCCAAGACCACTATATTTTCCCACCTTGGCTTTTTCGGCCGCCTCTGCCGCTGCCGCTGCCCTCAGGGTGGTTCGGTGGAGATGTGACGGGGCCAGTGTGTCTACGCAGGTTGCATCCCACACCAGCACCCGTCCCATACTCCACGGAATCAAAGTCATACCGTCCGGTCTCCTGCCGTCAGTTCTAGAGATGCCGGCTGGCTCTAAAAGAGCCGGCACATTAACTGATGCAAGAGACCGGCGGATGATGTCATTAAGGGCAGCATGCCTTGAGAAGCGTCCCGCACTTCTTTGGCAGGAAAGTCCGTGGTGGCCCAGATAGTTCACATCGGTTCCGCAGGGGCAACGATGTGGAGCGCAGACCGGGACCCCGAGACGGAGCGAAACTGAAATACGAAGGGTATCGGGGTCTAAAAAGGTTCCCACATTTGGGGACGGATGTGCTTGCAGCCAATATCCGGCTTCCCTGGTACTGGCTGCTAGGAGTCTAGCACGTTCATCGGGACAAGAATGGGTTAGTAGATTATCCAGAGTCAATTTACACGTGATGTCATCCCAACTCCTTTGTGATTTTGGGTGTTCGGGGAAATTTTGACTGGGGCAAGCAATAGACCAAGCATTTTTGGCGTCAGCCAAGCCCGAAGTCTCACAGTTTGAACGTAGGATTTTTCCTATGAGACTGGAAGAGCTGTGGACTGACGACAAAAATGCCGGTAACGCGACACTAGAAATTTTGCGGATCCCTAACCCACCGTACCGAATGGGAAGGGATCCTTGGGTCCAGGACTGCTCGCTGAGTTGAATATTAAGAACGGATTCTAAATTACTTTTGATGAGACAGTCTATTTGTGATAAAAGATTTTGATTTTTCCAAAGGGGACAGCAGCGAAGCACATACGTTAATTTAGGAACGAATAGGCAAAATTTTATAATAATGAGAGCATAGTGTGAGCTTATTTCATGTAACCGGTGAGAATGATTTTGGAATTTGGAAACAGAATTTTGAACGTAACCTGAAAAGCTTTCTTCGAAAATGGGAGATCCCAGGAGGCAAAGGTTACTCTTATCGAGTATTTTAATATTTGGTGCAAGTTGGGTGAATTTTTGTATCAAATTATCAGTGTTGTTACAGGAATTTTGTACAAATAGTTCGCATTTATTGAAATTCAGTTCTAAGCCAATATATTTGAATTTACTAATAATTACAGAGAGATCCGATAGTACTGAGTCTGCGTCACCTCCTAGGGTTCCATCATCCAAGTAGGGTAAACCGTATAGCTATTGCCCAGTTAAGGGTCGCAAACAGAATGACATTAAAAAAAACATAGAAATAACGTAGTAACTTCGTTTTTATTGCTATTTTCTTATTACCTAATAAACCCTTCTATAGATAATTAACAGTTTTAAGTTAAGTCTTACGTGACATAGTCACATAGAAAACAAAGCAACAAAATAAAAATATTGTAAAAAGTACAGTTATTGCCCAGAGCCCACAGTTATTGCCAGTACCACAGCACAGTGATTGCCCAGTAACTTAAAATCATAAATCACAGTCTAACTTGACTTTCAACATAAAATTGAAGATTATAAACATTTTATTGAAAAAAATATGGTTAGCTGAAATAAAATTAGTCAGAATTGTCACTGTTGCCAGAATCTTCCACTATGTAACAATTATGGCACATGAATAAATTTAATTCAGTCCTGTCGGGTATATGTTCCTTATGCTTCCGTGGAATGCATCGCACGTGAAAACTTGCCGAACAGGAACTGCAAGTCAATCTGCTCGTATTCTTTTTCATATTAGTACAACAAACTGCACAAATACTATTTTTACCGGGCTTTATAACTATTTCTCTTAAAACGGTTATCCGTTTAGACTCTGGTAATTGCTTATTGGTTCTCTTTTTGCCCTTACTTTTAACACCCATTTCTTTTTTTATCTTTTTTAGTATAGGTTCAGATTGTTGCTCAAAATTTTGAACTTCTTGGTGGTCATTGTTTCCCGTGTTTGTTGTTTTCCGTTTCAGATTTTTTTTCCTTCTTTAGTATATTGAGTTTCACCCGGATCATTCATAATAAATTGTGCGTTATCTATGATTGGTTTTTTATTTAATTGTACAGTTTTTTTATTTGTAATTTCAGTCTTTTTATTCGTTTTTTCTTTTTTTTTCATATCTCTAACTAACTTCTTCTCTTCTTTTACTTTTATCAAAATTTCTTTTTCTACTTGTTTAGAATGTAGAGCAGCTTTATAATTTTGGGAGCTAATGGCATATGGTTGTCTTTCAGTTTTCCTTTTCCATTTTCTTACTGGCGTCTCTGGGTATGCTAAATATTCTCCTAAAGAACATTTTCTTTTTACAATTTTAGGACTTGGCAACAGACCAGACGACTGTACCATGACAGGTTTGGACGTTCCGGGTATAGGAGAAGTAAGGTCTAGTGAATCTAGTGATAAAGCATCTTCTGTTTCATTAAATGTGTCTGGTATTTGAAAAACTAGCTCACTATCTTCTTCAACGCATCCTTGTTCATTTCTTTGTGGACTTGACAGCTCAAGAGTTGACTTCACCGTGACCACAGAAGGCGTAGACTCAAATTTTGACTTCTCGGGTACGGTGGAAGTAATATCAAGAGATAAAGCACCTTCTATTTCTTTAAAGTCTCGTGTCTTTAAAGCTAGCTCACTGAAGTCATTTATCTCTGCAACACACTCTTCTTCATTTCTTTGCGGTGATACATTAGGAAAATCTACTACTTGTACTGCTTTATCGCCTTTTTGCGATGTAACAACTGAAGAGTCTATTCCTTCTTTAGTGGTACTCATAACTTCCACGTCGTGATATGCTTGCCATATTTGGAACAACTTATTCAAGTGTTCATTACTCTTTTGACAAGGCAAATTCTGACTACGGTTTTCAAAGTCGTTAGAAAGAGTTGTTCCGATGATCTCTTTGAATTTTGCGTAACTTAGCATTGCAGAGTCAGGTATCATTTTATTTTTTTGCGATGTGACATTCTCGTTCTTGTCTCCGAGGCATTTATTATAATCAATCGCGTCCGGGTTAAATGGATACAGGCCACAGGCTTTAAAACCGTTCACTAATATTTCAGGCCTTAAACTGGTTATGACAGTTTCATTAAGCACAGTAGCAAAATTCAATTTAGTCACGCCTTGATTATTATTCTCATTTTGCCATTTTCTGACAGTTTTTTTCCATCCCATCTTTAGAGGTCTAAAAGCAGCTACATCGGCGGGCTGAAGGATTCTTGTAGCATTCGGATACAATGCAATTAACTCAATTTGAAGGTGAGTGCAAAGTTGGCTCAAATGGAAATTTAAATGCGTTTTATGGCCGTCCACAAAGAGTATAACTGGAAGCTTGACATTATTGCTGACCAGATAGGGATGAAACACATTTGCTATAAATTCATAAAAAGTTTCCGTAGTCATCCATCCTGAGTCAGACTTTCCGATTCCCCATCCGTCCGGTACAGAATCGCTAATTTTTTTGATAGGCATTCTTTGATAAGGATAAATAACGAACGGACAACAGACTTGTCCTGCGGCAGAAAAGGTGAACAAAACTGTTATAGATTCTTTGGCTTGAGATTGTTCAATATTATATACATTTTTAGCACCTTTTTCCGCTAACACTTGGCCAGTTTTAACACAAATTTGGAAATTTGTTTCATCTGCATTAAAAATACGATTTGGATCATTTAAAATGGGAGTCAAGTCTATTTCTTTAGCATAATCGCTGATTTCAGCAAACCACCCTCTTATATCTTTTTCCGAGACATAGGAACTTGCTTTTGATACTCCTTCTGATGTTCTTATTGTCAACCTCGGATGTCTTTTCAAAAATGCCTTCCACCAACCATCACCGGGTCTATTATTTGTAAATAAATTAGGACGAGGATTTTCCACTAGAAACTTTTGCACTGTATCTAAAATATCTTCTTTATTTCGAGGAAACCCTTTTCTGGCCGAGATTATTATCCATTCCTCTAGTTGACTTTCTTCGGAAACAGTTAATACCGGTGATGGCCCTAGACTAGTTTTATGCCCGGGATTTTCAATGTAATACCGAAGACTGGTCCTTGGAACACCGTAATTTTCAGCAATTTGTCTTGTAGACAACTTGTTGTCAGCATCTTGAACAGCTTTGATCGCATTCTGCAAATTTTCTTTTCTATATTGTACTTTTGGTGTTTTTGGCATACTGAAATTAAAACAATAATAACAATTTAGATATTGAATACTCGTACTCCATGGGCACTGCAAGAATAGAATTTTTTCATCACACTTGTTTTCTAAATGTGCTATTTATTGCACGCATGCGAAGCGGGAGAAAAGTTTCATTTTTCTCCAACGGCAGGAAAAGTACTTTTTTAATACAATTGATCAAAAAGTGTACTTTATATAAATGTTGTTCGACACACGTGCGGAAGTGTCATTTTCACTCGTCCCGAGTTTTGACCCTCGCCTAAAGGCTCGGGCTAAGAAACCTCGGGACTCGTGCGAAATGACACACTTCTCGCACTTGTATCGAAAACTACTATTTTAAAGTGCTAAATAACACACACGGACCACGAAGGTTTAGAGACAAAAAGACAAAAATTCGTTTAAAATGTAGATTTTAAAAGATTGATGTTTATTATTCCATTTGTGTAAGATTGTCCTATAATATTTATTTATTTATTTATTTTCATATTTTAATAAACATAATTTTAACAACCGTTTTGAAATATTTTGTACGATTATCGATCGTGGCTGTTTGCCATAGGGTCGGTGCCTTTCATACTAAACGTCAATTAAAAGAACAAAATGGCGGACGAATGTTTGAAATGCCACCGTATTTAACCGAATTTACGTTAAAAATTGTGTTTTTCCTTAGAAAGTGTGATGAAAAACATTATGTATATCACGGGCGGTAAGGAAATTACAATTTCGAGTCAATAAAAGTCCTCCATCTGCGGTGTTGGACTTTTAACAGCTTCTCGAAGACCTATTGACCACACTTAATAAGCAATGTAATTATTATAAATACAAAACACGAAAAATAATCTACCGTGACGGCTATTGCCCGGGCAATAACTATAGTTATTGACCTATGGCAATTACTAAAACTACGGTGGGCAATAATTAAAAATGTTCAAACTTTGTTACAGCGATTGCCCACCGCTAAAATAACCGTTTAAATACTAAACTCAACTCCGACGTATATTTAAAACTACGAAATTACTATTAATTTAATCACAAAATATGTAATTACATGGGAATATCAAATAAAAAAATCTCAGAATAAACTTTGAAGCAAGTAAGTCCTTAAGAAAATCATTTAAAAATTTACCTGTTTGAGTAACACGTTCACATGTATCGACAAAATCCGCCATTACTGTTGTTTTTTTTTAAGTGTTGCCAGTTTTTATTTTTAAAACTCTTCTATATTATAAACAGCGTCATCTAGCAAATTCTACTATTACAAAAATGGTACAAAACAAACAACAGAGAATGTCGTTTTAAAAAGCGGGCAATCACTGGCGGTGGGCAATAACTCCCTGGTTTACCCTATCAAGAATCAATTTTTAGGGTTCCGTAGCCAAATGGCAAAAAACGGAACCCTTATGGATTCGTCATGTCTGTCTGTATGTCTGTCCATGTCACAGCCATTTTACTCGGAAACTATACGACGTATCTGAATAAAATTTACACATAAGGTGTATTTTGTATGCCGCTACTTAGTTATGTAGATTTGAAAAAAAAAAATTAGGGGGGGGGGGGGCGCTCCATACATGTAACTATTTTTTTTTTGACTAAATATCAACATGTGACACATCAATGATAGGTCTTTAAAAATAACATTGAGGTTTCTTTGACCATTTTGTGATTAAGTGAATATTTTCTGAAATAATCGCTTCGAAAGTCAGAAAAATTGTGCCCCCCCCTGTAACTTTTTAACCGTAAGTCCAAAAATATGAAAAAAATTGAGGAGATGCGTCTTACCATATACTTTCTACGCAAATTGTTTTGAACATTATCGGTTTAGCTATTTTTGAGTTATCTTTATCTCCAAAAAACCATAGGCACCAGATACGACCTTTTGGTATTAGTTTGGTTCCATTGAAGGTACGGAACCCTCCTATGTGTGGTCCGACACGCACCTGGCCGGTTTTTACTTTTGATTTACTTTAATAAAAATCCGTTTCTAGTAGCCTTAGCTATTTTATTGTCTCGCAAGAGGTGAGAAAAGTAGAGTATACTCCTCGGGGATAAAGCTGTTTTTGTCACGGGCGCGCTTGAACCCCTCACTGCACTCAGGACTCAGTCTTAATTCCCTCGCTTCGCTCGGGAATTAACTCATAAACCCCTCGCTGCGCTCGGGATTAAAATCTGGAGTCCTTCGTTACGTTCAGGATTCAATATTGCGCCCGTGACATAAAACAGTGCTTTATCCCCTTGGTGTACAATCTACTACCACCTACCACCTAATGAGACCCTCACGTGCAATAGTGTTACAGGTCCCCCAGCACACGTCTGCCGCATTTAAAGGGAGTTTTAGATACCTCGCAACTAAATGTTGGAATAATATACCACCACCAATTCGTCAGATAAAGAGTAAAGCAACATTTAAAGTAAAATATCGACTTCATCTTTTTAACCAACAAAAACAAAACAATTAAATCTATAAATTCCCTTAATTCTATGCTTCAGCGAAGAGAAGGAAAAAAAAATACTGGCATCCGCGCACACATTACATTACACTCAAACATACCTACATACGCACAGACACACTATAATAGGTACGCTCGCTTCACGCACAATTTAGCATATTACTGTGTTATTTTTTATAGTCTAGTCTATTTATAATTCCTTTTTTAAAGCGTTGCACGACCATTTTGTAAATAAGGTACTGGCAGAATACCAGCGATGTGGCTTGCTGCATCACCATGCTGAGCCAGCGCCGTTTCTCTGCCATGACACATGGCTTCCTGTTGACGTGCATAAAAGTTATTAAGTTGCATGCCTTTTTAGTTTCTTTTTGTAATTTTACTTTGTGTTGATGTTTATGCCATGTATGTTGTGGGTATGAATAAAGAAATTATCTATCTATCTATCTATCTATCTATCTACTATTAAATAAAAAGTTGAGTTAGTTCTAACTTCATGCGGAGCGCTAACAGATAGAATCTGTGCTGAAAAAGCGGTTTCGTAGAATTCATGACTTCCCATATAAACCACGAGACTTCTTTCCGCACTAGAGTCTGTAAATTAAATATATCTGACGTTCACAGTAAAATAACTTAATCTATTTACTTAGGCTCCACACGTTTTACATCGAGTTTTGACAAGTCTTGAGACGACGAGTTGCCAAAAGAGATTCTAAATATACATGATCTTCATATATTAAAAAAAATGTTGTATGACTTTTTGTCGGACTCTTCGTTACCCATTAGTTTGTCGAGTCGTAGTCATTACGAGTATGTAATTCTTGTATATGTATATTGAATAGTATTGTATGTATGTTGTGTGTGTGTAGCTGTATATGTATTGAATAATATAGTTAATTAGTTATAAATTATTTAAGGAGCCAATAGGTTATTTAAGGAGCTCCAAAAGAAGCTCCTCGACTCCACTAGAGACCCTAGAGCTGGCTCATTTCTTGCGCAGAGAATCGGCATCGCGATTCAGCGAGGAAATGTAGCCAGCATTATGGGCACCCTTCCGCAGGGGGCAGATCTGGGGGACCTTGTTTGTTAGTTGTAAGTTAGTATTTAAGTTAGTTTTTAATTTAGTTTTAATACAAGTATTTAATAAGAATAATTTTAAGGTATTGTAATGTAATTCTCTCTTGTAAATAAATAAATGCTGTTATAAGTTATAATACTTCAATAATGTTAGTATGTAAATGTAGCCCTGTAGCTATTTGTATGCCAACTACTAAATGACGAAACAAAGTGATACATATATTTATACATTTAAGACCTACTGCTGTACCTACCTATGTTTTATAAATAAATAAATTATGAATTATGACGTTCAAACATATGCACTACAGATATAATTATGAGATAAAAGGCTATAAGTTCTTAAGCCTTTTATCTCCATTCTGTAGAGCCGGATAAAAAAAATACTTATTTTTTATGTTTTACTTAAACATGGTCTAAAAAATACGAAATCTACATAATTTGCCCCCTTATTCATAAAGTCCATTCCTTATTTCACAGGCATCAATTAGTTAATTTATGTTTTGTCTGTTTCTAACAACAAACACAATTGTCAAAGTGACAGGTTGCTCTTTGACGCCTCTAAAACCTGACGATAGATTTTAATTTTAACCTAATTTAAACATAAATTATGGTAAAAAAAACTGTTTTTTGGCCTGCTGGACATAGGCCTCCCCCAAAGAGTGCCACAATGACCGGTCCTGCGCCACCCGCATCCAGCGGACTCCCGCGACCTTCACCAGGTCATCAGTCCACCTTGCGGGGGGTCTACCCACGCTGCGCCTTCCGGTTCGTGGTCGCCACTCGAGAACCTTTCCGCCCCAACGGCCATCGGTTCTACGAGCAATGTGTCCCGCCCACTGCCACTTTAGTTTAGCGATTCGGAGGGCTATATCGGTTACTTTTGGTTCTGCTGCGGATGGCCTCATTTCTGATGCGATCAAGCAGAGAGACTCCAACCATAGCCCTCTCCATTGCCCTTTAGGTGACTGAGCTTTCTTATGAGGCCCATTGTAAGCGACCACGTTTCAGTACCATATGTCATCACTGGCAACACACACTGGTCAAAGACTTTCGTCTTGAGACACTGCGGAATATTGGACAAAAAGATGTGCCGTAGCTTCCCGAATGCTGCCCAACCAAGTCGGATTCGTCGATTGACCTCTTTCTCGAAGTTGGATCTACCTAACTGGACAGTATGTCCTAAGTATATATAATCGTCCACAACTTCGAGTGTAAAGTCTCCGATTGTAACAGGAGTTGGTGCTACATGGGTATTTGACATGATCTTCGTCTTATCCATGTTCATCTTTAGACCAACTCGCTCGGAGGCGTTACTGCGGTCATCGAGCGTCGTACTCAAATCCTCCATGGTCTCAGCCAAGACTACTATATCGTCAGCAAACCGAAAGTGAGTGATGTACTCGCCGTTTATGTTGATGCCTAACCTTCTCCAATCCAGAGTCTTGAAAACATCTTCCAGTGTAGCGGTAAACAGTTAAGGAAAAATAACATCTCCTTGCCTGACTCCCCGCTGCAACGGAATAGGCTTCGAGTTCTGGTCCTGGAGTCGGACTGACATAGTGGCGTTCTCGTACAAACACTTCAGCACTTCGATATAGCGATAGTCCACTTGGCACCTCTGGAGAGATTGTAGTACAGCCCAGGTTTCGATCGAGTCGAAGGCTTTCTCGTAGTCCACGAACGCTAAGCATAGGGGCAGGTTATACTCCTCAGTCTTCTGTATAACCTGACGGAGCGTATGAATGTGGTCTACGGTACTAAAGCCTCTTCGGAAACCGGCTTGTTCGGGAGGCTGGAAGTCATCTAGCCTGCGTGCGAGACGGTTCGTAATGACTCTTAAAAACAGCTTATACACATGGCTCAGAAGTGAAATGGGTCGGTAGTTCTTCAGTAACGCGTTATCACCCTTTTTGAAGAACAATACCACCACACCTCTGTTCCATGCCTTAGGCGTTCTCCCTTCTAGTAAAACGGAGTCGAACAACTTCTGAAGGGCCATAAGGACCGGTTTACCACCCGCCTTCAGAAGTTCGGCTGTGATTCCGTCTTCACCAGGTGCCTTATTGTTTTTGAGCTGTTTAAGAGCCATTCTAATCTCGTACAGGCTGATGTCCGGGATGTCTTCGGTATAGTGTCGGGTAAGTCTAGCTCTAGGGTCTTCCGCCATCAAATTCAGGTCTGCTAGTTGATGTGTATAGCTGTCCATAAAAGTCCTCTATCTCCCCCAGAAGCTCGGGTCTGGATGAAACGATTCTACAATCCTCAGTTTTTAATTTGGCGAGCTGGCTCTGCCCAATAGACAAATCTCTTGCAAAAACTTTAGAGCCCTTATTCTGCTCAATGGCCTCTTCAATACGATTTGTACTGAATTGGCGCAAATCACGGGTAAGGGACTTAGAGATCCGTTTATTGAGCTGCCGGTATAATGACGCGTCTGCTGAGGATTGCAGAACCATTTCTCTCAGATACAGATACAGATACAGATATTTTATTGGTAAAGATGAAATTTTACAGGTCATGAGTAGGTATACATTTTTTAAGTACCCTCCTTAAATACTAATTAATTTGATACATACAATGTTGTTATTATTTATGTATTAAAATGTTGATTACATGTCAAGTTCAAAGTACAACGTAACAATTAGACATACATTTAGTATAGCTATTTGGTAGATAGGTACTAAATATAACATTTTTTAAGGATCCTTAGGAACCATAAACTCGTGTACATTAAAACAGGCTAATTCAGTCAACAACGTTTTTAATTTTTTAATGAAAATAGCGTCACTTTGTGAGTTTCTTATATCCATCGGAATACAGTTATATAATTTGACCCCGAAGACGCTAAGAGATGCGCGCGCCTTGGCGAGCCGTCTAGACGGGGGTGCAAGGAGGTTTTTTTCACGAAGCCTCTGGCTACGATTACCGTATGTTATGTAATCATGCTGGTTAGCTCTTACGTATTGGCAAGCAGTCAGAATATATACACTGGGCAGCGTCAAGATTCTGTAGCGCTTGAAAAGATCCCTGGGGGGGTAATCGGGTGGTTTACGAGCAATGATTCGTAACGCACGCCTCTGAAGCATAAATGGTCTATCTCGGTCTGCAGATGTGGCCCATAGATCTAATCCCTGAATTAAGAGAGAATGGAAATAACCAAAGTATGCTTTTTTCAGGTTATCGATGGTTAGTGTAGGGGCTAGTCTAGTTAATGCATTGCAAGCTGACGCCAGTCTGTTACATACCTGATCGATGTGAGGGGTCCACGTCAGCCCGGAGTCAATCATAAAACCAAGATACCCAGTCGCTTGGACCTGGGGGACTGGAATATTATTTAATTTTATGTTCAACTGCGGGCCATCATTCTTTTTTAATTTGAAATGTATTATATTAGTTTTATCTACATTAAGTAACATCCCGTTTGCTGAGAACCACATCGATATTTTGTGCATTGTTGCGGATAATTTAGATATTAGACCATCGACATCATCAGCGTTGACAATAATGCACGTGTCGTCCGCAAACATGACATACTCCGTATCTGAGCAGGCAGATGCGATGTCATTAACCAAGATCAAAAACAGGTTATTGCCCGTAGAGGATCCCTGGGGAACAGAGCTACTGCCTATAGGTTCCATTTCCGATCTTGAGTCGAGGACATGGGTGCGTTGTTTACGGTTTTTCAGGAATGAGGCAATAGTATCGTGGAAACTACCAGTGAAACCATAGCGTGATAGCTTTTTTAAGAGGAGCGCGTGATCAATCATCTCGAAGGCACGCGACAGGTCGCAGAACACAGCTGCGACCTGTCGCTTGTCCTCGAGATGCCGGAGCACGCGCGCCGCGACGTCGCGTGCGGCGTCCGAACAAGAGCGCCCGGGCTGGTACGCGTATTGGTGACGGTTTAGTAAGTGGTTTGATGTCATATGCTGCATTATCTTCGTACATAGTAGACCTTCAAAAATTTTAGATATGACTGGAATTAACGATATGGGTCTGTAACATTTAGCTGAGTGCATTTCACCTTTACCCTTGTAAATAGGGTGTACTTTTATTTGCTTTAGGGTATCAGGGTATACTCCCGCGATAATACATTTGTTAATTAGTAATAGAAGTAATGACAGTATGTTAGGAGGCAACATATCAATAATGCGAGTCGACATGTCATAGATGTCCTTTGACTCTTTTCGTTTAATTTTTTTGCATACTGTTAAGATATCGCTAAGTGAGAAAGGCTCAAATTGATAGCTAGGAGGAGCTTTATTTAAGAATATATCCAGGTATTCAAGAGCGGAGTGCATGCATGGACTCGCGTTGTTTACGTTTGCGTCTAGATAATACCGGTTTAACTGAGTGGCGGCGGCGGTCGCGCGCGCGCCGGTAGTCTCGCCAGCTGATTTGTTTACCAAAACGTCGATCGCGGTGTTAACTTTTTTTTTGTTATTACATGTTTCCATTGAGATTACACGCCAAACTCTGCGACTCATATCATCGCAGCCGGTTGAAATTTGGCTATTAACGTAATTTTTTCGTACATTACTTAACTCTGCCCAGTATAATAATTCGGTTTTAGATAACTCGGCACGCAACTCAGCGTCCTCGGGCCTCGATAATAACATTAATTTGAAATTACGGATGTTCTGACGTAATGATTTAGTTTGTTGATTTACCCATGAGGCAGCGTTGTTCTTAATAGGGTGTTTTTTTATAGGAAAGTGTGTCTCGTAATAGTGTTTGATGACGTTCATAACCAAATCAGTTTGAATACCGGGACAGCTGTTTTTCTCAAAGATTGATTCCCACCTATAGAAATCCAGACTTTGAGCGAAATTACTTTTATTTTGGCTTGTAAAGGCTCTTTTTAGCGTGTGGAGTTTAGTAGGCATTATTTTGTTATGAATGTCAACAACAACATTTATAGACAAGTGGTCAGATAAACACATATCAAAACAATCTACAGATTTTATGTTAGATTTTTTTATATTAGAATAGGCGTGATCAAGACAAGTCTTAGATACATTTGTAATTCTTGTTGGGACATTAATTAGCTGTTTAAATCCAGACTGCTTTATTGTGTTAAGTAAGAGTTTAGTATTTTTACATTTGTTTAGTAGATCAATGTTTATATCACCCAGAATCATAACATTATAATTTTGAATGCTACTTAAACTTAGTAATTTGTCTAATAGCGATAAAAATAATTTTATGTCACCGTTAGGGGGTCTGTACACACACACGACGACAAGGTCCAATCCAACACACTCAATGGCGCAGGCCTCGAATTGGGACTCCACTGACAGCTCGGTCACCTCCTTGCGCTCGAAGCACGGGATACTTGACTGCACATAGATGCATGTTCCTCCCCCCTGACGAGAAGAACGGCAGTACTGGGCGCGCAGCTGGTAGTTCAGTATATTTACCGACGTTATTTGGCTATGTTCAAGCCAGTGTTCAGTCAAACACAATACATCGATTTGTTTCTCACGAGCCTGGAGTTCAGATTCGATTCTAAAAGTTTTGTTAGCTAGTCTATTAATGTTCTGATGTACAATACTCATTTGAGAATATGCACTGGTTTCTTTCTTAGCAGGTTCAGTCGGTTTTGGGAGACATGGGCTCCCTGGGTCTGAGAAAGGGCTGCCATTTCGATACACACGTGTTCAGAGGCCACGCAGATGCTGATAGGAAATCTTCATAAACACTAGATGGGATACCGATCTTGTAAGATTTATATGAGTCTCTTTTTGATGGTATGGACTCAACAGTATACTGGACACCACCACGGATGCTATTTAGATGGTCAATAATCGATGCTGGTGTAGAATCGTTTTTAAAAAAGCACCCGTGTAGATATCGGAGGACTAATACACCGCGCAGGTCGGTATTTTCAGCGGATCCATTTATTGATATTGGTTTTTTATAGTTACGTCGTCGGCTTTTCGGATATTCTACCTTTTGCCAGTCACCGTCATCTGGGTGATCTACGTCAAACACATTTCATTCGTCCTTTTTGTCAATTGTCATATTAGAGTCAGTCTGTTTGCTTGAGGTTGCAGTGCAGAGATTTGTACTCGTTATTTTCTCATTATTATTTGCCACCTTCGTTTCTTTTGTCGTGGCGGTCGGCAATGGCGGGAGGTCTTTTTTGGCTGGTTTGTTCGTTTGTTTGAGTTTGACCGGTTGATTTGCGTACGCAATTTGCGTCTCCTTTCCTCGATGAATTTCTGAGTGGAGTCAGAGAGCCTTTTGGTTCTGTTGCTCCGCTGGGCCTTAAAAAACTTAGACCCAGTACTATGGACAGCTTCCACATACCCGTCGTTGAATTCGTCCACATCGCCGCCTAGACAATCGAAACGGTTTTGGAGTTCCAGCTGGAAGCTCTCAGGGTTTTGGATTTGAAGTGCTGCTGGACGGAGCGTAGACTTCATCAGTCGAGAGCGCTCTAGCTTAACACATATATTCAATGTGCCTCTCACTAGACGGTGATCACTTCCGGTTTTAACCGTATTGATCACAGAGACATCATTGAATATATGCTTCTTCGTCGACATGATGAAGTCAATCTCGTTTTTAGTTGCACCGTCGGGACTCATCCAGGTCCACTTCCTGTGCTCACGTTTCTTGAAGAAGGAGTTCATCATGTAGAGTCCCTCCTTCTCCAAGAAGCCAGCCAGTAGTTGGCCCCGGTGGTTCCGACTTCCAAATCCAAATTGCCCCACTCTCAGCTCTTCACCATCTCTCTTGCCCAGTTTCGCGTTGAAGTCCCCCATAACAACGGTGAAGTAGGTTTTGGAGCTATGCATGGCCTTCGATATATCCTCATACATAGCCTCCACCTCGTCATCGGAGTGTGCCGAAGTCGGCGCATACACCTGTATGACCTTCAACGAGTACCTCTTGGATACTCTGAGTATAAGGTACGCCACCCTAGTCGACACACTCTCGATCTTCACCACGTTGTTGACGCGGGACTTATGGACGATGAACCCGACACCTCCCTGGGACTGTTGGTCGCCCTCCCGGAAATAAAGCAAGTTGCCGGACTTTAGGGTTATCGTTTCCTCCCCCTCTCTTCGGACTTCAGATAATCCTATGACATCCCAACGCAACTTGCTCAATCCTTCCTCCAGTTCCACTATATTTTCGTCGGTCCGCAGTGTACGCGTGTTATATGTTGCCAGGGCCAGAAGTCGTCGGTGGTGGTAGCCGGATCTTTGCCGGAGATTATTAGCACCCCTGACCCCGCTAGTACCCTGGCCGCTACCATAACCAGGGCACCGGGGTCGCCGGACACTCGGGGCCGTGGTGTTTGTGTTCTTTCCATGGGGGGTGAATACCGTAATCGCCACGCTTGGCATGCGGGTTGGCGATCGCAGTATCTCCACCGCACTCCGAGGATGCTGCTGCCCATCCCCTGGTGGTCTTGGCCGTAGTTTTAGGACATACTCCGGGTCCAGTATTCAAGTAAATACGAGATATTATATTGTTTAAGGCCGCTACTAAGAAGATAAGCAATAAAAAATAATTTGAAAGGGATTTATATCGAAGGTTATTGGTGCCAGGGAGCTTCTTAAATAACTCTATTTTTCATTTATCTAGACCATAATGGAATTCATCAGTGTCCGTTATAAGTTCAGTTTGGGCCGAAATTTCATACCCCTCGGCTATTAAATAATTCATGTAACAGCTTAGACGACCACATTAATTTTCATTTCAAAGGATATTATGCATTGGTTGTTATTAAAGCCTCCTAAAATTTTCCACGATATTAACTAAAGGGCAATGTTGGACGTGTCATTGCGTCTTATATTTAAACCAAGCTATTTATAGAGACAATGTCATGTCCCTATAAATAGCTATAGCAGGTACTAAGCTAGTTTCTTGGTTTGAATATAAGACGAAACAGAACTACAAATCAAATAATACATCCAACATATGAATTTAAAACAAAAAATATCTTCGTCTCGTTAACCCAGCGCTTTATGAGCAAAAGGAGATGCCAGAAAATCATCGACATACAATATCAAGACGAGTAAAGGCAAGCAAAGTTCATGTGAAAACACGACCCATTTTCACGTTTACGAAACTAAAATGTCTTATGTCTTATTAACCAATCAAGTACTCATTCTTTAAGCATATTTTTTTGTGTTAACCTTAATTCTGCAAAGGTTTCATGCCATTTCACCAATAAGAAAAGTTGCCTTGTTGTGAGTGGTCAAAATCAATTTGACAATGAAGTTTAATTGGACAGGAGATACTCAAATGAAATAACTGAAATGTCAAGTTAACGTATAATAAATACGCCTACGTTTGACGTGGATGGGTTCACGTAATAAATAATAATGCTACCAAGTAACAATTTATTTTTTAGTGCATTTTTCATTAATTATGTAATATACGTAAATTGAATCGTTCTTGGAATAAGGAATAATATTAAAGCATACTATTCATCTTTCATTTATTTAATAAAAGTGCTTAATTACAATATAGGGACTTACATACTACAAAATAAGCATAAATTAACATAAAATAGTAAAGATTTTAAACTTTTTTACAATTTTATAAATCCGTTACATTAGGGAGACCCTCTTGGTCTCAAGCAACATAATGGTAAGCAATTAAGGTTGATTATGGCAAAAAAAAACGATTATTTTTTAACTTTATTTATGACCAGACTAGAAAATATAGTCTGGCCAGCCAACGAACGCAGTAGCAATGTACAGCAAACAGAAGTATGACAACACTAAGAATCAGTGAAAAAAGCAGCAATGATCATCAAATTCTATGTTTTTAATTTTAGTTGGTGTTTCCGCCACTTTCATTAGGTGACATGTAAAAAGGAGACGGATATATTTCGTCGGATCTGTCATCAACTGCAACAGATAATCTGGTAGAGGCAATTGACATATGCCTTAAAAACGAATTTAAATTCAATTTAGAACGTTGCAGGAGTTCTGTCTCACTCGCGCTGAAGATGAGAGAGTGAAATACACTAGAAACAAATTCAATGTAAAAGAAATGTGAATTGAATTGTTCGTCACGAATACGGTGTCTCATCATAAAGGGTTGCCACATGTACGTATTTTGAATTTGCCGCGTTTTTCTACTGACAAAAAATGGTTTGCCAGACTACCTAATAGCATACCTTCAATATAAATAGTTAAAATTCTCTTTGCTTCCTCGTTTTTTAGAACTAAAAAAATAACGGATGAGTTAGTTTATGTGTACTATTTATTTTAGCAGGCTTAGGGAAATACAAAGATAAATTTACATTTTGTATCCATTTTTTTATACTACAACGGTAGCAAACAGGCATACGGCTCACCTGATGGTAAGCAGCTACCGTAGCCTATGGATGCCTGTAACTCCAGAGGTGTCTCATGTGCGATGCCGACGCTTTCATATAAAAGAGGATTCACTGTGTTGACAGCTAAAGGGACAAGATGATCCCCCGTCGTCAACAAACTGCATCCTCTGAGCTCTCTGGCAACCTTACTCACCGGCAGGAACACAACACTATGAGTAGGGTCTAGTGCTAATTGGCTTCTTTTCTGTAAGGTAGAGGTAGTTCCCCAGTCGGGCTCTGATCTAGATTTGATAATTAAAGACTAATGCTATGAAGTTATAGCATTCATTATTAATGAAAAATAAGAGTCATACCTATTAGTCAATTGTACTAGAAATGGTACGGCCAGAATGGTATGATTTTACCAGAGTAAGTATACACTCGCGTGCAAAAGTATCGAATCACTTTGCATTTTTTCGTCTGCATCCGATATCTTTGTAATTTCCCATTTGAATCTGAAAATTACGGTATTAAATGAAAGCTTACAATGTAACGTTTTGGAAAATGTGCCAATTCAATAATATTTCATATCCAAAGCTGGAAAAAACTCGAATACCGGAAGTAACTCGAAAGCGGCCTTAAAATAAACACGGGAAACTCGAAATAAAAGGCTTGTTTAAAATAAAATTCAATTTATTATTATTACGTTAGTAACGGGTATTACTACCCCTAGCCCTACTGACACAACGTAAACGATTTTTCAAGGATTTTATTAACTTCCTGATGTAATTTTGAGGAATCGCTTCCCACTCCTCCACCAAGGTAATCTTCAACTCGTCGACAGTAGCTGGAGCAGGATTCCGGGCCCGAACGTTCCTCTTCAGACGGTCCCACATGTGCTCAATGGGGTTAAGGTCCAGGCTCATCGCTGGCCAGACCATGGTATCGATGCCCACCTCGCGGAGGTAGGCAGCGGTGACCCTTGCGGTATGACAAGGGGCATTGTCCTGCATTAGCATGAACCCCTCATCAAAAATACCGGCATAGGGGACGACATGGTCTTCCAAAATCTCCGTTATGTACCTGGCAGCAGTTAATCCACCGCCACGACCACCGCCAGGAACAAAAACCAGCTCAGTCCGTGCCTCGTACGAGATGCCGCCCCAGAACATGATTGAGCCACTTCCATAGGCGACTCTTTCGGAGATGCAGCACTGAGCGTAGCGTTCTTCTGGCCTCCTGTAAACTCTTTCTCTTCGGTCGCAGCCATTCAAACACATTCTGCACTCGTCCGAGAACAGAATCGGGGTCCATTGGTCCAGGGTCAAATTCTTGTGAATCCTTGCAAATTCCTTTCGGGCTGTGCGGTGCCTTGCCAGCAACCTGGGCCCTGTCACAGGCCTCCTAGGTGTCATGTTTGCTGCCTTGAGTCTTCTTCTCACGGTCCACTCGCTGGCAACCACTCCTCGCACCTCCCGCAGACGCTGCTGGATGGTAACTCCAGTCTGGTGACGATTTCGAAGAGCCGTCGACACAATGAAACGGTCGTCTCTCTCCGATGTGCACCTTCTGCGGCCGCTTCTAGGTCTTGCAGTAAGTGCTGCTGTTTGCTGGAACCTCTGGTACAGTTTACAAACTGTAGATTTGCTCAGGTTCACTTCGGCAGCTACTGATCGTTGACTACGCCCTTCTTGCAGGAGCTGGACGACTACGGCGACTTGAGCTTCGGTAGCTTCCATTTTTTCAGGGTATTCTTCACAAGAAAAGATGCGGAGATGTGTGCAGGTCGACTTCTGGTAAGTGACTGATAAGAAATCCCCCACCACCCCCGTTTTAAAGGGGTCAAGGGTAGTGCAACTCGTGGGCGTTAGAAGCCGTAACAACACGGGAAACCGGGAGATTGGCCATAATCTGAAAAATCCTGGGCCAATGCTCATGTTTCATAGCTTTTTATAAAGCTAATATTCCGACAAACATAAATACATTTAGATAATTTAGAAAAATAAACCGATTTACAAAGATATTGGATGCAGACGAAAAAATGCAAAGTGATTCGATACTTTTGCACGCGAGTGTAGTAGGTACTCATTCGAAGGGTTTTGTTTTGTCGATTTATTACTACTAGGTAATACTTATAAATGAACATTCATTATACTTTTCCTCAAATTGTTATGTTTACTTTTCCAAAACTTATATTGCATAACATCGACCAAGTCCGTACTGTATGAGAATATCTATGCGTGATTTACTTACCGATGAAAAGAAATATCACCATCTTTGGCGCCTGTGTGGCTCCTGCACCAATGCACGGCACAAGCCGGCATTTTAATACCGATATATTACCGAAATTTCATGGACCGAAAAAACTAATATTTTGACGACATGACAATTTCAAAATGTTTGACATAACATTAGGGCACCGCTGTCACAAGCTCCGCCCACTTTGGCACCAGGAAATTGGAGCAGATTTTGAGCGTTGATTACGCTTCCTTACTTATTGTTCTTCCAAGCAAACCTGATGCAATCGAAAAATTCGCCATTTTATGTGCAAGAAACGTCATGACGTTAAATAGGGATGTACAACAGTAAAGCTACTACTTGAGGTATAAGATCTGGATACTACCTTATTTAATAAATATTTGGAGACAACCTACCTCTAAAATAGCCCCAGAATTAAATTTTAATGATAATAAGGCATGTTTTTTTTTTCATTTATGGTATCAAATCATTTGTTTTGTTGTGAGGATCAAATGTGTATATATGGGGCCAATTGCGTTAAAGCAACACAGAAATCAGAAATGAGACTTGATGCCTGAGATTTGCATGTTTCTCAAAACGCTAAACTGACGTCACGATCAAATAGTCAGATTCAGATCATTTTTCGTATTTAATTATAAGATTTACAAGTCATGTCCTTAATATATGTATAGGTATAATTCACTTAAGTTACGTAGGAACGTATTATATTATATATATTATTGCAGTCTCCCTGCTTAAAGTATGGAAAAAATATGAAATTGCTATTTTTACAGTGAATTGTTGCGTTTATACAATTGCGGTTGCCATACAATTTATTTTGCAGTAAAATGTTAGTTTGTAGGGCCATAAGAGCGTGTCATATATTTTTGCGGCCTTCGTGTAGGAAGATACTATTGCCGGTGACTGTACTAATGGAGTAACATCAAAAAGAAACGTATTCATCTCATAATTTCAACACACAACAAATAATCAACTAGTATTGGAGTTGCATCGGAATAATTTTCAAGCAAATTCAGACATTTCTGATTCAGACGTTGAGGCGATAGCTGTATTACGTAGTTAATGCATTGGAATTGTATTGAAGTTGGATCGTGTCATAACGTGTTTTAAAGTTAGAATATGGCCCCATTATTATATATAATTAATATGTAAGATTGTCTGGTGTTTGTGTGACCGTAACGATTTTCCCGTATTTTCCGCTCAACGAGTCCCTCAGTCGGTCACTGTTTAAATAATTCAAGACACGGTCCCTGAGCGTGAGACAAGGCAGAAGGGATGAGCGATTAAATTTAATTTGTAGGTATCAATCAACAAATGGTTTTATCATGCTTTCCATCACACTTGCTCAATGCTCATAAAGGGTGGCACCTCAAATAGTATTTTATACAATCGTGACATAATTAAGGGCTTTTCAGTCGAGTACCGTGTTAAGGCCACGAAGCTTGCTGAGTGGCCTAAGTAAGGTACTAGATTGAAAAGCTTGATTGTCACTATTTTATACAATACTTTTTCTACGAGTGCTCAATATAGGCAAGCCGGTAAGAATTGAGTTCGACGAAAGACCTGCTGCCTCTATACAATAAAGTAACTTCAATCTCCCGGCAGACCGTGCCCGTCCCCCCGCGGCGATGGCGGCGTGGCCGCGTGGGCTCGTGCAACAGTGTTACAATATTGTATGAAAATCCTTTGTACCATCGTTGGCGATGTCACAGTATGCGACCATAAAAGCTCTATCGGAAAGTATGCGCTAGTAGTCCGGTCTACACAATCACAATTCAAGCATTACAGTCGACGAGTAGAAAAACTAAATTTTGTCATACCCAATGAAAAATAATATTCTTTATTATTAGTTGATTTTTTTTATGTATTCAGTATTTCGGTATTCGGATACGGCTGCACCGATTTGGAAAATTCTTTTTTTGTTTGAAAGAGTATACTTTACAGCTGGTCTCATTGTCACCAGGTCGGGTTCTGATGATGGGATCCTGGAGAAATCGAGAGAATCTTCAAATATTACAGGCACACCTGTTGTGTTTTGAGTATTTTTTACAGTAGCTCGGGCATTTGCTTCTGGAAAGGTCTAAGTGAAGTCGGTTCGTTTTTGTTTAAAATTATTACTATATCGTACCGAACTTGGTTTATGAAATACTTATCTATAGAATCACTTCCGTCGTCGAAATTGGTTAAATGTGTTTTTAACCGAAAACGTCACATTTATCCCTGAGGACGGTTTGTATTAATTTAAGTAGATCAAGATTTAAATAGATAAAGAGTAGGCCTCATCGAGTAGCAGAATTCAAGCAGAATGCAAGGTAAAATGTTATGTATTTTAGTACCTGGTAGCTTGAGCCAAACTAAGAGTACTTGTACATCATAAACTTATATAGATGTCATATACAAAGGAAAAAGTGACCTAGGCCTCCGGTGCCCAGGGCTGGGAACGAACCAGCGTCTTCTGCATTCGCGGCAGACGCCTTTACCACTTGGCCACCCGGGTCACAGCTGCACCGGTCGAATTTTCCCGTGTATATGCAATCTTTGTAAATGCTCAGGCGCATTTTAGCCAATCATCTAAGGTAGAACATTATGAGTCCGTACCTCCAATCCGAACTCGTAGGAGTTCATTGAAAGCGAGAGAGATGGCGCTGCCCTCAGTACAACTGAAGAACAAATCAAATTATTTTTTAATAAATATTTTGATTTGTTTATTTTTTTAAGTAGACACACTACTATATAAATCATAAACTTATATAGATGTCATATACAAATGAAAAAGTGACCTAGGCCTCCGGTGCCCAGGGCTGGGGCTGGTTTTTGATTTGTTCTTCAGTTGTACTGAGGGCAGCGCCGTCTCTCTCGCTTTCAATGAACTCCTATGAGTTTGGATTGGAGGTACGGACTCATAATGTTCTACCTTAGATGATTGGCTAAAATGCGCCTGAGCATTTACAAAGATTGCATATACACGGGAAAATTCGACCGGTGCAGCTGTGACCCGGGTGGCCAAGTGGTAAAGGCGTCTGCCGCGAATGCAGAAGACGCTGGTTCGGTCCCAGCCCTGGGCACCGGAGGCCTAGGTCACTTTTTCCTTTGTATATGACATCTATATAAGTTTATGATTTATATACTAGTGTGTCTACTTAAAAAGTAAACAAATCAAAATATTTATTAAAAAATAAATTAATTTGTTCTTCAGTAGTACTTGTACAGTCATTTTTATAGTTCAAAAGCTTCCTACTATTTTCCAAACATCAACTCGAATATCTTCGTTTAGGTGTCTTTTATTTAAATGATGCGTTAAATTTTAAAATATGATATATATATATATATATATATATATATTGAATGAATGAAAAAACTTTGGTAAAATTAAAAAGGGATTGATACTTGTAGTTTTTACGGTACTCACAACACAAGCCTTATTGAGCTTACCGTGGAGCTAGTTTGACTTTGAATTCAACTTGCGCTGTTTTCTCTTGAATTGCACCCTATCACACTGGAGGCCTAATATATTGATTCCTATTGAAACTCACGTTCAAATTAGTTGGAATCATTCAATGGAGGACTCGTTCCTACCAACTTACACTGCATTAGTTAGGTTAGGTTAGTAGGTGAGGGTGTTGGATACTCAAGTTTTTGTACAATTTAACGTTTGATGACTTGTATTTTTTCATTGAAGCATATAGTCATAAGTCAGTCAGCTGATATATAGACACAATTTATTGATTATTAGTTGGTGAGTGTTGTAATGCATATGTCATACTTAATGAACTAAGAGCTAGCTACGTCAGATATGACACAATAATGAGAGCAACAAAACCCTTCTGGTTAGATTGCTATACTATCCTTATCGCTAGAACCGAGCATCTGGCAGCAGGATTTATCCTAATACCAAATACCAAATACCTAATACCAAAATTGGTAAAAACTGCCGAAGTTGTATCATTTATAGAGGACAGGGCCTATATTTTAAATATGAACAAAAAATATTGCGTATTAGAATGGAAAGAAACTTTTGGTAATGATATAATCTAATTAGCTATATCTAACATAGTTTTAAGTTTGCATGGCTACTTCACCAAGTAGCCAACCTACAGTATTTGTTCCGAAATAAACGATTTTTTTATTTTATTTATATTCACTACGCGCGACATGTTTCGGAGAGCTTCCTCAAGCACTCCAGTGGTAGTGTAAGCTCTAATTTTAGTATGCCTCACGAAAGTTGAATTTCAATAATTACCAAAGTTCCATCGCAGTATTCGATAGGTAATCGAGATATCGATAAAATCATTAACGTGGTTTATACGAAGTTGGAACAGCGCGACACCGCACCGTCTAAAGAAAGATAAAACACAGCGTAAAAATCGCTGAGGGTGAATTCATGTTGATGTAAACAAAGTTGGTCATATGGCCACCCTTTTTAGGGTTACTAAATACACGTACCTAGCTAAATTAAATAAGAAACCTAATATCAACTTGTTGCACATCCATCGATAGGTCTTTAAAAATAACATCGAAATTATTTGAACATAATAATATTGTGATTAACTAAATATTTTCAGAAATAATCGCTTCAAATATCAGAAAAATTGTGTCCTTCCCTCTGTAATTTTTTAACCGTAAGTCCAAAGATGCGGCTTATCACATACTTTCTACGAAAATTGTTTTGAACATTATCGGTTCAGCCATTTTTGAGTTATCTCCAAAAAAACTTCTTCCATAGGCATCAGATACGACCTTTTGGTATTAGTTTGGTTCTTATTCCATTGAAGGTACGAGACCCTCCATTATGCGTGGTTAGATACGCACTTGGCCAGTTTTTTAAACTTTCATATACGAGTCAAAGTTATAATTTTAGTTGTCAGTCAAAGTTAATGTTTTATTTACCTATAGACGAGGCTAGGTTTTTAGCCATGTATAGACTGAGCACTCTAAGCTTACCTATTAGTTCTCTGACATATCAAATATATTATTTTGGACAATATACACGGTGCCCGTGAGCATTGCGAGAGACTTTAACAGTGTATTAATGATCATATTTAAAGAAAAAAATGTGCTATAAACTTTTTTTCGAAATTCGCCATAGTTTCAGAGTAAATACTACTTACAAAATACAACATTTTTAATTGTTACTCAGTTTAAAATGCTTTTTTGATGGCGATCTCACCAGGATCGGGCATAGTCTAGACATCTCTTATTGACTGATATCAAAAACCTAAGAAACACTTTGCATGAATGTAGCAATTTACATTTTCCGTTACTTTTTTCTAATGAAATTTACTTTTTAGGTAGAAAAGCATTCCAAAAAACGGAAAAAAAATTTTTTTTTGACGTTTTACAACTAAAGTCATATACTTAATGTTCTTTCTTTCTTTTGACCTCAGAAATGCGTGGTTAAAATCTCTCGCAATGCTCACGGGCAATTTCTACATGAAGTGAGCCGTTATGTAAAGTTATGTCACATTTTACAATGTCGAATCGAACATGAACGTAATACAAGCCGAGTTTAGTGCCGCATTAAAGCAACCGTTAAGTTAAAGCTATTTGTACGATAAATTGAGTACGAGGGAACTTAAGGCCATTTACACCAAGTTTACAGAAGATAATGCGCTACTGCTTCAAACAAATTTCTTTTTATATCATTTTTGGAAAAGTTTTGTATTCTTTATGACTTTTCAGTTTTGGTACTTAACATGCATATTCGTGTAGGTTATATTTTTTATGCATGCAAATTTTTATAACTTGAAAATATTATATATACTTTGTTGATTTTAAAGTGTGATATAAGTATAGGTATGTATAGAGAAGTTCCAGCCGCGCGTTAGACCAGTAGGACGTAGGAATCACAACTAATTAGTGATATTTAAGAAAATGTATTACTTATATTGACTATAACATGTAAAGAATTTTATTTGAAGACATTATAAATAGGTACATTAACAGTAAACAATAAACTTAAATATAAATGAAAAACTATTCTTAGATAAATTTATACTAAAATAACAAATCCCCTGCGGCATGGTACTGGTACTGATGCTGGCAGCATTCCCTCTCTGTATGGCAATACCAATGAGTCACCAGCTCTACGGTCACCGTCGGAATCCACTAGCCTCTTTGAAATTTCTTTGAAGAATATTTATTATTATTATCAATAGTTATTTAGACTAAAATATTCTGTTTCATAAAACTACGTGTTACGAACGTGGTGAAGATAAATAGTAGATTATCCTATAATTCATGGTATTATAGATTTTTTGCTCAGATGATCGTCGCTCGCTTATTGTCTGTAATTTATTCATAGACTGGTTCTTTGTTCGACGTTTACTTTTCATTTTCTCAATTTATTTTCAAGCGACGAAAAACTGGATTAATCTTAATAAAATAAATAGAAATGTCTGAGTGGTTGAGAATAACGTAACAAGGTCTAATGTTTTGTATATTGTCAATGCAATCTTGAGTTACAACTTGCAAAAGATCCTTTGTATTCGAATGACGCGTTTTTTGGAGGTTTGCTCACATAAATAATTATGTTATAAAAAAAATAGTTAACCACCCATACAAATGAGAAATTCTTCAAATTTAAATACGCGCAATAAAATGTCTTGCAATCACCACAGGCCACAGAGGGATGATATTTCATAGGAGAGGGATGGCATTTGGGTATATAGTTTTCCACATCATACAAACTCATAAAACAAATGCCATCCGATTTCAATTATTGTAAGTGCGTTTTTAGGGTTCCGTACTTCGAAAGGAAAAAACGGAATCCTTATAGGATCACTTTGTTGTCCGTCCGTCCGTCCGTCTGTCAAGACCCTTTTTCTCAGAAACGCGTGAAGGTATCAAGCTGAAATTTATATCAAATACCAGAGTCTACTGTCCCTTGGAGCTGAGAAAAAATCAAACTTCTAAGCCGACGCAATCAAAAGATACAGCCGTTTATGCCGCAATTTTTCGAAACTCGCATGGGAATCAAAACCTACAGGGTACTCAGACTCAGAATCTTGAAATTTGGTACGAAGCAACCTCTTATGGCACAGATAAAGGAAAAATTGCCAAAACCGTAATTTTTTGGTTACATCATATGATAAAAATATTTTTAATAATTTTAAAGTTACTACCCCTTTCCTCATGAAAGCGTAGAGGTATTAAATTCATATCAAATACTCAGGTCTATAATACCTTTAAGCTGTAAAGGTTTGTACGGAACTCTCGGTGCGCGAGTGCTACTCGCACTTGGCCGGGTTTTTTATTCCTAAGTTCTCCTCCACCGATCGAAAAATTCACCTTGTGTCCGGATTCCTACTCTGATGGTTCGATAACTGCCCGGCCTGGGCGGATGGCAATTTGTTTTCGTATAATTTTCAATCGGTTGCCAGACAATTTTTTTTTAATTTTTTTCTTATCTCTCGTACAGGTAACCAATCCAACCAAGAGGGAAGGCATTAAAATTTTGTTATGTAACCAGGGAACATTCTTTCAGGCAATCGCTGTTTCAATCGGTTGCCTCGCGATATTTTTTTTTTACACCCCCACGTATTTCCGCTCCAGTCCAAGTTGGGTCAGTTCGGGTTGCACAGGGCGGTTCCTCATCACTTCAGGAGCTTAAATACCGCGAGCCATCCGGTTGCCTCGCGGTCACTGAAACTACGCGTCATTTCATTGCTTTAACTACAACGCATGTGTGCGTGCTGAGACAGCCGTGAAACAAAACAAAACACTCTTTCGTAAGGATATGACCATACCTGGGATAACTCGGGGCATCTATACGAAAGTGATGTAGCAAAATATTTTATCGTCAAAAAATATATCGATGCTAATGACAACATCTACATTTTATTCTACATATATAAATATTACATATTTACTCGTCATTTTTAAATAAAAAAATTAAAACATGCATTTAAATGTTTATTTTAAAATAGTTTTCATAGTATACAATCAATATTTTTTCCATATTCGTCGGTATTAATGATTGCCGTCTTGATGAAAATATCCACTTTAAACTGCTAAACGTTCTCTCAACGTCCACAGTAGTCAACGGGGCATTATATTTATAATGACTTAAAGTTAATTTCTCATTCATGTTGGTTATTGAAATTTCCTTACCTTTTATAAGACTATTTATTTTTTTCATGGTGTCATAACCAGTATTTTTTTCTAGAACTATCCTTAACTTTTTGTAAATATTTTTTCCATTTTTATTCACATACAATTTCGACAAATCAGCTTGAACTCTTTTTATTATTGCAATGCTGTCATCTAGCGTCAATTGAGGAGACTGCAGTTCCTTAAGAGCTTTTGTGATGACAGACATATTCTCAGCTATGAATTTTAGGTCACGTTGGATATTTGGTTTTCTTAAGATTCTTTTAGATTTCGAAACACACAAACTTCCTGACCCCGGTAACATATCGATAACTCTCTTTATATTATCGAAATGTTCAGCATAATATTTTGCAGCCTGTATCCACGTGCCCCACCGAATAATCGTAGGTTTTGGTGGAAGGGGAGTGTTTGGTAGCATTCTTTTGAATGTTTTAATTCTTTTTGGAGACTTCAAGAACACCTTTTTCACGGCAGATATTAATTTATTAACATCTGGAAAGAGACCCCGAACTTTTTCTGCTACTAAATTCAAACCATGTGCTATGCAAGTAACGTGCGTCATATTGAATAGCTTAGGTGCCAACATTCTTGCAGCTTTTTTCATGTATGCCGCCCCGTCCGTATTAAGTAGTAAAACTTTGTTGTAATGCGTACTGTCACGCCCCCATAAATTTTCAAGTGATTCCAAAACTAATTCAGAGATTGTGGAGCTATCTGTCTTGTCTAAACATTTGCTGGCAATTATGTGTGGCTTGCTGATCTCATCTTCGACAAGTTTTCCTACTAGTACATTAGCAATTTGTTGTCCTTTCGAATCTGTGGTTTCATCGACGGAAACATGAATATAATTATTACCAATATCTTCGCGTATATTGTTCATGGTTTTTGTATACATCTTTGGTAGAATTTTTTTCTTTACTAAAGAAGACGACGGGATATCACAATTTTTAAATTTCCCGTCCATACAATTTCTGATGAAATTGTAAAATGACGGATTTTCCAGTTGATGCCATGCTATATTCGATGAAATCATAAACTTGGTCAAGTTCTCGTGAAAAACTTTATTTTTCTTGGCAATATTTTGATGACTATCGGATTTAACGTGACGCGTGACATTATATTTTTTCGGGAGAAAACTGACATTGCATTTAGTGCAAAATAATTTTGACTCACGTAGTTGTATGTCAGGATATTCACTAATCCATGAGTTAATATAATATTCGCGTGGGCGTGGATGTTTCTTGGGCGGCATGATTAAATTGGACTTCGTAAAAACCGTATTCTTACTCTAGGACATGAATGGTATACTGACAGTAAATTGTCATTTTGATTGAAATGACATCCGCATACTTTTATTATCTTAAGAGGCTCGATATCAGATATGACATCGAACCTCTTTATAGTAGGTAATCGAGAATGTTCAATGAGCTCATGTATTAATTTAATTATATCGACATCTTTTTTAATCGATATCAAATCTCTAGAACTTGCCCCGAGTTATCCCAGGTATGGATATGACTAAACACATTGAAATAGTTATTTGGAGGGGTGGGATATGTTATCGTAGTTTATCTCTACTTATAGACATTGTAAGTTTAACCTGGTCTCAAAATTTCAACCTTCTAGCTTCAGTATATTTTTTTACCTCTGTGTTTAGGAGTCAGTTACGTACGCATTTATATACTTATTTTGAAGATGTATTATTATATGAATTACACATTAGAATGTGCCTTCACACTGTCATCATCATCCTTCTTTTAGATTGTAATTTGAAAAAAAATCAGTAAAGGTTTTTCCCCTGATAAAGAAAACTTTTTTGGTTGGTTTCGTATTTACAGAGCCAACATAACATAACATAACATAAATACTCTTTATTTTACACACAGAGGCAAAACAATTACCTATAGTAAAGTTACGTAGCCAAGAAAATGTACAGTAACTCTATGGATAGCGAGCAAATTGTACAACCTTTAAGAGTTTATGAATTGTATACTTACTTCTAAGAGTTTTAGGTTTCGGGACCAAGTTCAACGAAAAGTTTTAATGTGTAGAACAGACAGATCACTTACACCCTAGACGAAGCATAGGCACTTCCTTACGTATTCTTATTTAGTAAGAGAACGAAGCTGACCATTTAAGTCGCGACCAAATTTGAGACCTGCAGGTGTATAATTTCTACGCATATCCCTCATAACATGAGTCTATAAATATTTGGAGTCTGTAACAGGAAGTGTCGGAAAGATACGAGTACATTTCCTGTATTATGTCATATATAAGAGCGAGCGAAGTAAAATATAATAAAGAATATGGTTCCAGAGATAGGTTAATAGACATCATCATCATCATCATATCAGCCGAAAGACGTCCACTGCTGGACATAGGCCTCCCCCAAAGAGTGCCACAATGACCGGTCCTGCGCCACCCGCATCCAGCGGACTCCCGCGACCTTCACCAGGTCATCAGTCCACCTTGCGGGGGGTCTACCCACGCTGCGCCTTCCGGTTCGTGGTCGCCACTCGAGAACCTTTCCGCCCCAACGGCCATCGGTTCTACGAGCAATGTGCCCCGCCCACTGCCACTTTAGTTTAGCGATTCGGAGGGCTATATCGGTTACTTTGGTTCTGCTGCGGATGGCCTCATTTCTGATGCGATCACGCAGAGAGACTCCAATCATAGCCCTCTCCATTGCCCTTTGGGTGACTTTGAGCTTTTTCATGAGGCCCATTGTAAGCGACCACGTTTCAGTACCATATGTCATCACTGGCAACACACACTGGTCAAAGACTTTCGTCTTAAGACACTGCGGAATATTGGACAAGAAGATGTGCCGTAGCTTCCCGAACGCTGCCCAACCGAGTCGGATCCGTCGATTGACCTCTTTCTCGAAGTTGGATCTACCTAACTGGACAGTATGTCCTAAGTATATATAATCGTCCACAACTTCGAGTGTAAAGTCTCCGATTGTAACGGGAGTTGGTGCTACATGGGTATTTGACATGATCTTCGTCTTATCCATGTTCATCTTTAGACCAACGCGCTCGGAGGCTTTACTGAGGTCATCGAGCATCGTACTCAAATCCTCCATGGTCTCAGCCAAGACTACTATATCGTCAGTAAACCGAAGGTGAGTGATGTAATCGCCGTTTATGTTGATGCCTAGCCTTCTCCAGTCCAGAGTCTTGAAAACATCCTCCAGTGCAGCGGTAAACAGTTTAGGAGAAATAACATCTCCTTGCCTGACTCCCCGCTGCAACGGAATAGGCTTCGAGTTCTGGTCCTGGAGTCGGACTGACATAGTGGCGTTCTCGTACAAACACTTCAGCACTTCGATATAGCGATAGTCCACTTGGCACCTCTGGAGAGATTGTAGTACAGCCCAGGTTTCGATCGAGTCGAAGGCTTTCTCGTAGTCCACGAACGCTAAGCATAGGGACAGGTTATACTCCTCAGTCTTCTGTATAACCTGACGGAGCGTATGGATGTGGTCTACGGTACTAAAGCCTCTTCGGAAACCGGCTTGTTCGGGAGGCTGGAAGTCATCTAGCCTGCGTGCGAGACGGTTCGTAATGACTCTTGAAAACAGCTTATAGACATGGCTCAGAAGTGAAATGGGTCGGTAGTTCTTCAGTAACGCGTTATCACCCTTTTTGAAGAACAATACCACCACACCTCTGTTCCATGCCATGCAACAGAACATAAGGCATGGAACAGAGGTTAATAGTACTTAATTGTAATTATAGACTGGACAAATAGGTAGCACTCGTGGGGTACTATTTTACGAGCATATCCAAAGAAATCTTAAATTGCTTTTGACGCATTTGTCCGCTGAACTCTTCTGAGCCGTAACCACCACCAATTCAATGGAATAGTCCAGTTTATGTTTAAATACATTTATTTGTAATAAATATTTATCAAACAATATGCGATCAAATTATGTATATGCATCTTATCTTTAAACAAACTTTATATATATTATTAGGACAGGTCGGCACAGGTCGTAGGTACTAAAAATAATTTGGGGGTTATCCATTATTTTTTATTTAATTCAATACCTGGGGACCTGGGGTTGAAAGTTATTTATATCCATTATGTATAATGTGGATATTGTGGATACACCATAACGCGTTGTTTCCTGCTCCTTGTGACTTTGTAATGTTGTAACTTAACGCGGCTGTCTGCTTACGCGTGTCTGCTGTGAAGGGTGACGGGTGACATTTAACCTTAAGCTAAATTAACATAGACGGAGAGCTAGCCACGTCAGATATGACACAATAATGAGAGCACGAAATCGTTAGTTTGCTATACTATGCTTATTTCTAGATCCGGGCATCTGGCAGCTGTAAAGTGGTGGAGGTCAAAGCATGCAAACTACTTTAAAAATACAAATCCTAGAGTTCTGGTTTTGATGCAGTATTATGAGAAATTATAAAAATAAATAGATTATATCATTGCCAAAAGTTTATGTTGGGGTAAAATACCTATTCCAAAACGACATATAATGTAATTCATATTTTACCCACATGTTCCAAAACAAACTAAAGAAATGGCTAATTGAAAAAACTTTCTACTCTGTCACTGAATTTCTTGACAGAAACAAAGTCAATTTGAGTACTTACTAATTTGCAAGCTGACATAACAAAGTGATTAATAATTCTATTTTTATACTTAATATTATATAATTGTAATTTAAATGTATGCTATATAAAACCTATTGACATGTAATATTTAAAATATTATGAATAAATGAGTATGAGTATGAGTAGTACGAGTATCGCCTACTGTTTCTGTTTCGGAAATAATACGCAATGCTTTTTGTTCTAATGTTAAAATAAAGGCCCCGTCTTCTATAAATAAAACAACTTCGGCAGCTTTTACCTATTTTGGTATTACTTTTTCCAACTGAAAAGTTTTGCTAGTCTGTCACTCTGACTTCCACCCATTAAAAGATGCCAGATGCTCGGATCTAGCAATAAGGATAGTTTTGCAATCTTACTAGACGGCTTTTGTTGCTCTAATTATTGTGTCATATCTAACGTGGCCAGCTCTTAGTCCATAAGCTTGTGGCGTACAGTCACTTACTTTAAATGTTAAGCCATTTACGGTTCAGGCTATTTTCTTTTTTTTAAATACTTACTCTATGAAATGTCCAATGTAAAGTAAGCCCTAAATGTCTGAACAGGTCCGTGTCCGTACCTCATTGTGTAGCTGCATAGATAAGCTATAATTCAACAACTGTTTTTAGTTGGTTTTTATTGTAATTTTACTGAAATAAGAACATTTTAAGTTGGTTTTTATTGTAATTTTACTGAAATAAGACCCTTTCATCTAGATGTTAAAATAATTTTAATCAAAGAAGAACCGACTTCACTTAGCATCTCGAGCTGCTGTAAAAAATACTCAAATCACTATAGGTGTGCCTAGTATATTTAAAGAGTTGCTTCGATTTCTCTAGGATCCCATCATCAGATCCTGAGCTGGTTACAATGGGACCAACTGTGAAGTACTCTTTCAAACAAAAATATAATTTTCCAAATCGGTCCAGTAGTCTTTGAATAATCGGTGAACATACATTAAAAAAAAAACAAATAGCAAAAAAAAAAACAAAGATCCCGACGAATTGATAACCTCCTCCTTCGAAATCTTGAAGTCGGTTGATAAATGATTTTCTGAGTGTTAAGTTTATCACATCAAGGAATTAGCTTACTCTTAAGGCGACGATATATGCAAACACGTCAAATCGAGGTGTTTTCGTGCAAGGTTTTTGAAGAAAACAAACCACGTTGGAGCATGTATGTTACATTTTCTGTAGGGGCATATAGTTGGGTTCGGTCTTCCGATACGTGCTTGGTCTTGTATAACATAATTAGGTATATATATCATCGTTATGAAACTGGTTTGGAGAAAACTTGTCGCAAGTTTTATTTCGGTCAGAAATAATTCTATGTTGCGAAATTAAACATAATTACTTCTTAGCACATTACTAATGTTCTACCGATAACTATAGTCGTATTAAGCGCTTAATAAAGGTTTTAGACGCAAAACCTTGTAGAGCCTGTAATAATCAGAACTATGCAATTGCTGCAATAAAACTTATAGGCGTTTATTCTATTGCAGCCAGAGACATGTTTCTTGTGTCAAATTTGAGTAATATGATTAGTAATTTTGAGTGCGGAAATTCGTTCCACATAGCTTAGGTTATAGTACGCTTGCTTACTAAGTAGATATGTCCGAGTTCAAATCTAGGCTGATGTTAACTTTTTTGTTTATTTTTTTATCTCATTTCTCATTTATATTTTCAATCCTGATCCTAAGCGATTTATAGGTATTTTTGGACAAAAAAAAGTCAAATCATACTATTAGTCAAGTTAGTTTAATCTTTTTATTTTGACTTTTTTACCCAATATATTTAAACTACCAACTTATTAAAGAGACTAATTCATTATTCAATTTTTACAGTGGGTATGGGTACTTTTTACCATAGACGGCTTCGTCCATGTTTTTACCATAATTTATATTACAAGAGTGCGTTTGTTCGAGCAGTTTCCATCCGAGGCGACGTTGCCAGCTTACTCTCATTTGCTCATTTCGCTTCTTGCTTTGCGCTGTTGCAAGCTAGATCTATATTATGATATGAATGACGGACACATTGAATACAATCAAATGCGCTTGAAGTTGAAACACATTCGTGCATTTGTCAGTGATTTGTCCACATCATCGTGTTAGGTTGTATATCTCTCTCTTTACTATGGAATAAGAAAGAAACAATCGGCTCGGCTGTCCCGGCACTCTGCGATGTCTGGTCGCGCCATTAGGTTTATATGGTTTATTGCATGATCGTTTTCGTACGATTTAAAAGATATGGTGAATTATTAATATTATTATTAGGTAGGTAAGTAGATATGGAATTAATTTAATCGTATAAGTATATATACCAATATAATTTCTCACAATCCCTAAAATGAAAAAAACAATAAGTAAGGTGCGATGGGGTAAGACCGGACCATTTTTGAACTAGTTGGTCAGCTTTCAGGGCTGACTTTTATGCTTTACCTTTGTAAAAATTTCTCGAAATATTAATCCTTGTTTCAAATCAGTATGAAGTGTACCTAAGCTGTTTTTCCTGTATAAATTTTCAAAATCTACTCCTTCTTCTTAAGATTGGACTATTTAATAAAATGTACTCTTAGTAAGTTTTTAGGTGCTAGTTTTCTTCCACTTATCGATTTTGCCAGCTTTGTAATGCAATAATAAATTTTGAAGTGCCCTTACTTATCGTTCTAGAGCTTATATGGTCTTGTTTAGATTAATATTATACGAGAATAAATCATACTCGAAAGGTTTTTTTATAATAAAACATTTTTTGTAAAAGTGGAGTATGTGTCAGTTTTCCGTCCATACTTATTGATACATTGATATTCAAGTTTTTGAAATAAAAGCTTATAATTAAAATATCAATTAAAGAATAAATAATTATTATCAATGGCAAATTTGACCTCAAAAAGTTTTTTCCATGTAGACGGAGAGCTGGTCACGTCAGATATGACACAATAGTCAGGTTTTATTGCTCTCATTATTGTGTCATATCTGACGTGGCCAGCTCTTAGTCCAATGAATTTGTAGCAGTTTAATCAGGTGGACGGCAACCCGGATGGGAAACTAGCATAACCACCCTATGCACGGTTTCAAATAATAGATATAATTATAAACCGCCTTTATTATGTTAATTCATAATAATTCAAAAACGAGTGAGTTAAAAATTTTGAGAGTGGAAAGACAAGATGTTTCAAACCTTTGAAGCAAGATCTTTCAAAATTTAAAAATTTTTAAAAACGCTTTTGGCTATAATTCTTTTTTTTCCCCAGCCTACTTGAAGAGATATAATACGTATCCCCATACTAATATTATAGTGTGTCTGTCTGTTAACTCTTCACGCTTAAACCGCTCAACTGATTTAGATGAAATTTGGTATGTATAAGGGGATGAAAACGGAATGGAAGTTTATACGGAATTGTTGCTCCCTGTTGACTTGAAATAGCATACGTGCTAGTTTTATATTTGCTCTTAGATTTTACTAACTAGTAACTTTTATTTTGCGTTTTATTATGTAATTCCATATGGCTCATGTTAATTTCGCGCAGACGAAGTCGCGGGTAAAAGCTAGTAATTTAATATTGTAATGGATTTTGATATGATAAAACTTTTGAAATAGATGGCAATTAACCAAAACTAACCCAAAAATGTACCCAAAAAACCGTGACGACCCTATACACGACACGATACAACTAATCCATACTAATAATTATAAATGGGAAAGTGTATGTGTGTGTTTGTTTCTTTGTTTGTCCGTCTTTCACGGCAAAACGGGGCGACGAATTGAAGTGATTTTTAAAATGGAGATAGTTGAAGGGATGGAGAGTGACATAGGCTACTTTTTGTCTCTTTTTAACCCCCCACTTCCCTAAAATGGGGGGTGAAAGTTTGTATGGTTTGTTACCCCGAATTTAACGCGAGCGAAGCCGCGGGCAAAAGCTTTTATATGTTATTAACTTACTCGTGCTGACTTTTCGTGTTTTTGAATCTTTTGTGTAATTTCAATTTATAATTCTTATGTGAGACGACAAACGCTTTTATATTTGTCAATATTTTTAGTAAAAAACACTTATGGTATATAAATAAAAATGGTTAAAACATGTTAAAACATTAATCTTAAACTTTAGGTTGAATTAAGTTATTTCCTTTTTAGCTATGGTTTTCTGTAAGGTACTTCCCCAGTCGAGCTCTGAGCCAGGTCCAGATTTGAGCGTGATAACATTCGCTGAACTGTGCCTTACCACAGTTAGCGAGATAACATTCGGAGTACCCATACCTCCCTTTTGGACATAACATACCCGTGTCTAAACCTGTTCCTAGTAACCAACTAGGTACCAATTTAAAAAATGTTCACAGCAACAATTAATTGGATCCAGTCTTAAATGCCACGCAAAAACAAATCAAACCATTTATTGTGACAAACAATTGAATTTATAGAACGAAACTTTTTTGTCTATAAAGATCACATGTATGCGCGACTTCGGCAGCAGATAGCATACATCCTCCATACTACCCTCTTGAACCTGATGTTTATTCAGTGTTGGGCGTAATTTATTAGATGGTACCTACTTTTGTAATTAATTAAATTGCTAATTAAATTACATGAAAATCAATTATATTAAGTAATTGAAATTGCTTGTAATTGAGATTACATGTCAGTAGTATTCCCGATTACATATAATTTGTAATTGCAATTACTTTTATCTTAACTACTTTTACTTTCGATAATTTGAAATAATATACAAGTTCAATTTCTTTTTGGGTCAGTGGGGGCAGCTACCAGATCCCTCGCTGCAACGCGAAAATGGTCTTAGAAGACCTTCCCTCAATTTCAAATTAATCAATCTTCATTAATTTGAAATTGAGGGAAGGTCTTCTACGGATTTTAGAAAAAAACATACAGGATGCGAGATGAGGTCACATTTGGTAAACTTCTTTTTGATGCCAATCGATCCCATTCTTGTATGGGATCAAAAATAATTTGCGGCTAGAAAAGCCACAAATTGAGAAAAACTTTTCCCATACTTTATGAAAATTGTTTTTTTTATTTTTCACATGCTGCTTTTTTATGCCAATCGATTCCATTCCTATCGTTTCTAATAGTTTCCTATTATTAGGTATTGTACTAAAAAGCCACAAATTAAATATTTTCCATACATTTACTATAAATAATAAATAAATATTATACGACAATCTTACACAAACCGACCTAGGCCCACAGTAAGCTCAATAAGGCTTGTGTTATGGGTACTAGACGACGATATATATAATAGATAAATATGGATAAATACTTAAATACAAAGAAAACATCCATAACTCAGGAACAAATATCTGCGATCAACACACAAATAAATGCCCTGACCAGGATTCGAACCCGGGACCTCCTGCTTCGTAGGCAGGGTCACTACCGACAGGGCTAGGAGATCGTCAAATAAAGAATAAGTGATTTTTAGGGTTCCGTAGCCAAATGGCAAAAAACGGAACCCTTATGGATTCGTCACGTCTGTCTGTATGTCTGCCCGTCCGTATGTCACAGCCATTTTACTCGGAAACTATACGACGTATCTGAATAAAATTTACACATAAGGTGTATTCTGTACGCCGCTACTTAGTTATGTATTTAAATTTAAAAAAAAAAATTTTAAGGGGGGCGCTCCATACATGTATCTAAATTTCAAAAAAATTGTTTTTACCATATATCAACATGTGATACATCAATCGATAGGTCTTTAAAAATAATATTGAAGTTTTTTTGATCATTTTGTGATTAAGTAAATATTTTTTGATATAATCGCTTCGAAAGTCAGAAAAATTTTGTAGCCCCCCCTGTAACTTTTGAACCGTAAATCCAAAAAATATGAAAAAATTTGAGAAGATGCGCCTTATTATATACTTGCTACGAAAATTATTTTGAACATTATCGGTTTAGCCATTTTTGAGCCATTTCCAAAAAACTTCTTCCATAGGCATCAGATACGACCTTTTGCTATTAGTTTGGTTCTTATTCCATTGAAGGTACGGAACCCTCCTATGCGTGGTCCGACACGCACTTGGCCGGTTTTTTAAACTTTTCACTTAAACAACAGTCGTTTTTATTAAGCATACCTACCGGAAGAAACATTTAAGTAAAATGTTAATGTACCTGAAAAAAGCGGCATCGCCATTATATCAAAATGCAACTAGGTACAGGTACACAATAGTGTTGGAGGATGTGTGGTTTGTATTTGCAACTAAAGGATAATTTTCCAGATAGGTAATTGAATTATCCGATGTTCTCCCGATGCGGTCTTATCCCAACGCACTTTACCGTCCTCATTGAAAGCGATTTTGACCATCTCTAATTTCGTTATAGATACTAAAAACCTGGATTTTTCAGAGCAGAAGAGGACATAAAACAAATTAGTTACAAATAATATTATCTTCAGTTTAGTACATTTTATTTGAACTTTTATTTTGAAAGACTTGACACGTACTTGACACATAGAAATATAACCGCCATGATGAATGCTTATTTTGGATATTTAGAATAAAACATTATAATTGTGCGATTATGATACTGTAGGTAATGGCGTGCGTTGGTCAAGTAGTTTTATATTATAGGTAACTTTAATTATTTCGTCATTGATTACCTACATACAATAGTAACTTTAATTAAGTAAGTACACATAAAATGGAATCATTATCAAAGCGCCATCTTACTGTAAAAGACCGCGATTGCTTGACTATTTAAACATGTCAACATTGAATTGTCATAGTTCATCTCAAGTATACTAGATGGCAGAAGCGGAAGCTGCGATTATAAAAACGCAAAATGCAGTCGTCAACCGCGATACCCGTCACCTTATAAGGTACATTGAATTGTTATAGTTCATCTCAAGTATACTAGATGGCAGAAGCGGAAGCTGCGATTATAAAAACGCAAAATGCAGTCGTCAACCGCGATACCCGTCACCTTATAAGGTGACGGGTATCGCGGTTGACGACTGCATTTTGCGTTTTTATAATCGCAGCTTCCGCTTCTGCCATCTAGTATACTTGAGATGAACTATGACAATTAAATGTTGACATGTTTAAATAGTCAAGCAATCGCGGTCTTTTATAGTAAGATGGCGCTTTGATAATGATTCCATTTTATGTGTACTTACTTAATTAAAGTTACTATTGTATGTAGGTAATCAATGACGAAATAATTAAAGTTACCTATAATATAAAACTACTTGACCAACGCACGCCATTACCTACAGTATCATAATCGCACAATTATAATGTTTTATTCTAAATATCCAAAATAAGCATTCATCATGGCGGTTATATTTCTATGTGTCAAGTACGTGTCAAGTCTTTCAAAATAAAAGTTCAAATAAAATGTACTTAACTGAAGATAATATTATTTGTAACTAATTTGTTTTATGTCCTCTTCTGCTCTGAAAAATCCAGGTTTTTAGTATCTATAACGAAATTAGAGATGGTCAAAATCGCTTTCAATGAGGACGGTAAAGTGCGTTGGGATAAGACCGCATCGGGAGAACATCGGATAATTCAATTACCTATCTGGAAAATTATCCTTTAGTTGCAAATACAAACCACACATCCTCCAACACTATTGTGTACCTGTACCTAGTTGCATTTTGATATAATGGCGATGCCGCTTTTTTCAGATACATTAACATTTTACTTAAATGTTTCTTCCGGTAGGTATGCTTAATAAAAACGACTGTTGTTTAAGTGAAAAGTTTAAAAAACCGGCCAAGTGCGTGTCGGACCACGCATAGGAGGGTTCCGTACCTTCAATGGAATAAGAACCAAACTAATAGCAAAAGGTCGTATCTGATGCCTATGGAAGAAGTTTTTTGGAAATGGCTCAAAAATGGCTAAACCGATAATGTTCAAAACAATTTTCGTAGCAAGTATATAATAAGGCGCATCTTCTCAAATTTTTTCATATTTTTTGGACTTACGGTTCAAAAGTTACAGGGGGGGCTACAAAATTTTTCTGACTTTCGAAGCGTCTATATCAAAAAATATTTACTTAATCACAAAATGATCAAAAAAACTTTAATATTATTTTTAAAGACCTATCGATTGATGTATCACATGTTGATATATGGTAAAAACATTTTTTTTGAAATTTAGATACATGTATGGAGCGCCCCCCCTTAATTTTTTTTTATTTTTTATTTAAATACATAACTAAGTAGCGGCATACAGAATACACCTTATGTGTAAATTTTATTCAGATACGTCGTATAGTTTCCGAGTAAAATGGCTGTGACATACGGACGGGCAGACATACAGACAGACGTGACGAATCCATAAGGGTTCCGTTTTTTGCCATTTGGCTACGGAACCCTAAAAATCACTTATTCTTTATTTGACGATCTCCTAGCCCTGTCGGTAGTGACCCTGCCTACGAAGCAGGAGGTCCCGGGTTCGAATCCTGGTCAGGGCATTTATTTGTGTGTTGATCGCAGATATTTGTTCCTGAGTTATGGATGTTTTCTTTGTATTTAAGTATTTATCCATATTTATCTATTATATATATCGTCGTCTAGTACCCATAACACAAGCCTTATTGAGCTTACTGTGGGCCTAGGTCGATTTGTGTAAGATTGTCGTATAATATTTATTTATTATTTATAGTAAATGTATGGAAAATATTTAATTTGTGGCTTTTTAGTACAATACCTAATAATAGGAAACTATTAGAAACGATAGGAATGGAATCGATTGGCATAAAAAAGCAGCATGTGAAAAATAAAAAAAACAATTTTCATAAAGTATGGGAAAAGTTTTTCTCAATTTGTGCGCAAATTATTTTTGATCCCATACAAGAATGGGATCGATTGGCATCAAAAAGAAGTTTACCAAATGTGACCTCATCTCGCATCCTGTATGTTTTTTTCCAAAATCCGTAGAAGACCTTCCCTCAATTTCAAATTAATGAAGATTGATTAATTTGAAATTGAGGAAAGGTCTTCTAAGACCATTTTCGCGTTGCAGCGAGGGATCTGGTAGCTGCCCCCACTGACCCAAAAAGAAATTGAAATTGTATATTATTTCAAATTATCGAAGTTACAAGTAAAAGTAGTTAAGATAAAAGTAATTGCAATTACAAATTATATGTAATCGGGAATACTACTGACATGTAATCTCAATTACAAGCAATTTCAATTACTTAATATAATTGATTTTCATGTAATTTAATTAGCAATTTAATTCATTACAAAAGTAGGTACCATCTAATAAATTACGCCCAACACTGAATAAACATCAGGTTCAAGAGGGTAGTATGGAGGATGTATGCTATCTGCTGCCGAAGTCGCGCATACATGTGATCTTTATAGACAAAAAAGTTTCGTTCTATAAATTCAATTGTTTGTCACAAAAAATGGTTTGATTTGTTTTTGCGTGGCATTTAAGACTGGATCCAATTAATTGTTGCTGTGAACATTTTTTAAATTGGTACCTAGTTGGTTACTAGGAACAGGTTTAGACACGGGTATGTTATGTCCAAAAGGGAGGTATGGGCACTCCGAATGCTATCTCGCTAACTGTGGTAAGGCACAGTTCAGCGAATGTTATCACGCTCAAATCTGGACCTGGCTCAGAGCTCGACTGGGGAAGTACCTTACAGAAAACCATAGCTAAAAAGCAAATAACTTAATTCAACCTAAAGTTTAAGATTAATTTTTTAACATGTTTTAACCATTTTCATTTATATACCATAAGTGTTTTTTACTAAAAATATTGACAAATATAAAAGCGTTTGTCGTCTCACATAAGAATTATAAATTGAAATTACACAAAAGATTTAAAAACACGAAAAGTCAGCACGAGTTAACATATAAAAGCTTTTGCCCGCGGCTTCGCTCGCGTTAAATTCGGGGTAACAAACCATACAAACTTTCACCCCCCATTTTAGGGAAGTGGGGGGTTAAAAAGAGACAAAAAGTAGCCTATGTCACTCTCCATCCCTTCAACTATCTCCATTTAAAAAATCACTTCAATTCGTCGCCCCGTTTTGCCGTGAAAGACGGACAAACAAACACACACATACACTTTCCCATTTATAATATTAGTATGGATTAGTTGTATCGTGTCGTGTATAGGGTCGTCACGGTTTTTTGGGTACATTTTTGGGTTAGTTTTGGTTAATTGCCATCTATTTCAAAAGTTTTATCATATCAAAATCCATTACAATATTAAAATACTAGCTTTTACCCGCGACTTCGTCTGCGCGAAATTAACATGAGCCATATGGAATTACATAATAAAACGCAAAATAAAAGTTACTAGTTAGTAAAATCTAAGAGCAAATATAAAACTAGCACGTATGCTATTTCAAGTCAACAGGGAGCAACAATTCCGTATAAACTTCCATTCCGTTTTCATCCCCTTATACATACCAAATTTCATCTAAATCAGTTGAGCGGTTTAAGCGTGAAGAGTTAACAGACAGACACACTATAATATTAGTATGGATACGTATTATATCTCTTCAAGTAGGCTGGGGAAAAAAAAGAATTATAGCCAAAAGCGTTTTTTAAAATTTTTAAATTTTGAAACATCTTGCTTCAAAGGTTTGAAACATCTTGTCTTTCCACTCTCAATATTTTTAACTCACTCGTTTTTGAATTATTATGAATTAAGATAATAAAGGCGGTTTATAATTATATCTATTATTTGAAACCGTGCATAGGGTGGTTATGCTAGTTTCCCGTCCGGGTTGCCGTCCACCTGATTAAACTGCTACAAATTTATTGGACTAAGAGCTGGCCACGTCGGATATGACACAATAATGAGAGCAATAAAACCTGACTATTGTGTCATATCTGACGTGGCCAGCTCTCCGTCTACATGGAAAAAACTTTTTGAGGTCAAATTTGCCATTGATAATAATTATTTATTCTTTAATTGATATTTTAATTATAAGCTTTTATTTCAAAAACTTGAATATCAATATATCAATAAGTATGGACGGAAAACTGACACATACTCCACTTTTACAAAAAATGTTTTATTATAAAAAAACCTTTCGAGTATGATTTATTCTCGTATAATATTAATCTAAACAAGACCATATAAGCTCTAGAACGATAAGTAAGGGCACTTCAAAATTTATTATTGCATTACAAAGCTGGCAAAATCGATAAGTGGAAGAAAACTAGCACCTAAAAACTTACTAAGAGTACATTTTATTCAATAGTCCAATCTTAAGTAGAAGGAGTAGATTTTGAAAATTTATACAGGAAAAACAGCTTAGGTACACTGCATACTGATTTGAAACAAGGATTAATATTTCGAGAAATTTTTACAAAGGTAAAGCATAAAAGTCAGCCCTGAAAGCTGACCAACTAGTTCAAAAATGGTCCGGTCTTACCCCATCGTACCTTACTTATTGTTTTTTTCATTTTAGGGATTGTGAAAAATTATATTGGTATATATACTTATACGATTAAATTAATTCCATATCTACTTACCTACCTAATAATAATATTAATAATTCACCATATCTTTTAAATCGTACGAAAACGAACATACAATAAGCCATATAAACCTAATGGCGCGACCAGACATCGTAGAGTACCGGGACAGCCGAGCCGATTGTTTCTTTCTTATTCCATAGTAAAGAGAGAGATATAGCCTATCACGATGATGTGGACAAATCATTGACAAATGCACGAATGTGTTTCAACTTCAAGCGCATTTGATTCTATTCAATGTATCCGTCATTCATATCATAATATAGATCTAGCTTGCAACAGCGCAAAGCAAGACGCGAAATGAGCAAATGAAAGCAAGCTGGCAACGTCGCCGCGGATGGAAACTGCTCGAACAAACGCGCTCTTGTAATACAAATTATGGTAAAAACATGGACGAAGCCGTCTATGGTAAAAAGTACCCATACCCACTGTAAAAATTGAATAATGAATTAGTCTCTTTTATAAGTTGGTAGTTTAAATATATTGGGTAAAAAAGTCAAAATAAAAAGATTAAACTAACTAGTAACTTGACTATAGTATGATTTGACTTTTTTTTTGTCCAAAAATACCTTTAAATCGCTTAGGATCAGGATTGAAAATATAAATGAGAAATGAGATAAAAAATAAACAAAAAAGTTAACATCAGCCTAGATTTGAACTCGGACATATCTACTCAGAAAGCAAGCGTACTATAACCTAAGCTATGTGGAACGAATTTCCGCACTCAAAATTACTAATCATATTACTCAAATTTGACACATGAAACATGTCTCTGGCTGCAATAGAATAAACGCCTATAAGTTTTATTGCAGCAATTGCATAGTTCTGAATTATTACAGGCTCTACAAGGTTTCGCGTCTAAAACCTTTATTAAGCGCTTAATACGATTATAGTTATCGGCCGAACATTAGTAATGTGCTAAGAAGTAGTTATGTTTAATTTCGCAACATAGAATTATTTCTGACCGACATAAAACTTGCGACAAGTTTTCTCCAAAACAGTTTCTTAACGATGATATATATACCTAATTATGTTATACAAGACCAAGCACGTATCGGTACAGCGAACCCAACTATATGCCCCTACAGAAAATGTAACATTCATGCTCCAACGTGGTTTGTTTTCTTCAAAAACCTTGCACAAAAACACCTCGATTTGACGTGTTTGCATATATCGTCGCCTTAAGAAATAATTCGTATCCAAGTTATGTTTCCATACTGTAGCATGTGTCGGGGTCGATTGCGAATAAATTTATTTACCCCAACTATTTCATGAACTTTGGTCGGGTAATAACTTTGTTCTATGTGTTGATATTTGCTGAGACTGTCGATTCTTTCTTTTGTTGACTGTTTACTCACATGGCCAATGAAACATGTGTGTAATGTAATGTACAATACCTAGTAGTTGCGTGTGCACACGCCATAATACGGCTTTTCGTGAACAAGAGATTCCCTTCGGCGTGATTATTCCTTAATCCACCCAAGGATGGATTTGAGAAGTGGACCGCTACGATTTTTGATGTAATTTTTTAGGGGGGGGGGGGGGAGGAGTTGGTTAATTAATATAGATATCAAGATAAAGTTGAGAGCACCCCCCCCCCTAAAAAATTACATCAAAATTCTTGGTGGCTCCACTTCTCAAATCCATCCTTGGGTCCTAAGGAATAATAAAGAGAGGTATGGGCACTGCGAATGGCATCTCGCTAAGTGTAGTAGGGCACGTTCAGCGAATGTCATCTCGCTCAAATCTGGAGCAAACTCAAACCTTACAGAAAACCACAGCCAAATAGCACTAGACCCTACTCATAGTATTGTGTTCCTGCTGGTAAGTAAGGTTGCCAAAGAGCTCAAAGAGGACCCAGTGTGTTGACGATGAGGGACCTTCTTGTTCCTTTAGCCTTCAACACAGTGAATCCTCCTTTTTGTAAAGGGTCGGTAACGCGCATGTGACTCCTTTGGAGTTGCAGGCGTCCATAGGTTACGGTAGCTGCTTACATCAGGCGGGACGTATGCTTGTTTGCCACCGTCGCGGTATTAAAAAAAAAATAGTAATAATAACGCCGAAGGAAATCTCTTGTCCACGAAAAGCCGTATTTTTACTGCTACAACTGCCACTATAGGTTCGTCGTACTGTTACAAAAAAAAAACTAGTGTTCAGTCTACAGTACTTTGATTTCAAACCTGTGATATCGCGTGAATAGACATCTTTAGCGTCATTGGCAACATCTTTGGAGATGAATTAGCAATGCAATTACTAGAATCCTCTAGTGCTAGCCAAATCTAAACGCTCAAGCTCGAATGAATTGATTGATTTCGTATTTTCTACAAATAAGACATATGACTGTAATCAGTTTGTAAATTTATCTTCTTTTATTGATGTTTTGCATATGTAGTCATAATTTTACAAGAGTCCTTTTTAGCAAATTAAATAATATGATAGTCAAATTAACATACCCGCGCATGTAAAAACGGGTAAAAAAGTAAATAAGGAAGTTTCAAATTATTGAAAGAGGTATGGTTTACCCGGACGTTTAATGAAGTGCTGATCAATAACATGTTTACATGTATACCTATACATACATCGAGCGTGGTTAGCAATGCAATCACTACATCGCTCTAGCGTAACCTAAATCTTAACGCTCACGCTGTCATCGCCAGAGGCTCTTGCATCAAGGCAATGGAATTGATTTCCTTATTCGATCTTCATATTTGCCTGGCGCACACGTAAATGATAGGGAATTATTTGAATATCGCGCGAAGCGGTTCAATCCTTGCGCAAATTGAAATCGATAATAGGAGTATGGTGGGAACAGTGTTACAATAGTACATTACTTACCAAGGACTGTATAAGAAAGAAAGCCCGAAATCGCAGGTATTTGTGACTCGAGCCGCAGGCTAGGGTTGTAAATATGCGATAGAGGGCTTTCTTTTTTACTGCCCGTGGTGAGTACGCAATTTTACGTCTCCACCTGGGCATAATGCGAGTTTTACCGTACGCGTAGCGTGCGGTAATACTCACATTATGGCCAGGTGTGACGTAAAATGTATTTATTTTAAAATTCAAAAAAAGTATGTACAAATGACGTTCTCTACCAGTCAACCATGGGGCCAAACAGAGACAAGTATACAATAAGGTACAAGGAGATAAAAATCTGGACAGTGCCTCAACTATTGCTGCGTCCTTCAAGTTTACTTATAGACAGAGAGCTAGCCACGTCAGATATGATACAATAATGTGAGCGACGAAACCCCTCTCGTTAGTTTGCTATAATATGCTTATTTCTAGATCCGGACATCTGGCAGCTGTAAAGTGGTGGAGGTCAAATAATGTAACCCACTTCAAGAAAACAAATCCTAGATTTCTGGGTTTGATGCTATATCATGAGAAATAATATAAATACCCTACATACAATCAATTATTTACTACCATTACCAGTATGATAATAAAGAACGATGTAGATTCGACCAGGGCCGCGATTCGACATGGCATAACTGACAGTCGCTTGCGAGACAACTATGATATCACACTTTTGTGACAGTTGAAATCGGGGTTGAATCACTCAAGAGTGATATCTAAAATGGTGGCCATAGCCATAGACAAAACGCTCTAGCGAGACCTACTGACAGCTTGACAGTTAGGTGTGGACACATGTGGACAGGGTGGATATCACTCTATCCACTAGCGATACAAGTGTGACAGTTTGGCATGTCGAATCGAGGCCCAGTGCTGGATATGACTATCAAGCCTACCCGCTATCACACTCAAGACTATTGCTACTGTCAACTCTGTCAAGCACTCTGCGGCGTGTCGCGGCGGCATCCTTTCTCACAGTGAATAAAACTTTGGTAATAAAAATACCATTATTTAAATGTCAAGTACTAACACAATCAAAATACGACAAAACTCGAAATCCGCCGGACAGTTTTGAAATTTGGTGTGTATGTTGATTAGAGGTCCCGTTTTATTGTCCACACCGTTTGACATTTGAGGACCTCGAGGAACCGCCAGCACTTTGGAAAATATCCTCCAGCCTGAAGAAATTCGCTTTTCCCTCCGAATCTACGCACTCTATGAAAATATGATCTAGTACAATAATAAAGCTCATTTAATTCTACATAGAGACATGCGTACTCTTTTGCTGAAAAATGCACCTCCTTAGAGATAGCACTTGAGGAAATGAAGTGTACCGTCAATGCCTTTCCAGGGGATATTCTCATGATATGAAACTTGTGAGAATACAAAGTTAACGTTTATTTGTAGTATTGTATATCAGCTACACCCTCTAATCTCTAACCCTACACCTCTGACCCGAGAAGAATTATGTCCGGCAAGAAACTCGGCGGGACTTATTTTTTCAAAACAACAGTACATCAAAACTAAACAATACATATAAGTGCGTTGTTCTAACAGAAAACATATCAAACCAAGGTTAGATTAACCAACAATAGGTTATAGTTTAAGAAAAATACCAAAGAAAAAAGATGAGTCCAAATCTGACTATTGAAAATGAATTACATACAAGTTTCATGATTTACTATTTCAAATGCAAAATACAAAATACTTAGCAAAATTGTATTTCAAATACTAAATACAAAATAGGTATTTTCAAAATACTTTTTTAAAATACAAATGCTTTTTAGAATTCCGTCGCCAAGATAGAAAAAACGGAATTCTTATCTCGTCATGTCCGTGTGCCCGTAATCATATGTCATAGTCATAGCATAGCCATTTTAATCAATAAATATAAAGCAAATGTTAATCAAATTTTAACGAGAACTAAGTTTTGTGTGCCACTAATTTGTTTTGTAGGTAAATGGTTAAAATATTTTTAGGGTCGGCACTCGATACATGTACTTACTTAATTAAATGTTTTTTTTTTCATGCTCTCATAGTGAGTTATATTTATCTATATGGATCCAAATGTCATTCATTTCCGTTCCAGGGAAATTACTTTCCAAGTATGTATAATTTTTTTAGTTTCAATGCAATGTAAATTCGGTACAAAAATGGATTGCTATTTAATACGATTTCCATTCTTATAAGCGCTGGTATCCTGGCGATAAGACCGACTTTGTACCACTGAGATTTTCGGAATTTATGTACGAATTATCGGTTGATATTTATCAGTCGCTTTTGGTGCAGGAAAACATCACGCGGAAACCGGAACTAATCCCAGTAAGGCGTAGTTTCTCCTCTGGGTTGGAAGGTCTGATGGTAGTCGCTTTTGTAAAAACTAGTGTCTATGCCAATTCATGTGATTAGTTCGCCAAGCTGGGACAAACGCTAAGAGGATGATGATTTCCATACTTATGTTAACTCTCCATTTCAAAACAGACGACTAGTTACAAAATTACGAGATCGTCAGGAATGAGTGCCTTTTTTCCCTTGGTTACGCGGTGTCCTGTCCTACCAATCACCCACGTAGGAGCAATATAACTATAACCTGTTAAACCTACCCTTTCTACCAACATTATATTAAATTACAAAAAAAAGTATTTTGTATTTTCAAAATTGAAAATGGGTCCCAAAAAGTATTTCAAATAAAATACAAAATGCTTTTGTTAAAAAGGTATTTAAATACAAAACAGGAAATAGGTGTTTTGCATTTTGTATTTGCATTTTAAATACAAGTATTTCAAATAAGTCCCATCTCTGTAACTGAGTAACAGAGTTAGAATCTGTTCGTTGTTTTAAGCAAGAAGTAAATACAATTTGAATTAAGAGACCGGTAAACTTTTTTTTGATTTTGCTCGTAATTTTTATCAATTTGTATACACATTTTGAAAGTGCGTTTCTATTTACATTGTATAAGTGGAACGCTTTTTTATTTTCTTGTCTCATTTATAAGTAATTCACCCTAATATAACACCTATTTCGCGAGTTTTGATTGGAGAGGTGATAAGAGTAAGGTTTTTATTCATTAAAATTAAGGTATACGTACTAGTACGTAAAATACATAAATACGTTGGAAAATGAGTCGTCTGAGGAATAAGTGGAACATTTTTTTTTTTTCATTTTTTTTTTAAGGGAGAGTATGTTTAGCTAGAGCAATTTTAAGAAAATATGCCGAAGTTTAGGTGATATTTTTGGAAAGGTATTAAAGCAATTTACAAAAATAAAAACACAGAAATAAACTGTACTTTATGCTATAATCAGATAATATAAAACATATAAGGGGCCATAGAAAATAATAACTAATAATCAAGCGACAAGATTGCACGTATCAACGTCCGCACTAAACAAGCTCTGTAAGAATTCAGTTTTAGGGTATTAAATATTAATATAGTATATAGACTCAAAGATTTTTTGCAATAATAAGACTTCAAACTATCTTATCAAATGCGACTCATGTGCGTAATTTCATTATTAGCGATTTTCGTTTACAAATCTTTACCGGACTCTTAAATTACCGATAATAATATACCTAGCCTATCTATCTTTTTTTAAATTTTCTGTAGTCATTTTTAGCCTCATAAAAGATGCAACTAGGCATTTTTAACAAATTGTTTTGGCATTTTGTGACCACCTCACATTATGAAGTGCCGCTCAAGACTGAATCGCAGTTGGTGCCACAATCCTGTTTTGACAGGTGATAAACTGGCCCACTTCGTAGTCCGTAGCCCGTCGGGCCCGTCCTTACGCAGTAATATAAAAGTGTATGGCATTAGGGCGTTAAGTAATAAACATGTCAAAAACACTCGTACTTTTTGAAATTTAATTTACCATCAAAAGGCGTCACCTGCCGGACGGCCGCGTAAATCAGCAACTCGCTGAGGTGCGAATGAATTTATAAATTGGAGCCAACTTTTTAAAATCATTTCACGGGACTTTGAGCCGGGATTCAATGAGGGTTTTTAACAACGTCAAAAAGTTGAGGGTTATTCACACAACTTTTAACCAATTTCAAATATTAATTTAATCTATATTCTAGGTACCCTTAATGAAGCATGAGGTCCCGGGTTCGAATCCTGGTCAGGGCATTTATTTAGTCTGAGTGAGTGAGTTATTGATGTTTTCTATATCTATCTATTATATATATCGTCGCCTAGTACCTACCCACAACACAAGCCACTTTCAAATTTGGGAGACACTATATTTTGTTTGATAGTGGCGCTTGCTTTATAGCTCTGAGACCCATTTGTCACTTGACGGTTGACAAATGTTAAATAGTAGGAAATGCTAAGCTCTCGAAGGTTTACCACGCCAAGGGCAATCATCGCTTTTAGTATCCATACCTCGCACTTCGTACACGTGAATTAGGTACAGCCTCTCGTATATTAATTATGTATTACGCGTATTTTTTTACCCGACTGCACGACGACGCAAAGGAGGGTAATGTGTTTACCAGTCTAACTATGTATGTTTGTTCCTTTGTGGCACTCTAGAGGCAAATCGCGTGGGCCGATTTAGATGCCTCTTTCGTCAATCAATTCACTTTGAGTGGCAAGTGTCACTGAAGACATAATAATAGCAATCCCGGATATTTGTTCCCGGGTGTTTTCTATGTATTTAAGTATTTATCTATATCTATCTATTATATATAGCATCGCCTAGTGCCACAACACAAGCCAAGTACAACACAAGCCTTATTGAGTGACTAGGTTGGACTAGGGTGGTTTGTGTAAGATTTTCCCATCAATATTTATTTATTTAATATGGCGGCAATACGCCATATTGTAAGAAAAATTGAATCCTGTATAAGGTAGAGCTTCCCTGCCGTTAAAGCCAAGGCAAAGCTTTTCAATATTACTAAACAAATTTGAAGCGCATTGGGCCTTGTTTTTGGCTCTTTAGTTTTACAGTCGGGTTTTATATATTTTTTTAATTTATTTAAAAATTTACCTTTAGTCCCACATGATAGAATGCGTAACTCAATGTTTCATATTGTGAGTTATATTTATGTATGTTTATCGTGTGTTTACACGGTAATCAACCCGAAGTAATAATAAGGGCATGAATCACTAAAACTCAATTTTCTAAAGGTTTTATCAACCGTTTCTCTTAAACTACTTAGCTAGGTTCTTTGTTCTACTTATATAATCTCCATGCTGCCTTAATGCGCAAAAAAGCCATTGCAAAAGTCACTCTATTATATTCTGTATTTTTCATGCAACGAATTCCAAATTCAAAGCGGTTTCAATGGCTGTTACGTGCATGTATGCACGGAGGGACAGAACAGAATGCATATCGCTAGCACACAGGTCTTTGTTAGCGCTCTCGAGATCTATTGTCTGAGTTGGTTTCGCTAATTATTGACGAGACAGGTATACTACGATATCCATACAAACTCGCGTTAGTAATTCAGGAATATGCACTTAACTAGCGCCAACACAGCACGGCAGATCTCAGTTCTATAGATTTTGTTTGACGATTTCACGCAGTTAAAATAATTCAGCTTCTATTGAATAGCCGTGGGAGTGAAAATGGAGAATTCCCATCAACTGTGGCGTATCCCTTTCGGGGAAGCTGTCAAATTACTAACATCTGTGGTGAATCCCGCTCGGGGGTCCTCGTCACGTGCTTAAATTTATGTAGTTTTGACTTTTTCTACCTTATTAAAACGTGTTATACATAAAGCAAGACAGCTAGCAAGCAGTCGTTAGAGTACTTGGTAGACGACAATCTCCGCGTAAATCGTCAGTAAAGGTAGTGTGTGTTGTTGAATATTTGTATGAGAGGCATGTGTGTTATGATTTTTATGTGTAAATAGTATTTTTACGTTGTAATAAAACCCAGTTCCTATCCTAAAAATCGTTTATTATAAAAATATGGTCCAAACTCTATTTTAAATGTAGATACCCCATTAAAAATGCTAGCTATACAACATTATTTCAACAAGTTTACAAAGTTACGTGAATTTAAATAAGCAAAGCAAAAGTTTTAAAATAAAGGCTATTTGTCCCCGACAAACCTAGGGAAATGCAGTTTTAGCGTAGGTTGGGCCCCTAAAAACCTCTGTCTGTGGCGAACCCCTTTCGGGGTCCACAGACGTGCAAAATTTGCCATTATGACTCCCACAGATGTTAGTAATCTGACAGCATCCCCGAGAGGTATAAAAACGTTGGCATTAGCCTGCTTTTTTTTTCATACTACGACGCCTGATGGTAAGCATTTAGCCTGCTTTTAAGTCGTTTGACTTTCATTTCGGAGATCTTGGTTTCAAACCCCGGCTCATTTATAGGCCAAGACAATGATATTGTTTACTATGTCGTGTATGGAGCTGCAAGCTTTTCTGCTTGATCAAGTTTGAAATTAGGAAGTCCGCCGAACAACAACAGTGTTACGTAGGTACAGAGGTTAGTTGAGTCAAATATGTTTAAATAACCTAATTTGTCACAAACATAACCACTGGGGCAGAAATATTCTGATTCGATTATTATTCTGAAGCGATTGACTGGTTCCGCAGCTATTTGGTTGGTCGTCGGCAAAGAATTAAACTAGATTCTTCGTGTTCTTCCTGGTGCAGCACATCAGCTGGTGTTCCACAGGGTGGTGTGCTGTCTCCTCTTTTATTTTCTATCTTCATTAATTCCATAACTCTTGATCTCTCCTCTTCGTATCACCTCTATGCCGACGACCTTCAAATATATTCGCAGGGTATGCATAGCGATCTCAATTCAGTTATAGAAGCCACGAATCTTGATCTGCTCCGCATATCAAATTGGAGTCAAAATTACGGTTTAAAAGTAAACCCCCTAAAGTCACAGGTAATTGTGATGGGTAGCGCTAAACAAATCTCCAAAATTGACTTTCTCAGGCTCCCTCCGATAGTCTTCGATGGTATCCAAATTCCTTTTTCCAACCAAGTGAAAAATCTTGGCGTAATCATGGATCGTTGTCTATCATGGGTGCCTCAGGTGAGTTAAGTGAGCAGGAAGATGTTTGCTGCCATAGAGTCTCTCAGGCGGCTCCGGAATTTCCTGCCAAATGCTACTAAAATTGCGCTTGCTCAGTCGTTACTTCTCCCCATTCTTGATTATGCAGATATCTCCTATTTAGACCTAACCGAGGAGCAACTTAATAAGCTTGAGCGTATTCAAAATGCCTGCATTCGGTTCATTTTCGGATTACGCAAATTCGACCATGTTTCTAGTTTTCGTTCTCAACTCAAATGGCTCCCTATCCGTCACCGCCGTAACTCTCACATACTTTCTTTACTCTTTTCTATACTTTTTAACCCTGCAACTCCCCGCTACCTCAAAGAGCGTTTCTCTTATCTTAATTCTATTAGATCCTCTCAAAAATTGCTCCTAAAAGTGCCATCTTCATCTTCCAAATTTTATAATTGCTCATTTACGTTCCAGGCCGTTCGTTTGTGGAATTCTCTCCCTCTCAACATTAAACGCGCGCAATCTATTGGTAGCTTTAAATCGCAACTTAAGGAATACTATTTATCTCTTCCTTAGGTTTTTAAGTTGACACTGTTGTTTCTTATTGTGTGTATTATATATGTATATATGTACGTATATGTATGTTTATTTTGTATTTATTTAAGTATGTATATTCATATGAATGTGCTGTGTTATCTATTTCGTCTCTTTTGTTTCTATGCACCACCTACTGCTTATTGTTTTTCTCTAGTCTCCACTACCCAAAGGTTGTCTGGAAGAAATCGCTCATTAGCGTTAAGACCGCCTGTTGTTACCTCTACCTAAATTTATCTAATTGTAAAATTTGTGCTTGTAACTGTATGAGGTGTGCAATAAAGAGTATTTATTATTATTATTATTATTATTATTCTTGAATAGCAGCAGACACGTACTTCTAGATGAAGTATAAGGCCTCCAACAAGATGCAATGATGATTAGATTATCGATGAAACAATCCATTATACTGTAACTTACTACATTCAATATATTCAAAATTATTGGTACTACCCTTTGCCTATTAACCATATGTTTGTTTTTAACAACTATTTAACTGTATTCCTCTTTTATTATCTTACTTTATATGCTTTATGTTTTGTGGTACAAATTATTTTTATTCTCACTATAACTCACATGCAGTTACAAAGTTATTCTTGCGCAGTAAAACAATGCCAATAGTCATAAACTGCCACATTGTGTATAAAATATTCGGACGACGTCATGAAAGTAGGACAAAGTAAAGTTAGCTTCAGTATCCACGATATCATAAATAATTGAGCAGGAGCCTCAGATTTTATTTTTGGTGGGTTTAAAAATGAAATCCATCAGATAATGCGCCGTATTCTAATTTTGAAATACATTAACAATATAGGTACATTAAAAACACAATCCTACTCAAACACAAATTTAACACACAACAAATAATTAACCAGTATTGAAGTTGTATTGGAGTTGCATCGAAATAATTTTCAAGCAAATTTTGGCATTTCTGATTCAGACGTTTAGGCGCTGCATTGCGTAGTTAATGCATAATAGTGTAAGTTAGAATACGGCCTAATAAAGATTTCGTGCAATAAGTAGGACGTAACAAATAAACAAAATAATAACGAGGGATATAAGACAATATCAAGAAGGCAATATCTTATTAGTAACTTTTTACTATAATAATCTTTCATGCTTTTTTATATTATGGGACATTTCATACAAATCAACCTAGCTCCGACAACCTAACTAACCCAGGGCCGACGATATATATACAATAGGTAGATATAGATAATAGATATAGACATAGAAAACAACTATAACTCAGGAACAAGATAACACACAGAAAATGCTCTTACCAGGATTCAAACTCGGGACCTCTTGCTTCGTAGGCCCCTGCCTATGTGGGACACTAACGACTTGGATAGGAGGCCGTTAATATTAAGAAGGCAATATCTACTATGGCATCTACATTTTTCATGCTTTACCAACTCAATTAGCTACGAAACCAAAGTAAATTCTAAGGCCAACAGCAAGCATCTGCGCCCATATCAAGCCAGCTTAACGAGTAAACACGGCTAGATGCGTCTCGGCGACGGTAGATTAAGATCCTATTAGATGCGGTGGACCCCCTAAGCAGCTCGGGATGAGATTCCGGGAGATAACGTACTGGCTGTGCATTCCCATTAGTCGCGAGTGGGGGCGAGTTGAATGACCGGGTCGACAGACGAATAGGTGGCAATAGTATCTTCCTACACGAAGGCCGCAAAAATATGTGACACGCTCTTATGGCCCTAAAAATAAGAGCGTGTCACATATTTTTACGGCTTCGCATAGGAAGATACTATTGCCGGTGACTGTACTGTGGTTACCAAATTGTTGTACGAAATAAAATGTGTTAAAACCTGACTGTGAAATGATTTATCAATCAATTCAATTATAGGGGCAACTCCGCCCTTTTTTTATTTTATTATACTCTACCGAGACGAATCGAATGACTAATCCTCACACGTTGAAATTCGACTAACAAATAGTGTATATTCGACGTCAATTGGAAAATAAAATAATTTTAAACAAAAAAGAACCGACTTCACTTTCCAACAGGAAATGCCCGAGCTACTGTAAAAACTATTTAAATCACTATAGGTGTGCCTATAACATTTGAAAAGTTCCCTCGATGTCTATACTTAATCCTCTGGGGTTGCAGGCGTCCATAGGTAACGGTAACTGCTTACCATCAGGTGGGCCGTATGCTTGTTTGCCACCGTCGTGGTATAAAAAAAGAAAAAAAAAATCCAAATCGTTCCAGTCGTCTTCGTAACTAAACAAACATAACGTAAACTTAACAAACTGCATTAATTAAAAAACCCATGTTCGGCAGTCGGGTAAGAAATACGAGTACATTATACCTAATTACACAATAGAGTATGCATGTTTCTATGTAGAATTTAATGAACTTTAATATTAGATCATATTTTCATAGAGTGCGTAGATTCGTAGGGAAAAGCGAATTTCTTCAGGATGAAGGACATTTTCCAAGGTGCTGGCGGTTCCTCGAGGTCCTCAAATGTCAAATGGTGTGGACAATAAAACGGGACCTCTAATCAACATACACACACAAATTTCGAAACTGTCCGACGGATTTCGAGTTTTGTCGTATTTTGATTGTATTAGCCTACGTGCCATATACTTTAAAATACTTTATAAACACAATCTGTCTCCAACACACAACAAATAATCAACCAATATTGGAGTTCTATTGGAGTTGCATCGGAATAATTTTCAAGCAAATTCTGATTCAGAGTTTTAGCCGTTAGTTTTATTACATAGTATATGTACTTAGGTAGTTAAATGCATTGGAGTTGTATAGTTTCTTAGTCTTAACGTATTTTAAAGTTAAAATACGGCCCCAGGCGTATTCAGGTGAGGTGAGCCTTGACAAGATGCATATCTTTTCGGTTTCGCGCCTCACAATGGCCGCTAAAAATAGTTGCTCCAATTCGTAGCCGTCGCCGTAGTGGCGCTACGCCGTAGACGCTCTACGAGTGCAGTGAGCTGACCATTCGTAGAGGAATATTTATAATATGCCATAGACTAGTCTAGTCCAATCCCCTAAATCTAAACGCGGACTGGATCGCGCGATCTCGCTAGCTAGTAACTAAACCCCCGAGGTTTTCAATAGTGACGAATATGTTTGTGGCGCATCACTACTCGCAACTGCATGCGCACAAAAAAATTCTTATAAAAAAAAGTAGATTCGATAAATTCTATAATTTGGTAATATTTTTTGATGTCGTATTTGGTGATACAAAAGGAAAGAACACACAGATACGTCTTCTTCTGATTCCTAATTTTTGTATATATTGAGTATGTAACCTAACTTTATGAGGTTCTTCAAAAAAGGAGTGTATGGGTTCATAAATGTTAGGCAACACGCATGTGAATCCTCTGGGGTTGCAGGCGTCCATAGGCAACGGTAACTGCTTACCATCAGGCGGGCCGTATACTAGTATGTATCACTTTATTGCTCATAAACATATATAAATCTGCTGTTTGTGGCTTGTATGCCACCATCGTTGTATAAAAAAAAACACCGCTGGCATTCACTTATTTTGTAGCACTTTTTATATTTCCTGTGATCTTCATTTATTTCGTACTTCCTCCATATTTATTATTTCATGCAGCATATATAATTTTTAAACACACACAGTTTTAATTACCTACAACTGCGCATTACTTCAACAGTACCTACAAAAAGCCATAATTGCTAATTTTTTACCTACCCAATTAAATAGGATCGTTAAATTAGGTGTAATAAAACCAGCTTGTTCGATTTCAACCTTTACGCACTAGGATATTAGGTTATACAGACCATCGTTTGTAGCCTTGCATCAAGACTTATCCATCAACTTGGAGTCAACACGCCCCTTGCTTCGAAGCTGGACAGTTCATCATTAACGTAATAAAAACCTGAGCATATTTTCAATTCACGGAACTTTGATCCTAATTGTTAGGTCGATACATTCTAGGATAGCTTACATATACTAGAGTGCTTGAGATGTTTTGGTTTTCAATGAAACTGAGGCTAACGTTGGCTCTGTAATGTTGTGAGAGAAAAAGTTATAATACCTTGAAAACTTTTAAGACGATATTAGGAATTAAGTATTTATTTACAACCCGTAATATTTAATTTACCGTTGTTCTGGTGTTTATGAATCCGAGAATATGTAATTAATACAAGGAATTGTTGTGGTCTTTTTATACCACGACGGTGCCAAACAAGCATACGGCCCGCCTGGTGGTAAGCAGTTACCGTAGGCTAGGGACACCTGTAACTCCAGAAGATTCACATAAGAAAACCTCGGCAGGGAGCTCATTCCACAGCCTGCGCGTGTGTAAAACATGAACTGGCATCTAAATATATAAATGAAGAAACTGACTGACTGACTGACTGACTTATCGACGCACAGCCCAAACCGCTGGTTCTAGAGATTCCAAAGGAGATCGTCAATTCTGGGCCACCTGATATAAACCGTATACAGTTTGTACTACAATGTAAAATAAATACTCATTTTATTACTAAAGTAGACAAAATATTACAAAAAAATGAAACGGGAATTAGAAATACTAAATAAATAAACATTATGTTGATCTTTCCGCGATTAAAATACAGCAAGACAAGTCATTAATGTCCTTATGGCATTGATATAAAGTTTAATTTCACATGGACTGAAACGGGTTTGTTTTTTGGTTTGACACTGTCAATATCTACCGTTACATAATCTGCGTTTTGATACTGTTCGGCAAGTTACAACATTGTAATATTAAAATAATATCTAATCCTACGAATACGGAAGTTTAAATCAGAAATCGACTGTATTAAAACGCCTAAAGATTGAAAATGCGTATTATTGCATTTTTGATCGTAGTTTGAATATTAAAAGTGGGTTTCATAATGGCATAATATCATGCTTCTTCGATAACGAAACGCATTTTTTTTTCAATTTTGCAATTTCAGATACTAGTGCTATCGCACTTAACGGTGGTAAACCTTATCCCTTCGCAATAGGTGTTAGGAATGTTCAGTTAATCAACGATTGTTTGACAGCCGTCTTTGTTTACCGAAATACAGGAACTATAAATACGATCAAAATATGACTTTTTATTATTTCATAATGATTCCCGTTTTGTTTTTAAGTCCGCTTTTGTACATTTTCTTTAAAAAACCAGTACTTTTTTACATTAATGTATAAATCATAGGCATGCACGCTTTCAAAAATTGTCCTCGTCAGATTCAAAATTGACGATCTCCTTTCTATAGAACTCTTTCTTTAGCACAATGCACAATCACAATAACGTTCGTCGCTCGCAAGGCGCGCGTGCAGCGAGCTCACGAGCAAGCTGCTCGCGCTCTTGCGACGCACCTTGTAAGAGAGGTAAAAACTAAGCTAAAAGGCTCCTAAGAAGCTGCCAGCGCAGTACAAAATGCAGCCACTCTAACGCAAGCTTCATTGTTTTAGACAGTTGATAGAAGTGTCATAAACTATAGCATGCTTACCTTGTTAATATTTATAGGTACTCGCGTAATTTAGATCCCATCCAAATAAATGTGAATGAATGCCAAGTTCCTAAATGGTTTCGCTAATAAAAGAAATAAGATAACTGGAAACCAAGTTCTTTCAAAGCTCCATAGATCACCGTTTCTTTGATACATAATTTTTTTCAATTATTTAAAATAAATCTAACTGGAATCTAAGTTCTCTAAGTGTAAGTGGGATCTAAGTTATTTCAAAGCTCCTTAGATCACTGTTTCTAAAAAAAAAGATAAAAATATCTATTCTTCAATTTAGGCACATTACAATGCACTTATGAACGTCAGAGAAAAAAAAAACTACCATCGGTTCTAACCCTACACCTCTGACCCGAGAAGTATTATGACCGGCAAGAAACTCGGCGGGACTTTTTTCAAAACAGTAATACAGTAATATTATATCTTAAAGATACATAATAATGCGTAATTCTATAAGAAGACATTTCTGTCATACATAACGTTTTTCAATACAAATAAGCATAAGTACAATGATTTTCTGTGTTATTTTACCTTTTCACGCTTTCTTCAATTTAGAAAAAAATGCTTAGTTCAGAAAGCGTCGCCAGCTGTTAATGAATATAATAATAAACAACATTATATTAAATTTTCAGATTTCATAAAAAATATGAAAAATATAATAGTATACTGTTTTTAGGATTTTCCTATTGTTTACACAATAATAGTATCAAGTTGGATGACCAATTTCAACTTTCTAGGTCACCTGGAAGTAGTCAAAGGTTTTGATGAGTGAGTCAGTCAGTCAATCAGTCAGTCAGTCAATCAGTCAGTCAGTCAATCAGTCAGACAGTCAATCAGTTAGTCAATCAGTCAGTCAGTCAATCAGTCAGTCAGTCAATCAGTCAGTCAGTCAATCAGTCAGTCAGTGGTAAAAATAGTGATTTTAGAGGTCAATATCTCGTGAACGATTACGGTTTTTAGCTGAAATTTAGGATTCAGTAATTAGAGGATACTTGCAAGACTCAAAATTGGAAGTTTGAAGGTCAAATAGGTTTCTAGTTATTTGGGTGTCAAAAGTGGCCCCAAATGGTTCATGTAAATATATTCCACGGCTTGTGTGTCTTTGCTCTGCGAACTTGGCTGACATACTGCCGTGTATCTAACTCGACTTTAGCTCGTCAATTAGACTAATAGTCTTACGAGTGTTTATCTATTAAGTCACACGAGAGTTTTATAGTGAGGCTTACCTTAGCACGATCCCATGCTCGCGTTCGTCGCTCGCGATGCTCGCGCGCGGCGAGCTCCCGAGCCGGCTGCTCGCGCTCTTGCGACGCGACTCGTGCGCATCCTCGTCCTTGCTCGTGAACGAGATGCGTGGCGTCTGCGCGCGCAGACCGCACACCTTGTGAGTTGAGACGCCGCGGCATAGCATCTGGCTTTGAGTTAGATCTGGAACAAAATATAAACCATTAGGGCGAAATACTAAATGTAAGTTTGGCGTACGTGATTAATTCCTGTTTTATTATTTAAATAGTAAACTGTTCGTATTAAGCATTGTCTAGGTAAATGCGTATAGTATAATCCACGAGGAAGTGACGATGGTTTTAAGGGTTTCGTACCCAAAGGGTAAAAATGGGACCCAATTACTAAGACTACGCTGTCCGTCTGTCCCCAGGCTGAATCTCATGAACCGAGATAGTTAGACAGTGGAAATTTTCAGAGATGATGTATTTCTGTTGCCGCTATAACAATAAATACAAAAAAAATTAATAAAATAAATATTTAAGGGGCTCCCATACAACAGACATGTTTTTTTGCCGTTGTTATAGATAATGGTACGGGACCCTTCGTGCGCTAGTTCGACTCGCACTTGGCCGGTTTTTTTTCATAGGTACTGATTCACAGAAATACATGAAAAAAGTCACAAACCTATATTATCCATTAACATTATTAAATATAACATAAGTACATGACACACAACGCAAGTGAAGTGGTATGAAAATCAATCCTGCTGAAATATCCTTCTAAGAATAAATCACGTAAACCAATAATATAAAAAATGTATTACTATAAAGTCTTTACACATCCTTCCTACATCATATGATTGAATTACGCTCCAGTAAAATAAAACTGATCCCATATAAACCTTTACGTAAACAACGAAAACAAGGTTAGCTTTCTTAAAATACAGGTCTTGTGTAATACGACATATCTAACGACAAATTGTTATTGAAATGAGCCATTTATAGTTTTGTACCTGAGTTTTCAAGCGAAATAAAACCTTTCCCAATAACTTTATCATATCTTTATGACAAAACAGTTGAGGCAATAAAATCTTTATTGCTTATTGATGGAGCTAGAGCAGCACTACATTTCCAAACGCAAAAGGGCATAACATCATATGATTTTTTGGTTTACACGAACTTTTTCCAACATATATACTCAACCATGAAAGTAGGTCACTAGTACAGCAATTCCCACACAAAGAAACCTATTTTTACTGCACTTGAGTGTAGAAGGGAAACGACAGCAATATAAAATTCCCCGGTTTTTTTGGCCCTGACATTGAGCAAATATTTGGCAAGAACAACGCTAAATAGAGGAAGGCGTCAGCTGCCTAATAACGGCCTTTAGGAATGATAGTTCCCTAAAAAAGTGCCCCGGGAAGTAACGAGGGCAAAGAGCCAGGCCGTGTGATATAGCGTATGTTGGTATAGGCTGGGAGGTGGGGGTAACTTGTCATAGGTCGTCTTGATTTTGACTAGCTGCACAGAGGCTGTTCTTTCAATGATTATCGGTCTAGATATTATCATATTACGCATGATGTTCCTTCAGTTACTCATCCAAGCTCTATGAGGTGATACTATAGGTTAATTTAAGCTAACAAGTTCACTAACATTACAACTAAGTACAATTAAAAACCATTTATAATTGTATATTCGGGTAAATGATATTTTACTTGGCGCATGTACTTGTAACTATGCCAAAATATCGTAAACTAGAAAATACTAAATACCTACATGGTAAATACCACGGTTTTAGTAATTTTTGGTCAAATTGTTTTTTTTTTATTATTATGCGACCAATTTTTTTCGCGATTTCATTGGACTAACCTACTATATATGAGTTATTGACGCTATCGTCTTGAAAAAGAACAATGAATCCTGCTGCCTGCAATGTATAAAGTATGGCTGTGACTGGACCTTACTTATTATTTAAACTTTTTCACCGCCACGTTAATGAAGTAATAAAGCGTCATCAACGCCAAGCAAAAATTGCACGTAAATAATTAGTTTGTTGTAGCAATTCTAAAGCAGTGATGGATACCGAATTTATAAATTTTGTAATACAAGATGTACTTATCTGTACTAATTATAACAAATAGAAAATATAAAGAACTTGAATTTACGTGTAAAACCCGAAGAACGCCACGACTTGATATGAAGTCGTGGCGTGGGGGCACGGAATGTACTACTGACTTTATATCAAGTCGTTGCGTCAAATAAAGTGAGCACACTTTAAACGACTTTCGTATATTTTGTAACTGTATAATAATAAGCGGGTTAATTGAATCTTTTTTACCTATTATGAAATCATATATAACTTATTTAAACTGTAGTAATAGCTCTTTTGAAGTTGAAGTGTGACATGTTAAATGTCAGCTACCGCCCAGACTATTGGTTCGCATTTTGTCGGTTTAACGGCATCTCGCAAAAAGTTGCTTTTGCGACTTTAGCCAGATGTTGTTTTTGCCTACATCTAAGGCCGCGTACCTAACTCAGCCCGAATTGACAGGATTCGTTTGAAAAACAGAATACGAGATTATTGGTGGTAGATTATAAGTAAATGAGCCGTACCTTTATGTAACACGTTTGATTTATTTTTATATGGATAAGATTTATTAAAGTTAATTTATACATATAATATTAGGCGTATTTAAAGTACCTATCCGAATACCTCTTCTTACACGATAGTGGCAACTAAACTTGAAATAATCTAATCTCGTGTAAATGATTAGATTATTTGACTATAAATGTCTCTAAGATCTATCTTAGAGACGTTTATAGTCAAAGACAAGAAAAGGTCATAAGTCAAAGTACACCTATTACTTAAGAGTAAACCTGTATAACTAAGTGCTTTCCATACTCATTATGGTAATGATATTTTTGAGAAATGTAATGTAATAAGTATCCATTATAATGCTCCTTGAATGTCTACGAATTTTATTAAATTTCAAACAAATTACAAAATCAGAGTCGATTCTCATGGCGGGAACAAAGTTGCCTGTTATTAAGGCAATTTGTTGAGACTTCGGCAGTGAGAGGCCTTCATTCGATTTGGAGCAATTTAATTATAGGAATGGATTTCAAATTATTTTGTTTATTCATAATTTTGGAGAAAAATGACCTAAGCTTTGCTAAGTGTATTAAAGGCATAAAGAACGGTAATTTTAATATTAATTTTTATCACCGCTGTAAAGTAAACTTTAAAAAGTTTTAGCAGATGTTCTACCTGCTTAAGTTAAGCAAGAACACACGTTATCTTATTTAAAATGACCTTTGTACGCTCCTATTTTCCTACCAGTAGAATTTTACGGATATATTAGTAACAAACTGAGTAAAAAATAAAAATGTGTAAAATTTACTGGTTTTAATATAGTTTTGTTGTAAAATCGTTGGAGAGAAGGCTAGCAGGTATAATACTCGTAAATACCGCTTTTTAATGTGTAACATTATAATATTGTAATCAAGTCTATATTATTGTTCATTGTGATATTAGTACCTTGTGAAATAGGAAAGGTGAGGCGGGGGGCAATAAAGAAGAAATATTCAGAAGGAATTTTTTTATAGAAATCCCAGAGCAAAGCCGAGGTGTAAGTGATCGCATCCACTCAGATTTTCATGATGTAAGCGGGCCCTTAGTTTACAAAATTGGTTGACAAGGGTTAGGGATGGTACATTCGTAAATAATAAACGAAGGTATCATCTTAGTCTCAAGAGGAACTCTTTGGGGTTTCAGAAGTGCTGTATTTTAATTGGGTACACAGTTACACACACAGAGTTCTACAGTACATATAGTAGGTAATTAATCAGTAATATGGATTTAGCCTGAAACTACATAAACGGCATTAAACGGCAAATTATGTTTCAAATCTTTACTAGACATACTTTTTTTCATGATCATCACTTATTTAAAATCTAAATTTAATACCAAATTAAGTATAAATAAGTACCAATGTAATCTAATATGACATGTAGTATTTGAAATATTAAAAATAAATGAACTATGAATGACTAAGACTATTCAACTAAATATAAATTTCCTATAAATGCGAATGTTTGGTGTTTGTTCCTCCGTCATGCAAAAACGACTAAATGGATTTTTAAGAAATTTGCCACACAATGAGACTATAAAATATAAATGTAAACCTGTGTAAATGTAAAGTATTCTTACAAATACCCAACATAACAAAATCATGAATGCGGTCGCGCAGCGAGGGCCTTAGGGGGATATTTGAGATACGAGCGCTCGAATTCAAGGAAATTAATCTCGAAAATAATCGCACACCAAACGTTTGTCACCATTATTTTTCAATGAAATTAATAGTTTAAGTAATCATGATTTGAAATTCCTATCGCTGTTATTTTTAAACTACCATTTCATGGTTTTAGAGACAGTTTTAAATATCAAATTCGAGCGCTCGAACCTCGCTTGCTCTGCTTGCAAATACCTGTTATTGCAATGCAAACGGAGTAAGAAGACGTTTTCACAGCCACATAAGGACCTGCTAAACGTTTAGTACAAAATGGTGGAGGGTAAAATACGTCTTCTGCCAACAAATTGCTATGCAGTTTGGCGGATAAGTGAAACTGATTTTTATTTCTTTTTTTGTCGAAATAAAGAAAAAAAGGTCATGGGATATTTTATATCTCAGAGTATTTTCCCTGAGGTGGTAAAGTAAGATGTTCGAAGTATAAGAGACACAGAGTGACACAGAGAATGACACAGAGTAAGACACTGGTAAATGGTACATATCAAATTATATTTCGAAATCGCCGGATTGAAAGTCAGACGTCTTACCGCCAGGCTACCAGCAGCGCTTTTCGCTTGTAACCCTGTAATTACCGTTATATTTTAGAAATGGCGCAGTTGATTCACTGAAGAGCACTAGCATTTCAATTTTATTTTGAACATCCCACCCCTCGTCGCTTAGCCTAGTTCTACTGTTGACTGTAGAAACAGTTGGCCGTAAGAATCGTTTTGTGTTTATACTAGAAAATAAGTACGGTCAACAAAATGTAGATTGCAGAAAAAAAATGATAAATCCTTATTTTCATATTCTAGAGTGCTTATACTTATTTGTATATTTATTTAAATCGCTGGTATCTAAGCCATTACACAAATACACATACAACAAAGTTTAAACAAATTATGTAGTAACCGCGGGCCAAATTAGCTTTCGTTTGTAATCTCGGAGTTGGGCCCGATTTTGCCCCAAGTTTGGGCCCCAACGTGACCTCACCTAATTGTTATTGTCGGTGCGTTGACCTCTACTTATTTTAATTAACATACAGAACTAATTGACTTATTTTAACAATTTAAAGATATTTGTGAACAGTCTACATGAAAAGGTACCATTTGACGGAGCTCTTACGTCGTACGGTCAGCTGCAGAGAAAAAGGCCCACGCTGCATACAAAGTTTGTATTGTTTTGTTTGTATTAGAGAAATAAAAGCGTAAGTGCAAATGGTACCTTTTGATGTATACTGTCACATTTATAAAACTCTAGCCTCCGCCTGCCACTTCACCTGTCATATTAGGGTCATAATACTCATAATATCTTAAGATCCTTACCTATTCAAATTCAACATTTCGTTTATCCAGGTAGGACTTCCAAGCTTAGAGAATTCAACAAACCGGAGCGGCCATGTCTGTCATTTTCTATAGGAGGGGAATGTCAATGTACGGCTATCCGTACGTAAAGTACAAATAGCCACGTCAGATAAACGTCAGTCCATACAATAAATATGACCACTGGTCATATGTTTTCGGCAGAGGGGAACGCCTGTCAATGGCCGGTCCGGTTGGTTAAATGCTCTAAGCTTCCAAGGCTCACTAAACTTCATATTACTTATAAGTGTACAAATATTAATGTAAAGAGTAATTTATCAAAGACATATACCACTATATTGGATATTTAGTTTTGACTGAACTGACGCCTTTTTGAGTCATCAAAAAGTTATCTTACGAGAAAAGCCGGCCTAAACAGATACGCTACGACTTCGCACTGAAGTCAAACCAGTTCCTATGTAGCCACACGAGTCGTTTCAACAGTGAGTAGTCGATTGTTTGCCAAACACGCCGCCTACCAGATGTCTGGCGGTGTCTGTTTGCTGAACAAACCGTGGTTGTTGTCTGCTTTGATTGCTTCGTACCGCTGCGTGGTTTTGTTTTCACTAATGTTGGGGATTTTTTTTTATGTTTTCTGACAGTTACCAAAATTTGTATAGTACATTGCTAGCCAAAGGATAAAAAGCACCCATTTCTAAGATTTTTAAGGCTCGAGCTAATTCATGTTACAATTTTACACGACTTTTATGTTCACGTCGGAACGCATCACTTTGAACCCGCTTTTTACATAACCTATGATGCACCCAGAGTATTAGCGATAAAAAAAGCTGAAAACAAGTGTACGAGGTAAAGTTTCGTGTAACCTTAAATAATGAAATGAGTTATCGCACCATTAAAAAGAAAACTAACTTTAACTTTTTCAATTTGCAAACACCAAGATATAAAATAAATAAGTACCAAAAGTTTTACGGTTAGGTTTTTCAAAAGTTCACCAGAACTTACACTTTTTAAGGTTTAACAGTTTTACAATACAAATGCAAAATCGGACGATTCCCTGCTTCAATCTGTTTCAATTTGGTTGAAGATAAATTGACATATTATTCAAATGTCACGCTTGCACTGAAAGTTTTTCCACAGGAGCCCGAAAGGCGACCTTTTACTAAGTATTTTTCATTTGAAAATGTGAATATTCTTTAAGTACAAAATACGTTACATTATCAACATTTCCATAGAACAAAAAATAAAATCTCTTCTGTGTGCTAGCTATTATAAATACATATTTTTTTATATACGGAAACGGAAGGCCAGAACAAAAACCACGAGGCATTTAACTTGAGCATATTTCTTCTTTTACAGTCGACTGACGGAGATCACTTCCCACTCCAAACAGGCTATTAATTTTAAACTTAAACTCTTTGAGAATTCAACTAACCGGAGTCGCCATTGACAGGCGTTCCCCTCTGCCGAAAACATATTACCAGTGGTCATACTCATGTATGGACTGACGTAGCTATTTGTACGTTACGTACGAATAGGCATACATTTGACGTTCCCCTCCCCCGCAAAAATCGGCAGACTTTTTTTGTATCGGAAATGACAGACATGGATACTCCATCCGGGTTGAATTCTCTAAGCTTAAACAGGGTATTAAATAAACCTAACCTTTTAGATACCCCAGATCTTTAAAGCCCGCTCAGCCTAATAATCTATGATTGATCACACCTACTTTATGTTTATTAATGTTGAAATAGTGGATACAAAGTTTGATAGTTGTTATGTTATTTATGTTGTGTTATTTATCTTCGCAACTATCAATCCAAAATAGCAAAAGTTTTCTACCTCGCCATACGTTTATCTTGACGGTAAACTAGTTGAACAAGTAATAGCCAAGTTTAGTTCGGAAATGGAAGGATATTCAAACAATAAAACAGGGATATATTGTATACAGAGTAAGCAATTTACTTGAAGACGATATTTTTTATGATTCGTTTGTAAAAACAACTCGTGCAAAGCAAAATTTAGTTCAGGTTTTCTAGTAAATAAAACTGGAGTACCACATGGTAGCATTCTCAAACATTTGCTCTTACTTATTGCCATAAATGACTTGCCAAACTCTATTAAACAAGACTGCGCCGACGACATCATATTTAGTATATTGGTCACTCAAATGTCACCTCAGATTTAATTAAATTGACTTTATTGTCTAGTCAGTCTATGCGGGCCCAATTTCCGCAGACGTGGTATCCGGGCCGGTCCGAGACTGTGTCAGGTCAAATCGAACGGGTTTTCCGGGTAGGCTGGATAGTAATTGAATAGCTGTTAATTTACCTCCAATGAAAGTACTATTCTTTTTAGCCAACTATTTCATTTAACGAGAAGTCGCTCAGTCTTATTTTATGTCGATCACACAATAATATTTCAGTCAATCTTGGATATCGAAACAAAACATAATGAAAAGAAAACTTCAATGAAAGAAGGTTAAGAATATTTAGTTTCAATAACCTTCGTCCTACGGCGGTATTATGTTCTGAACTTCTGATACCGTATTGCCAGGAACACATAATAACTTTTCATCAACAAAGGGAGGGTTCGTTAATAGTGTGGAGTATGATGGAAAAGAATTTGCAGGGGCAGAGGTTGCGGGTGCGTTTGCGAGTTATTTCTCAGGGGTGTTCTTGCCTGATACTCCGCATCTCGACCCTAACGTGCAGGGACCCGTTGATCAGTGTCGTGCCGCTAACTACATACATATAGATAAAATATCTATTCAGGAGGTTGAATCCGGTATAAAGCGACTCAAATCTAATTGTGCGATAGGTCCGGATAACTTGCTAGCGTATGTAGTCAAAGGCTGCATGGATTACCTAAAAATCCCTCTAGCGTATATCTTTAATTTGGCGCTCAGCGGTGGATCATACCCACGTTGCTGGAAAGTCTCGAGTGTAAGACCAATCCCGAAGGTGAATGATACTGCTGCTGTTGAAAATTATAGGCCCATAGCTGTCCTTCCCACTCTGGCTAAGCTCTTTGAGTCCATACTCCACCGAACTCTGTCCGCACAGGTAAAACCATTCTTGTGTGATGAACAGCATGGATTTAGACACGGCCGCTCTGTTAACACCAATCTACTACTTTTGGTTGAAAGTATTTCTGAACATTTGGACAGGGGCATCCAAATCGATGTCCTTTATTTTGATTTCCGCAAGGCTTTCGATCGCGTCGATAACGATGTGTTGCTGACGAAACTTGATCGTATTGGCTTTTCTCCAGCATTGCTATCATTCTTCGCTAGTTATCTGCGTGATCGACAGCAATATGTCCAACATGGATGTTTTGTTTCTGCTCCATATCATACTCGGTCTGGCGTTAGTCAGGGTTCCATATTAGGGCCTTTCTTATTTGGGATCATGATAAACGACCTCAAGTCGGTTCTTCAGTCTGCTCAGTGCCTTCTTTACGCAGATGATCTGAAGTTGATGTATGGAGTGGAACAGAGTGAGGACTGTGAGTCTTTGCAAAGGGACATCGACTCGGTTTATCGGTGGAGTGTGGAAAACAAGCTCCTTTTCAACTCGACTAAGTGTAGCGTATGCACATTCACCCGTGCTCATACGCCCATACACGCCCTGTATATGCTTGGGTCTGAACAAATCAATCGCGTGTTTTCCGCTAAAGACTTGGGTGTAGTTTTCGATACGCGGCTCACCTTTCATGAACATATTTTATCGCTTGCTGCTAGTTGCTATCGAAGCTTTATAACGCGCAACCTTCGTTACTTTAGTGATCCTTTGGCTATAAAACTTGTATATAATGCCCTAGTAAGGAGCAAGCTGGAAACATCGTCCATCGTGTGGCACCCTTACGAATCTACGTATGCCTTACTACTTGAAAAGGTACAAAAAGCATTTTTAAGGTTTTTATATAAAAAAATGTATGGCTACTACCCCTTCCTCTACCCGACCAAATATCTTCTTGGGACACTGGGATACAACTCTTTGGAGGTGAGACGAAACGGCAGTTTGCTAATGTTTGCGTGTCAGGCCCTGCGCGGAGAGCTGGACTGTCCTGAGCTTGTGAGTCGACTCGTGCGACTGTGGGTACCGGACGTCCCCAGGATGGCCCTCAGACCGCGGCGACGCGATCTGTTGGCGGTGCCGGCGGCGCGCACCGTGTCGCGCTTGAATTCCCCACTGGTTCGAGCCCTGTTACAACTGAATGCGCTCCTGGCATCAGCACCGGAGTGCGATCTGATTGCTTGGCGATGGGCGGCTGTGAGAAGTGAATGTCTGAGATTCGGTGAGGTGATGGACAAAAGGCCTTCCTCTGTACCAATTTAATTATTTAGTGTAAGTTTCATAACGCATTAGTTTTTACTGTAATGTTATGTAAATATGTTTGATAATAATAAAAAAAAAAAAAAAAAATCATCATCATACGTATCATAACTTAAAAAAGCTAGTTCTTTTCGATGGATTCAATTATGTTCTCTTCCGATGTTAGGGTCCTGCTAAGCCATTATATTAGCCTTCTCATTGGCTTAATCCAGAAACGAACGGTTTGATTTTTTTTTCTATTCTCCCTTCAATTATAGATTTCAGCAGACATATTTTCTCATCTATCAAATTCAATACTATTCCGTTCCGTCTTCTCTCTCTCCTTAGCTTTTACACCTACCCTCCACATATACACATTTCAATTGCGGCCATTCTTATTTTGTTATTATTACTCTAGGTTCATGTCAATGTCTCGCTTGTGATAGAATTATATATTGTAATACAAATCGTTGAATAGTTATGAAAATTTTATTCACAAAAAGAGTATTGCATTTCTAAATCACATATTACACATATACACGTGACACAGCTGACCCTAAACTTTTTCGTCTCGACAAAAGACCCGAAATCTCGCATTATGTTAAAGGTTATGAAATCTTATTTCTGCCTCCTTTGGAGAAATGGTATAAAGGATGATATATGAGGCTACTCTTATCTGGTTTCAGTAGCGATTCCGTATATTTTATTAGCCTTATCGGACATAATAAAATCGAGTCAATGAACTTGTCTTCACGACTGGATTTTATGACGCTTTCGCTGATATTTTTCTGGTTATCGATTATTTGATTAGAATTATAATTAGAGCACATTTATTTTTTAATCTTAATGTCATAATTTTTGTCTTTGCGGACGAGAGGATGCTGAATAAAATGGTTATTTATGCTAATTCATATGTAATCTTATTCCCTATCGCCTTAGTGATAGAGCCACACTTGCTATCACTCTTATATTAATTAGTGCTCCAACATGCATTTTCACATACAGTCAATAGGTAACCTCATTTATACGAGTTAGCTAGTTCTGTAAAGATATTTGACATCAAAAGATTTCAAGCCAAATTCAATTCTCCAGACTTAACATTGAATAAGGCTGATTTAATTATTATAAAAAATATGCGACCATTCGCCCTTGCCACACGAGGTTCACGGATCGCTTGCCACTTTGAAGCCTATAAGGGCATTAAAAAATGTCTTCTTGGGGCAAAAATTTTCAAAGCGGTTTGAATCAAGATATTTTAAGTAAGGAAATATATTTTTTTGAGTGACAGGTTGAATAAAGTTATATTAAATATATAGGTCAAACAATTAAGTACAATAAAAACGTAAATAATAATTAAATCTAGAAATTTAACTTAAACCTAAATATACCTTAATGGCTCGTGCGGCCGAAAATGCTGGCAACAATTCCTGCTTGATTTGAAGCAAATATTTGGGACACAGCGGAACGAAGTTTTCGACGCGGAATAAAAAAAACAATTAAGCGCCAGGAAAATCATATTTAGTCCTTTAATTAACTGCCGTCTATCCTATTTCGCCGCGTATTTCGGTTCACCAAGCACGACCAGGCCTGCTGTCTCTACGTTGGCAATGTATAGCAAATTTTAGCACCCCGTCGACAAATATAATATACATGTTATTAAAAGTTTATTCTGCTTGTCGCGATAAAACACATTGTGTTCTGAATGAAATAAGCCAAAATAATCTGATAGCACAGTGTTGATTTCTGTCACGACCCTCGTCACTGATGCAAACAGTCAAAGTATTTGCAAGCTTTTATTAACATTATTTCCATTTGAATAAAGTAAAAAGTTTACAACTTCATAAGCTAATGTCGGTAGGCCATACATACATAATCTGTATGCCTAGCCAATCTATCCATGACATTGAGTCATCTAAATATTAAAGAAGATATAGTAATGATTATTATATTATAAATTGAGTTTAATGGGCCGCCATGGCCTCTCCTGTACAAGAAGCGCCGGCCGCTTATACCGCCACGGCACTATCAATGATTTGGTCCGTCGCGCGCTTGCGACTGTGTTTGTGCCTGCAATTTTGGAGCCTGTGGGCATGGCAAGAGATGATGGCATGCGTCCCGACGGAGCCACATTGGTGCCGTGGAGGTTGGGTAGGGATCTGGTGTGGGATGCGACGTGCGTCGACACCTTTGCGCAGTCCCACATCCAGGCGACCCGCACACAGGCCGGCGCTGCGGCTGACCAGGCCCAGGTTCTCAAGCTCCGCAAATACTCTTCCTTACTTTAGGACTATGAGTTTGCGGCGCTTGCTTTAGAGACACTGGGCCCCTGGTCGGCCGACATGAAATGCTTCATGAGGGCCCTGTCGGCTCGGCTGGTCGAAAATACAGGGGACTGTAGAGCTGGCGCTTACCTCTCCCAGCGTATAGCCTTAGCTGTACAGAGAGGTAACGCGGCCAGCGTTATGGGGACCATGCCGCAGGCGGACCTTTTGGACGGGGTATTCTTTTTATAGTTGGGTTTTTATAGGTAGGTTTATTATTATATTTTTAATTAATTTGTTAGTATAGTTTTAATTTTTAGAAGTCTAACTTTAGTTTTTAACCGACTTCAAGATTTGAAAAGAGGAGGTTCTCAATTCGGCGTGTATGTTTTTTTTTTTTTTTTTTTTTTTTTTATGTTTGTTACTCCATAACTCCGTCATGTCTGAACCGATTTTGAAAATTCTTTTTTTGATTGTAAGTATATATATACAGATTGGTCCCGTTTTTGTCAAAACGCAGTTCTGATGATGGGATCCATGAGGAATCGAGGGAACTCCTCAAATCTTAAAGGCATACATATAGTGATTTTTATATTTTTATCAACAAAACCATCATTTTCATTCAAAACAGTGACATTGGATGAAGTAGAACTGCTGATGATGATCAGAACGGAACTCTTCAACGACGCATAGTTCACGTTTGGCGATTCGTCCCCTTCGCTGTGTTTGTTTAGCAAGTTTAATTGTCAGAACAAATGTTCGTCCAGCTCAAGTTCTGATGATGGGATCCATGAAGAATCGAGGGAACTCCTCAAATCTTAAGGGCTTACACATAGTGACTTTTGTATTTTTATCAACAAATCAAGCATTTTCATTCAAAAGAGTGACATTTGATGAAGTGGAACTGCTGATGATGAACAGAACGGAACTCTTCAACGACGCATAGTTCATGTTTGGCGATTCTTCCTCTTCGCTATGTTTGTTAAGCAAGTTAGATTGTCAGGACCAATTTTCGTCAAGCTCAAGTTCTGATGATGAGTTCCACGAGGAATCGAGGGAATTCCTCAAATCTTAAAGGCATACATTAAGTGACTTTTGTATTTTTATCAACAAATCAAGCATTTTCATTCAAAAGAGTGACATTTGATGAAGTGGAACTATTGATGATAATCAGAACGGAACTCTTCAACGACGCATAGTTCACGTTTGGCGATTGGTCCTCTCCGCTGCGTTTTTTAAGCAAGTTATTTCATTGTATGGAATCTAAGTGCACCATCTATCTACAATAATCCTTCACCGGCTACCCCCATTGAAGTCGGTTTTTTTTTCTTAAAAATTATTTAGTGCATACATTATCTTACATATTACTTTACAGAGAATGTATTAAAGCAGCGTATAATAAGTTTAAAATGCAATTTTAATTGAGTCCAGTAATCTGACAGTATACAAACTGGCTTGCAAATGCATGTGAAGTGCTGTCAAATTATTTCACTCAATTAAAAATCTACTTTAAATAGTCTGTTTGGTCTCCTAAATTGCAAAAAAAAAATACCGGGCCAAGGTGTATGTCTACGTCCAAACTCTGTCTGACTAAGTCCAAAAGAGAGGTATGGGTACTGCGAATCCTTATTTAGCCGTCAACACAGTGAATCCTCCTTTTTGTAAAGGGTCGGCAACGCGCATGTGAAGCCTCTGGAGTTGCAGGCGTCATAGGCTACGGTAGCTGCTTACCATCAGGCGGGCCGTACGCTTGTTTGCCTTCGTCGTGGTATAAAAAATATTACCTACGTACCTGAAATTACTATTCGAGACACACATATTATTAATGAATTTTAATAGTAGGTACTTATTTTATTATATTCGTTCGATGCTTCTTCGTAAAGCATATAAAACTATTTTACGACACAATTTACCCTAAGACCTGAGTCTAATAAGAGCTCATAAACCACGTCACGTCATATGAAACAATTTCAGAAGAGTAAAAGTTCTTTGTTCAAGATGCCGGCACTGCAGTACCAAAGAGCTGAATGTTTCTAAACACTTGCATTCTGAATTCAACCTTAATACAACAGGAAATATTCTGAAATTACACTGTCATGTACTTTTCATAAATCTATTGTTTTACACGTGCATAATTTAAGACAAATTCCATTCCAAGCGTCATGAGTCATGAGTTTAGTAAAATATGGAATAAATCGTTTGCAAGTTTCTAGGAGCTGTTTCTCTCAAAACCGTTTATTTGCCCGATAGTACACTATGTAGCATGGTTAATACCCCTCTTCAGTACATTTTGCGTTTTTAGGTACTCGTATGTCATGTGGTTCTTTGTTTTTGTATGTTTTAACATCAAATAATTTCCGATTAAATGCATATGACCATATTTTCTAGTACGTAGGTGATTTATTCACAATAAAACAATGTTTATACATACTAAATTAAATAAATAAAAACTAACGAAACCTACTAACATAACCTACGGGCCCTGAATTAAAATCACAACGAGCCAACCCTACGGTCACCGGTGGAGCGGGTGAACATACATGAAAGCTTTCTGAAAAGCTTTAGAGCCTCTTGCCTAGGGGCCCTAAAGCTACCCTACCCCTACCCTAGACCCTAGGGGATCCCAGAGTCTCTACGGCAAATGCCGTAAATACGTATCCGTTGTCTGAAGACGCGTATTTGCGGCGTTTTGTGTTTTCAGCAGTAGCGGCCGCACTGCCTGGTGCCTGCCCTCAAGGACGTCGTACCGAGGTGAGACGGAGCTAGAGTGTCGACGCATGTTGCGTTCCAGATTAAGGGCCGCCCCTGTTAGCAGGGTGCGAGCGTCAATCCGTCAGGCCCTTTACCGTCGTCTCGGGCTAAGCCAGGGAGCCCAGTGTGGCTGGCACGTTGACGCTGACTAAATAATTCAATTTAAGATTTACACGGGAATATAATTGTAAGTCCATTCAATTTGTCTGGATTTAATTCGTCCGTAATAATGTCCAAACATTAATTATTACGCATGACACGAAAATAAACACCAAGGGACTACATATTTAAGTAGAAAGGGCTATTCGCACGAAACCTACAATTCAGTGCTGCTAGCTCCCCGGGGACTCCAAGGCACTATTTGTGTTTCTAATAAATTAAAAGTATTTCAATCAAGAACATTAACATATATTAAAATATCATTTTCAGAGTTCTAAATAAACCTTACTCCGCATTAACGACTTTTATAGTACCCTGAAAAACGCTTCAAAAGGTACTGACTACTTAATGACTGTTATAGTACCTACACTGAAAAACGCTTCAAACTGTATTAGTTTACTTTATTAATATCATTTTCAGCGTTCTAAATAAACGTTACTCCGCATTAACGACTTTTATAGTACCTACACTGAAAAACGCTTCAAACTGAGTTGTATTAGTACTTCATGCAATCTCAAATCTCGCTCAAATCTGGAGCAGAGCCCGACTGGGGAAGTACCTCCACTTTACACAAATATAGCACTAGACCCTACTCATAGTGTTGTGTTCCTGCTGGTGAGTAAGGTTACCAAAGAGCTCAAAGAGGACCCAGTGTGTTGAAGATGAGGGACCTTCTTGGTCCTTTAGCCGTCAACACAGTGAATCCTCCTTTTTGTAAAGGGTCGGCAACGCGCATGTGACTCCTTTGGAGTTGCAGGCGTCCATAGGTTACGGTAGCTGCTTACCATCAGGCGGGCCGTATGCTTGTTTGCCACCGTCGTGGTATAAAAAAAAATTACTATCAAAATTACAGAACTATTTAGTTTCTAATTTACGAATACGAAATAATGAACAAATTTTCCTCGAAAAACAATTTATCCTGATGATTTCAAGTGTAAATGCGAAGGATATTTTACGATTTATCCTGATGATTTCAAGTGTAAATGCGAAGGATATTTTACGATTTATCCTGATGATTTCAAGTGTAAATGCGAAGGATATTTTACGATTTTTCTCGCGTTCCACAGCCGACTTCAAAAGTGCCGTTTCAAAGGATGAAGCATGAAAAAAGCATTGCGTGCTGGTGTTGGTATTTCCTTCTTTTTTTATTGAATTTAAAACACTGAATCGTCTTCCTTTCCAAAAGGTAATGCCCGAGCTGCTGTAAAATATACTCAAATCACTATAGGTGTGCCTATAATATTTGAAGAGTTCCCTCGCTTTCTCCCGGATCCCATCATCAGATCCTGGCCTGATGACAATGGGACCAACTGTGAAGTATAACTCTTAAAAAAAAAAAAAATTCAAATTGGTTCAGCCGTCTTCCAGTAATCGGTGAACATACATTAAAAAATAGCAAAAAAAAAACAAGATCCCGACGAATTGATAACCTCCTCTTTCGAAATCTTGAAGTCGGTTGAAAACAAAGTGGAATTAAAACTGTTTCCTAGGAGTTGGCTAACATTAGCTAAATATTTCTCATAAAAAACCTTTTTCATAAGTTGTTAAGTAATCGAAATCGTTCCGCCCGTGCAATTCAAATGATTGCGCTTCTGCTCATTTCATCCTTAATTCCGACCTTGGTCAATTACCCTCAAATTTCTTTCCTATTTGAAACATTTTTATTTTTAGAGTTTGCTCTTTAATTTTCATTCCGTTAGCTACAATCATTTGAATTTAAGAACCTTATAAAATATTATTTTACTCAACGAAAAAGTACCCACTGGTACCTCAATTATAAATTCTTATTAATTAATATTATCAATTAAGGCTCCTTATTCCCTAAAAGGTCGAAAAACGCTATCATTGAAAAAAGCCGCATAAAATGCTATTTATAACATACTTTGAAGTATTAGCAATACAAAAAAATACTTTATCTACACTCATATTGTAAGTTCTCTAAAACGTGTTCGAAAACGGTAGGCAATGGCTAGCATTACCACGACCGATTTTACTATGATAAGCTTTTTATCCGTAGCAGTAACGTAATTTTAACTTTTCATGCTCAATTATTGATGTGCTATGAGTTTTGATAACATAATGTACACCTGCACCCTCCCGGGAATCCGCCGACAGCCCGACACGCGCCCGCGCGACCGCCGGCACAATCGCGGCCATGGTGGCGGTGCAATGGCGGCCATTCTATGGTTTCCAAATAAGGCATTTAGAATAAATAATATGAGTGTAGATAAAGCAGTGTATGCAACTGTACGTAATTAGGCCTTAAAACGTAACAGTTACATAAACTACTATTTGAACCATATTTATTATTATTAAGTACCCAAAAATACAATTCTTACAGAAAGTGTCCTGTGAACACACACACACAGGTCACATTTCATAGGTCATTTTTAAAAATTTACCACTATAGTAATGATTTTTTATCGTGATAGAAATATAGTTTAACTTTGCTGTGTTAATATTTTTCAGGGCAAAATATTTTTAGGGTTATCGTGAAAAATATGAAATGTAACCGTGTTTTCATCAAAAAACTTGCATATAATCAGAAGGTATTTTATCTATTATCCAAGATGAATCATCGATTTTTATTTCGATGCCCATCTCAGACAAAATATACTCAATTGAATTTTATTTACGCTGAAAATTATATTTATATTAAAATATCATTTTCAGGATAACAATATTGTTATCCTTTTTAGCGTAATTTTGAAATGAACGGTACATCTAACCTGAAAGGCCTTCCAAGACAACATTTCTTTTTCATATTTTAATCGTTAAAATGTAATATAAGACAGAGAGAGAGACGGTAATCCAACGATCAGCTAAAGGAAACACTTCATTCAGGGTAAATTACTCTAAGGACCGTGAGAATTCTGTATGTAGTACTTCTGTGGAGAACCTATCTATACTATGTAGGACGAGAATGCCATTACGTATTTTTAAAGTCTAAATACTTATGCCTCAGTTAACGCGTACGCGTTGTGCAACTACACATGCCTGTAAAACGGTTACGAGCACAGAAATAAACAAAGCAATATGCAGGTAATAAAATGTCACTTGCACTATTTCGTGTGTTTGCGTTGTTGCATTTTACGTTTACTGAAACACAGCTCATAATTATCGTGTGTGAATGAAGACTTGACATTTGTATAGTTCGGTATAAAAAGCTAGAGATGTGAATTGTTTTGGAGTGTGCAACGATCGCCCGAGACCACTTTTCAACCGACTTCAAGATTTCGAAAGTTCTCAATTCGTCGGGATCTTCGTTTTTATTTATGTACTTATGTTCACCGATTATTGGAAGACGGCTGGACCAATTTGGAATATTATATTTTAACATAGTGAAAGATTATATTTTACAGTTGGTTCCATTGTAACCAGGTCAGGATCTGATGAAGGGATCCTGAAGAAATCGAGGGAACTCTTCAATATTATAGGTACACCTATAGTGGTTTAAGTATTTTTTACAGTAGCTCAGGCATTTGCTTTTGGAAAGGTGGAGTCTAAGTCAAGTCGGTTCTTTTTTGTTTAAAATTATTAACACAATAAGTTTTATTGCATCCGGCTTTAAATTGATACATAGAAATCTAAAGACCCTGGAATAGCTTATTTATACTGAACGGAGTATTTAACCGTGCATAGCTAAATAATATGATTATTTTGACGTTCTCAAAATAATTGGCACCACATCCTCTTATTATAGTTTGTCCGGAAAGAGATGTGTCGTGGGTTATATGGGAGCGCAAACATTCTAAGACACTTCTCATTCCAGGCAAACTCTAGTAGCATCTATATTGCCATTGTTTCCCCTATAACATGAAACCAGCAATCAAAGAGGTAGCGTTTTCCTTTGATCTACAGTCAAAGAGTAGCGTTTTCTCAACAAACGTGAAATATTGTGTTCTTGATTTTATTGTCTGGTACCATCGCCTACACTGTTGACTGACAGTTCGTAAACCTTATTACCAAAGGCATAAGGTCCACCGGTGGGCAGTTAAGAGTGTTGCTGTTTGTACGAGCGGTATTTCTGATAGATGACTTGGTGTTTTACGGGAAATTCAGAAAATGGATCACCTTTAGCTAAAATGCCTATTCACTCAAACCTTGACCTGTTGGGTCTACGCTTTGATTAGTTATAATCCAGGAACCTTGTCGCCTGAAAGTACGGGGTAATGTGCGTCAAATCTGGTAAGAACTGAGTTTTTGCAGAATTGTTTATGATGTGGGCCCAATCCAAGTATGTGACCTCGAGCGCCGAACGCAACTTTGTCAAAAATCGAAAAATCGTATTTTTTTTCAGACTTTGGCGATTATGACCGTAAAGGATTGGTTTTTGATAGTACCTTCTCAAAACATTTTTAAAGAAGACTAAATTTCCTACAATATGGGACTATAATTGTCTCTGTAGTAGACCCAATAGTTTCCGAGAAAAAGCTTTTCAAAATAGCATCGTTTTCCCAGAAAAGTTTACCCTTTAGCCTTCCCCTTCTCTTCTTTGACAAAGTTGCGTTCGGCGCTCGAGGTCACAAACTTGGATTATTTACTGGGCCATCATCACAAACAACTGCAAAAAAATCAGATCTACCGGATTTGACGCACACGGTGATTGTATAAAGATACTGGATCATTAGGTACCTATATAGAGTGATAAATACAAGTAGGTACATACTTAGAACATGTATCGTCAACTAAAGAAGTAGATAAGCGGATAAGCGTGATGTTACTTGTGTTTAAAATGATATCCACACGCTCTCATTCTCTTAACCATAAAGTCGTACCCAGATCACTTTAAACTCCTCACCCGCGTAGCTACTTTTTCTGCTCACTGTATCATGCTCACTCCCACTTTACTTTTATTTCAGTCGAAATTGCTTTTCAATTTCCTACAGGTGAATTAAGTCCATTTCAAATAAATTACATATATATTTCCTGTAATTCCCATTCACGTTTATGAGCGAAAACACATCTTTTCCGTAAAAAGCTTCTTAATCGAGAACGTACACGCTCGATTTACGAATTTACTTCCACATTTTCCACCATGTATACTTAATGCATACCTTATCTCAAGGCGATAAGGTTCACATTCTAACAGGGAATATCGGTGAGATACGGTCAGATGTAGCGTTATCTTGTGATGTATTCTCGCATTGCTCTTTTGGGTTAAACAGATGAGCCCTTAAGCTTCTCAGCGGAAACTTATGAGGGCCAAGAGAATAGTTTTGTCCACAGATTTAGAACTAAACATAAATTATGTAACTATACGATTTTACTTAAGTTATCTATATTATGAAGTAGTACTTACACTTACATTCGCTATTACCAGCCTAAAAAGTGAAACGGTATATCGTGTTTCACATATGGGTTTCACGTATTACTATTCTAAAAGGGTAAATTTTCTGTAATACATTTTTTAAATGTAAGGATAGACACTTCCTTATCAAAAGAAAAATTTGGTTATGGCAGTCTGTGGCAGGCTTACATGATATTTAATGAAAATATACCGGATTACCGGTTATCAGTAAGGCGCTACTATCATTAAAATACCTGGGTGACTCCAAAAGCAAAAAAAGCAAACTCAATAACGGCCTGCCACAGAGATCGGTTTTAGCTCCACTACTGTTTAACCTATACATCCACGATCTACCAGATACGGAAGCTACTAAATGTATCTACGCTGATGACATCGCCCTGGTTGCCAAAAGCAGTAAATTCTCGACCGGGGAAAAGACCCTAACAAAGGATTTAGAAAAACTGGCAGAATATTTCAAGTTTTGGCGCCTAATCCCCAGCACAAGCAAAACCGAGGTGTCATGCTTCCACCTAAGCAACCAACTGGCCAATTATCAACCAGCTGTATTCTTTAATGGTGAGACACTTAGATACAACCGGTGTCCCAAATATCTCAGCATCACTCTGGATAGGTCCCTCACGTATAGAGAGCACCTGAATAAACTCTCATTGAAACTGGCTTCAAGAAACAACATCTTGCATAGACTGTGTGGTACGTCGTGGGGTGCATCTGCTGATTGTTTACGCACTACTGGCATTGCTCTGGTCTACTCCGTGGCAGAATACTGTGCACCCGTCTGGCTAGAAAGCGCACATGTGTCGAAGGTTGATGTCAAGCTTAATGACACGATGCGATGTATCTCGGGAACAATCAAGTCCACCCCTACACACTGGCTGCCAATACTGTGCCACATAGCCCCACCCCACCTACGAAGGAAGTGTGCACTAAAAAGAGAAGCTGCAAAGATAGAGTCTACTGCCTCATTGCCACTTCACAAAGAGTTTTGTTTTCCTCCACCAGAGCGTTTGAAGTCCCGCAACCCCCCTTATGCTACTGCTCAGCGCCTCCATGATTTCAGCGTTTCTGAGGCATGGAAAGATGAATGGGCTGCCGCCAATGTAGACTCCCACTTGGGAATAATCGATCCGACTTGCCGGCTTGCCGGATTCGACCTCCCTCGAAAACTATGGTGCCGTCTTAACAGACTCAGAACGGGCCATGGCCGCTGCAAATACTTTTTAAATAAGTGGGGTTGGAATGACTCGGCCATGTGTGAGTGCGGTGAAGGAGTCCAAACCATGGACCATATAATTGAACGCTGCCCCATGCACTCATACTCGGGACCGCCAGAAGATCTGCTGCACCTCTCGTCCGATGCAGCTGCGTGGCTCAACTGTCTTAATGTTAACATTTGACTTGATGTACATAGTATTATAAAATAAACTCTATTGCCTATTATGTCAAAGTATGCCATACGATTAAATAAATCATTAAAATCCAACTAGCCCACAAACCCATCGTTGAAAACGTCACATGTATATATGTATAATTAGTTATATGTTTATTATGATAGGTAATTATCAAACGTGGGCGAAAAAATATACGCTTTATACCCTTAAGATAAATGAAACGAGGCACTTAAAACAGGTTTTAAAACCAATTAATTTAAGTAATCCGTTTGACAGGGATAAGATACTCTTTAGGTACTCTAAAACAAAGACTTCATAAGTTTATTTTGAGCTCATTAACAAAATGAGCTCAAGTTTGTAAGTCTGTTTAGGTAGTTCATCCAATTATCAAATTGAGAGTATTCAGTAAATAAACAAAGTTTTCAAATAAATTAGTTTGATGGTAAAATCAGAATTAACACAATACTAGCAATGGAGGCAAATTTTATACAACCCGCTCCGGAGAATTAAGATATGGAAAGTTTAATAAAGGCAAAGAGCTCTTGCACATTTGACACGATATGTAACACCTTATAATACTGAATTAAACAATACCGGTACGCTAAAGGTGCTGACACTGTTCGGCTCCCACATTAGATAAACTAATAATAAATAAACAAGCTACATGGATATCAGGAGCTCATAAGGTTCATACAGCTTATCTCGTTGAGGAAGAATGTCATGATTGTCATGATTGTGACAGAGCTGATACCCGAACGTGAAAGGACACTAAAGTTTTCACTGTCTCATCTGTATTCTTTACAAATTTAAATAATAACGCGGTCGGTATTTAAAATAGGTAATATTCGTTTAAGGTCTTCAATATGATCTGGCCATATTAAAGTTATTTTTAAGAATTATTTATATACCAATTATTAAGACGCAGTAGGTTCGTCTGTCCGTAAAATCTTCGGCCCAACGCAGAGACCTGATGGCAGCTGGAGAATCCGCAAAAACGCCGAAATCGAAGAAATATTCGCTGAGCTAGAAAACATCGGTGTGACAAAGGAGCAAAGGCTTCGGTGGCTCGGCCATCTAGAGCGAATGGGAGGCGAACGGGCGGCGAAAAGAGCGTATAAGGGAAAAATGGAAGGACGTCGCCCGGTCGGTCGAGGTAGGTATATATATTATATAGATGGGCGGATGCGGTGGACCCGGATCAAGCGAGCTCCTGGCTGGGAAACTGTGCAGGATCGGGGCCGGTGGTGAGCAGTCCTATTGGAGGCCAAGACACATTTTGGGTCGCTGTGCCAGAGGAGTAAGTAAGTAGGTTCGTCTAACACAGTTTAAAAAATCGTAGCACGTGTATAAATAATAATGGTTTACAAAAAATGTGGATAGTAATTTTGAAGTCTAGGTCTTTCTTTAGGGATTAATACGATTCCAAACATGACTTAAATAAACTATAAAGATTGTTTACTTAGCCAAGTTTTGGGTCACAACTATTGAGGTCTTTTTAGTAGCTCATAAAATAACAGAAACAAAGTTAACAAAGGCTGCTTTTTTTTGTACAGAGACGACGTCAAAGATAAGTTTACATTTTTACACCTTACTCCTTTGTAATAAGGTGCAAAATGTAAACATATCTTTGACGTCGACTGCACGCGCCAGTCGCGTTAATCATCCCGATAAAATTGATTCATTTCATTTGTAACGGAAAATATGACCTTAGTTTATGTAAATTACATTTCTACGGCTAATAGGATACAAATATAAAACTATCATGGGCCCATTTCTGAAAAGCTTGTAACTTGTAATACAAGCGGAAGTCTCTTTCTAGCAAAAGATGTCAAAAAGTGACATCTGCTTGTATTACAAGTTACAAGCTTTTGAGAAACGGGCCCCTGGTCTGTTTTGATTTCCTTTACTGATGGATACAATACTATTGTCGTATAATCGACAAAAACATATACCATTTAGAAGTCTCTTATTCTACTTCCCACCTGTTTAGCACAAGGATAAAAGTTAAATCTGATTTCTGTTCTTCCATTCACCAATAATAAAACTTCAGCGAGGAATAGCGCCACCAATATCCGGTTTCCACAATGTTCTATAAACTATCACGACAGCAACTGCACAATATTGCTTCAGCAAATCGTTGCACAAGACACTGTCAGAAGTTCGTTATTGCTGTTGAGTGCAGTCTTATAGAAACATATTCGTACTTTGAAGATGTCGTTACGGCAAAAATATAAGTATGACGACTGTGACATAATTAAACACAAAATGAAACGGCAAAATGCGAGTCAGACTTGCGTCATAAGGATTATACACAATTTTACCTGTAACGAAAAAAAATATTGGATTGAGGATAACGACAAACTTTAACTTTGCCGTTGAATAACAGTTAGCTCCACACATCCACGTAGGTCGCGATTAGTTTACTAACTGCAAATAATATTGTAATCGCAAAAAAAAAATTGTGATGGAACAACAAATTAACGATTTCGATTAATGATTTTTGACTTTTCTCTAGGGACGGCAGACATAAGTATTTGAAATTAATTTGATACTTCCACGCGTTTCTGAGAAAAAAGGGTAGTGACACTATTGACAGACGGACGGACAACAAAGTGATCCTATAATGGTACCGTTTTTTCCTTTTGAGATACGAAACCCTATAGATAATTCCTATTTCATATCACTAACCATCAGTGGCAAAACATCATCAGAACTCAATTTTCAGAGCGCTTTTCCCTACTGCTTATGAACAAAAGCTAAATCAACTCCGGTTTGCCCTTTTATATTTGACGCCCCTGCAATCACGCTAGTCTCTGAGGCGGTACATCTTAGTATGGTAGAATCCACAATGCGGGCTACCTTGGTATATCTCTGAAACCGTTATAAAAACCTAACATGTTTTCTTTTTATCTTTCCCTTCAGTTTAAATATTCGCATTAAGCATCGCGTGTTGAAACCATCTTCCGTGCAAACGATGCATTTCCGTCTGACACGCGAACAGAGGTTCGCGGTCAGTTGTTGTACGGGGTTTGAAACTTTGTACTTTTGTATTCTAATCAACGAAGACTTTTAAGGCGCTAGGCGCTGATTGTGGCCGAAAACTGTTACTTTCTAAGGGATATATTTCAATAACGGGTCATTCAAAAATTTTGAAAAAAATATATGTTATTTACCATTTCATGTACAACATTGTCAACGTTTGAATAACTCGTGTAACGTATAGTTTCTCCGTTATGTAAATGTAACGAAATGTCGTTTTACGGTTAATTTTGCTTATATCTACTGAACGGCTCATTCGATTTAAAATATTGTTGAACTAAAAAATATGTACTACAGAACACTACAAACTCAACGTAGGATATTTAAATTGATTAAATTTTCTTAAACAACTTGATCATAATTCCACATTTCGTGCGTTATTAGCTCGAAAACGGCGTTGCTGGCAATCGTGAGCTAGCTTTGACACGAGGAGGTTGTGTCGCTCGTCGCTCCGTGCTTCCCTTGTACTACATATACTTGTACTTGGCCCGTGAGCGATAATATCGGACTTACTGTGCCTAAAGACTAAATAACTGCAGAGGGTTCATGCGGTGCGGATATAACGTGTCTTCCCGGAATCAATAATGTATAGACGTTTTATCTTTTAAGATAATGTACTCGTATGCATGTTTATGTACGTTCGTATAAAAAGTGTATTTTATTTAGATTATAATACAAGTAAAAAACAAATGAAATAAAAATGGAGAAAAAACAAAAATCATGAATCTCACATTGCTCTGAAAACAAATTTGGTCATGTAAGTAAACTAAAATTATTATGTTTTAGTAGACGCATGCATCACGCAAAATAGGCATTAGTCGTCGAGTTGCGGAAATCTGCTAGTACTGCAATACAATAGACTAATAATTAATTTAATAAAAAACTCCAAAGAACCGCATTTATTTAAGAATACCGTGTTCTAAACGAATGTAATATGCGTTTTATTTTAAGATTAAAGACAATCTTTAATGTTATACTTTATACTAATTTCTCAAATCTAGAAATTGTGAAGTAAACTGCAAAGGATTGCAGATAAACCGGCCAAGAGAATATCGGGCTATGCTCAGTGTAGGGATCCGTAGTTGCCGGCCTGTTACAATACATCCATTCAAAAGGTAGTCTATAAAGAAATATTTTGTGGCACTTACGTTATTTTACTATAGGCATAACTCAAAAACGGCTCAACCGATTTTATTCCATGTAGTTTTTATTGAAAATACGTGAAAAATATTTCAATGGCCTCACTTCCAGGAATTTTCCCAATTTTTTTGGACCGGACACGGACACGGTTCAAAAATCAAAGAGCATTTTAACTTTCGAAGCTATTATTTACGAAAATATTCGTTTTATCCAAAAGTTGTTTAAGGCATATTCTTCTTGAAAGATCTATCCAACAATGGGTTTCAGAAACTTATTGTTTTACCACTTTGGAGGCGTAATTAAAACACATAAATAATTACTCATACCAAATTTCAGTCTACTAACTATCACTGAGCAAAGCCTGATTGAGAATGTAATAAAAAATTGCTGATATGTAAGAATAAAGGAAAAAAGCTTTTTTTTGTGTAAGCTTATCGCTAATATGTTAAATAATTTTCTACGAAAATTAAGTACTAAGCCTTCTTGGTATTTTTTCATATTTTTTAGACTTACGGATTAAAAGTTAGATGGGGCCTATTATATTTAGACTTTCGAAGCAATTATTTCTGAAAAAAATATACACGATATTTTTAAAGCCGTATCGTAACATTTTCATATTTACAAAAAAAATATTTTTGACATTTAGTTTGGCATATGTATGTATGGAGTGCCTCACCTAAAAGATTTTTTTAGCAATTTAGCCAAAAAACTAAGTAGCGGCACATGAAACACACCTCTAGATAACATTTCAGTAATATATGTTTTATAATAAAAATGGCTGTGACATACGGACGGACAGACGGACATGTTTCAAAAAACTTTTAAGGGTTCCGTTTTTACCATTTTGGCTATGGAACCCTAAGAAGTGTTTGCGCTGTGTTATATTTTAAAGATCTAAATTTAATGGGCTTACAGCTCTCATTTGTATGACGACTTCGTGCACAAATACCGCTCCTTACATGTGCATTTTTACTATTCGCAACTCGCAGCAGGCTTAGTTTTGTTAATTTATCGTAATTAAGTGAATTTTTACGGTTAATATTTATAATCGCAACAAAAAAATAACCATCTATTAAGCTCCCTTGCACAACAAAAAAAATCCAAATTCACATGAAAACACCGCTTTGATATGCATTCAGTTTTTTTTGCTGTACTAGTCAGTATTTTTTTATTTTTTTCTGATATGCGGAATATTTTTAACCATATTTCGTAAATTCATAAATATTTTGCCGCTAACTGTACTTCAAATTCAAAATCTAGGATTTCATTTTTTTACATAAAAATCTACTAATCGAGATCGTTATTACTTATATTATTTAGTAGCATTCCTAAAAAATGTCACCGTAGTACTTAATCACAGTATTCCAATCACAAAACATCCACAAAAGGATTAGGTATGATTATTATAAATCTGCCCGCGCGCCTCTGAGTAAAGGTTCTTTGAACATTATTGCGGTGCTTCGCGGCGGATTTGTGCGCGATCGCAATGAGAAGGGTACGCGGGTGGCGCGGGTAGAGAGCGCCCAAACGCTCAAGGACACTCCGGCGACAATCGTCTTAAAGCCTTTCCCTTAAAATCTCCCTTGGCGACTCCAAACTTCTAATTCAATTCAGTGCTTCGCGCGACCAGTTGTTAAAGTGTCTTAAGCATTTCGGCATTCACATGGCTATACTAAGGAGTTTCTATCCGACGTCAACACTGCGAATTTTACACACTTATGTATAACATAACATAACATAAATACTCTTTATTGCACACCTCAAATAATAGACACAAAGTATACACAAGTCACAAACAAAAAAGCAGAGGCAAAACAATTGGCGGTCTTATTGCTAAAGAGCGATCTCTTCCAGTCCAGACAACCTTTGGGAAGTGGAAACCTTTGTAAATTAACAGAAAAGTAGGTGTTAGCAAATAAACCAAACGTTAATAAACTTACACATATAAAAGAAAGAAAAATAAGTATTTAAATAAAAAATTAATAAACTTACATAACACATACATACATATATGTTACCATAGATATATTTTATTGTACAACAAAGAAACATACAACAGAAAGAATATAAACATAACTATTTATAAAACAAAAGTACTAAAATTAAGCCTAAACTTAAAAAAATAAATATATAACTAAAATCGACCCTCTAAACCTTGGCCCCTCGGTAAGGTGCCCATCACACAGGCAGCATTCCCGCGTTGAATCGCTATAGCGAGTCTTTGTGCGAGAAAGCTGCCTGCGCGAGGGTCACCTGTGGCCTCCCTTAATCTTTTGCCCAGTTCCCTGTGGAGCTCGCGCGCACCCCTGCCCCACGGACCGAGTGTCTCGACGCCAAAAGCTACAAATTCGTAATTGGCGCCGAGACAGCTATATTTATTTACCTTGATGCGCTCTCGGGCGTCCGCCGCCGCTCCAGCTTGTCGGCTGGTGCGTGAGATATAGGACGCCGCCAGCGTGTCAGCGCAAGTGGCGTCCCACACCAGCGCACGGCCTCTATTCCAGGGGATTAACGACATCCCGTCGGGGCGCTTGCCATCGTCCCGCACGATCTGGGGTTCCAGAGCTGCGGGGACGTTGGCACTGACGAGCGCCCTTCTGAGGATGTCGTTCAGAGCGGCATGGCGAGACAAGCGGCCGGCGCCCGAGGAGCACGAGAGGCCGTGGTGGCCAAGTGTGTCTACCGGAGCTCCACAGGCAACACAGCTGTGTTCCGTGCAGATTTCAACCCCGAGACGGAGACCGACGGCTACACGGAGTGTGCTTGGGTCGATGAAAGTACCCGCGTTGGGCGACGGATAGGCATGGAGCCAGTGCCCTGACTCCGGTTTGGAGGCTGCTAAAATTCTAGCAAGGTCTTTACCTGACGATGTCGCAACCAGTGATTTTGCAATGGCGGCGGAAGCTATTGTATCCCATGCTCTTTGGTATTTGGGCTTGGCGGGTAATATGTTTAATATGTGTAATAAATATAATAAAATGAAAATATAGGTAATGTTAATATGATGTACACGTATTTGTATTATTTTAACTATCATACCAAGTTGGTATTACCAACTGAAGCTGATCAGCTCGTTGATTGAACTAGGTTATGGTTAAGAGAGTGTGTTTTACTGCTATATTCATTTCAATATCGTAACTTAAGGAAACAAGTGACATGTAAAAATCGTAGTTTTAGATAACTACCTATTAATATTACAAAATATAACGGTTACACTCACGTCACTTTAGTCACTTCACGCGACATGTTTCGGTCTTCAAGCTTTAAGAGTGCTATTCGAACCTTTAATAACTGTTAATTTAAGCGCATCGAATATGCATAACTGTTAATTTAAAGGAACTCCTAAGATTTTTTAAAGGAAAAGTCAATGTATGCTGTAAAGTTACGAGCTTTTAAGTATAGGTAGTTACATGAAAAACTTATACATCTTTATTTGACAAATTATGTCACTTTTGTTATTAGTATGCGAATTTTTTGATTTAGTGAATATTTTCAGAAACAATCACCCCGCAAATCTACAAAATTTTGTCCTTCCCTTTTGAACCGGAGATACAAAAAATATGAAAATAAATTGAGAAGATACATACTTACATATTCATTCAACGAAAATTGTTTTGAACATTAACGGTAAAGCGTTTTCGAGGTATCTCCATAAAACCTCTTCCATAGGCAGATACGACCTTTCGATAATATTTTTTTCTTATTCCGTTGAAGGTACAGAACCCTCCATTATGCGTAGTCTGACATGCACTTGGTCGGTTTTTTAATTACTTAATATTTTAGAAAGACGTCCAGACGCAAGTATATATGTACAGATACTTTCCATGCTCCGTCATAAATTTTAATTATTTTAGTTGCAATATAGAAAAATAGCCCATATATTGCGCTCCCAAATAGTCATAAACCGTATTAGAGACGATAGCAAACGATCTTAAACTATAGTTAAACTGCATCGTAACCGCATTGATGGCATCACAAACATTTTATTCCCTACAATCTAAAAGAATGCAGCACAGGTGCATTACCAGCCGTCTCGGTGTGTTAGTGCTGAGAAATAATACATCACGGGAGAAAAGTGCACTAAAACGAATCCAATTTTGGCTAACATCCAACCTTGGTTTGAGCGGTGTAAGAGATAAGAGATGGCGTACTGAAATATTGGTAGATTTCGTGATTTTCCCGCTATAACGTCACGATCATGTTGATTTACTTATATGATCGTATGAAGTAAGTAATTTACATCGTGGGTAATTCTACTCGTAAGTATAAGTTGTAATTCAGTTAAGTCCATCTTAATTTATCAATCTTTAAGAAGTCCGTTTTTATAGCAAAAATACATACCTATTTATTACTAAACTAAGTAACTTCTCTCAGTAAAGAGAACAGTGGTTAAAAAATAAATTTAAAGAAAAAGAAATATTACAACAGAAGCCTGATTGTTTTAATTTATCTACATAAACAAGTAAGAGAGTTCACAAACACGAACAAAAAGAGAGCTCCAAGTACACTTGTAAATCAAAATGGAAACATTGTTGTTGATAAAGAAGAAGCCTGCGAAGTCTGGGAAGAATATGTTCAACATCTTTTTAAAGATGACAGGATACCGACTGAGCTCCTAAGCGATCTTTACTTAGAGAGTCCAACAATACTAAAATCAGAAATATGCTGATATAAAATCAGCTTTACAACATATGAAGAGTGGAAAAGCAATGGGTCCCGGTGGAATTGCCGTGGAAGTATTGAAATTGATACACGAATATAATTTAGATGATATAGTTTTATTATTTAACAAATTTTATGAATCAGACAATATGCTCCCTGAAGACTGGCTCTTGTCAATATTCACACCATTACCTAAAAAGGCCAATGCTAAAAATTGCGGCGATCATCGGATGATAAGCGTTATGAGTCATTTCCTAAAGGTATTTCTAAAAATCGTACAAACAAGAATCTATAATAAAATAGAAGAAAAAATAAGTGACACACAATTTGGGCTTAGAGCCGGACTAGGTACTAGAGATGCTTTAGTGGCAGTCCAAGTTTTGGTACAAAGATGTCTAAATGTTCAAGTAGATGTTCACATGTGCTTCATCGATTTCGAAAAAGCATTTGACAACGTTAATCATGCTAAATTAATTACAATTTTGAAATCTACTGGAATAGATGGAAATGACATTAAATTTATAGAAAACATATATTGGAAATAAAAAGCTAAAATCAAAATTGATAACGTTTTAACTAAAGAAGTCGAAATAGAAAATTGCGTAAGGCAGGGCTGTATCCTGCTTATTCAACCTGTACTCGGAGATGATATTTAGAAATGCTTTTGACGAACTTGATCTTGGGATCCGTGTAAATGGCAAACTGATACAGAACATTCGCTACGCTGATGATACCGTCTTGTTAGCTACTAACCCTGAGGATCTTCAAATAATGCTACAAAGACTGAGTAACACACTTTTGGAATATGGACTTAAGATAAACACGAATAAAACAAAACACATGATTGTTAGTAAAACCCCAGTTTCAGAAACAATAAGACCACTATCCTTAAGACAGAGTAAAAAGTTATAAGTACCTGGGTTGTTGGTTAAATGAAAACTGGGAGTCAGAAAAAGAAATTCGGATATGAATTGAGATAGCCAGAAACACCTTTCAGAAAATGAGTAAACTTCTAACTAACATAAAAATAAACCTTAAACTGAGGTGGCGAATGGTTAAGTGTTACATCCTCCCAATTCTAATGTACGGTTCTGAAAGCTGGACCCTGAAAAATAATTTGGTCTTAAAACTAAGGGCTTTTGAAGTGTGGATTTATCGAAGGATGCTCAAAATTAAATGGACGGATAAAATAACTAATATCAGAATTTTGGAAATAATGAACAAGGACCTAGAAGTAGTATCAACGATTAAGAAAAGAAAGACAACATATTTTAGTCATATATACGGAAACAATAAATACAATCTACTAAAATTAATAATTGAAGGAAAAATTTAAGGGAAGCGAGGCCGCGGTAGAAGGCGCACTTCATGGACTAAAAATATAAGAGACTGGTTAGAGGTGGACAGCATAGATAGACTAATTCGCATGACTGAAGATAGAGAGACATATACACATATGGTCGCCGACCTCCTGGACGGAGATGGCACATGAAGAAGAAGAAGTAACTTCTATAAGAACGCTTTCTTGTATGAAATATTAAAATGATAGCGGTATCACGGTCGCCTGTACATGTCCACTTTGCGTGACATAATTTCTGGGAAAAATTTAAGGGTTTTCGTCGAAAAACGGGAACGGGTACCTATTTTGTCATTGAACTGATTAAGAGGTTCTCAAAATCAGTAGGTATGGCATCGCATTCAATTCTCATAGAGTTACACGTTAGCATAGAATAAGCAACAGTATGTTACTTAGTCAAATTGCTTACCAGTACCAATTCTGAATCTGCTTCATCTCTTATCTTGGGCCCGACAATAAGCAGCTGTGGGAGTAATACCGCGGAAAACACTCCACAATATGTCTCGGCGCTAGCTTTCAACAAGAACACGGATGAGGTGTCGACGGACGCCGTGCAACATTCAGTTAACTAATATTACACTATGTATGTTATAGTTTGTATATAGATAATATATTTAACTCATCGCACTGAGAACAGAATATATGCGTAGTGCTCCCTGTGTTTACCACAACCCCCATTAGGCCATTACCCGTGTGAGTGGGATTAATGCGCGATGGTGTATTATAAAAATTATATTATTGTGTAGAATTTAATATTAGGTCAAATTGTTGCCTAGCTAATTCAACCGGCCAGCCATTCAATATTCCCATTTAGTGGATACTTACTCAAATTCTATGTAGTGTGTAGGGGTAGCGGCATGTTCAGTGAAAGAGTACCTTTGGATGGTAGACTTAGATTATCGATCCTACGCCGGGACCGGCACATAGTGTGTAAAGAGTTATATTATTACGATAAGATAGCGAAACGTCCTTGGTAGTGGAGTATTTTTGTATCCAGACGGTTCTGTATAATAAAGGCGACAGGATGCAAATCTTGATTTCCTATATCTTGATATACAATAATAGAGGAAGATCAGTTTTCTTCTATCGTTTCACAGTACACCAGACATGCTCTGCAAACACTCGCCTAATGACTTGCAAATACTCGAGTCTGTGGTGCCAATGACGGAAACGAACTCAAAAACAGACCGGGGCCGTATTTTAACTTTAAGACGTTAGGATACGATCCAACTTCTATACAACTCCAATGCATTAACTACGCAATACAACTATCGCCTAAACGTCTGAATCAGAAATGTCAGAATTTGCTTGAAAATTATTCCGATGCAACTCCAATACAACTTCAATATTGGTTGATTAATTGTTGTGTTGAAGTTGTGTTTGAGATAGATTGTGTTTTTAATGTATTGTTTATATATTTTAAAATAAGAATACGGCACCTTGTATAGCCGGGGAGTTTCTGTAGGATACAGTGTGTGTAGTTGTGATTGGTAAAATATCTGCGAATACGTGGCTTACTTAGTTTTAGTTCAACTTAATTACTTAGGATTACTTTTCTCGGTTAGCGACGCTGTGGTTGATCATCGAAATAGTAAAAAGATTCATTATAATAAACTGAGTCTTAGGCTTTGCTTTCTGATTATTTTCCGCTTTCGCTTGTAACAAGTCGCCCAAAATAGTAATATAGCGTAAAACACTTGTGAATGCGTCTGAGCGCTGACTGCACTCCAACGCCATCCAGTCCAGATGTCACCTCGGCACAACTATTTATTTATCTAGGGCTCTACATTTATTAGGTAATTTGGTAAGCCATTCTAAACAACTTTTAATACGGGATCAACTCTGAAATCACAAAAAATGTTTTGGCTTGTTCGTACTTTTCGGCCGATCAGATATCGATGTTTTCTATGGGGAGGCCAAACATTTTTTTGGGATTTCAGGGTTGGTCCATATAATCTATGGTTGGTCCAATAGAAAAAGTTGTTCAGTATGACTGACTGTACATCTCTCACAATATGGCTAGTTATTGGAAAAACAATGTATTTGATAATATTATGATTTGGAAAATATTATTCCGCTTCCTCTTATGACGCAACCCCCACAATAGCAAGAGTAATATAGCGTAAAACACTTGTGAATGCGTCTGAGCGCTCACTGCACTCCCACGCCACTCAGATGTCGTCTCGGGCCAACGGTCGTATCATATCTCACAATATGGCTAGTTATAGCAAAAACACCCTGTATTAGATAATATTTATTATGATTTGGTAAATGAGGCTCTTAAATAGAATTGTTTTATGATAATTATTCCGCTTCCGCTTATGACGCAGCCCCCACAGTAGCAAGAGTAATATAGCGTAAAACACTTGTGAATGCATCTGAGCGCTCACTGCACTCCCACGCCACCCAGATGTCGTCTCGGGCCAACTGTATATTTATCTACAGCCTGTACATTTGACAAAAGGGTGGAAATACCCTGTGGCGTGGGTGGCCATAATGTTACGCAAATTATGTATACTTGACATTAAAAAAAAAATAATTTATGTTTTAAAATAACTTTAATTCATGATTTTTTTTTTATACCACGACGGTGGCCAACAAGCATACGGCCCGCCCGATGGTAAGCAGCTCCCGTAACCTATGGACGCCTGCAACTCCAAAGGAGTCACATGCGCGTTGCCGACCCTTTACAAAAAGGAGGATTCACTGTGTTGATGGCTAAAGGAACAAGAAGGTCCCTCATCGTCAACACACTGGGTCCTCTTTGAGCTCTTTGGCAACCTTACTCACCAGCAGGAACACAACACTATGAGTAGGGTCTAGTGCTATTTGGCTGTGATTTTCTGTAAGGTGGAGGTACTTCCCCAGTCGGGCTCTGCTCCAGAATGAATGCGGAAATATTGCCTTTGAAAATAAAACTAAATTGACCGTAAACAAAACGAGCAATTTCTTGAAATAACAATATTGATTGGAACTTAAACTTAAAGTTTGTTAAAAATGTTTGTTTGTTTTAGCAAAGAGAATGTGTAATGTGTACGAGTACATAGAGGAGCATAGTCTAAGAACTTTTTGAACGCGGTAACGCTGGTTCAGATGGCGCGTCAGAGTTACCGCATAATGTAGTAGTAGTATTAGTAGTACCCCATCGTACACAAAAAAATATTACAAAACAATCTTAAGAGATATAGGTACAAAGGCGAACTTATAAGGGATCTCTTCCAGCTAACCTTAGAGCAACTGAGTGGAAAATGTAAAGAATTAGATAGACAAACTATCAACGTACAACAAGTGTGTCCAAATATAGTAAAGTCCTATATATAAGTATATATATAAAATACATAAATACAATTCAAAAAATAAATAAGGGTAAATAAACGGTCAACTTACGATGACCATTTTCACGAGCTGCCTTCCGGGACGGCAGCGACGGCTACTACGCGCCTGCGCTAGCCACGTCAGATATGACACAATAATGAGAGCAACGAAACCCCTGTAGTCAGTTTGCTATAATATGCTTATATCTAGATCTGGACATCTGGTACCTGTAAAGTGGTGGATGTCAAAGAACGCGAATCACTTCAAGAGAACAAATCCTAGTATTCTGGGTTTGATGCAATATTATGAGAAATTATATAAATAACTAGCTTGTTCCCGCGGCTTCGCCCGCGTACTAAAAGTACTAAAAAAGGAGGTTCTCAGTTAGACTCGTATGTTTGTATGTAGGAATGTATGTTTGTCCGCGATCATCTTGCGTTTCGCTGAACCGATTTAGAAGCGGTTTTCGGAAAAGTATTCGTTACATTCTGGAGGTTTCGGTATACCACGTTTTGAAGACGGCGGTTCCCTCATTTTTTATTTTAAAGAAATTATTGCAATAATTGTTTAATTGTTACGCCATCAACGACTTACTACTGAGAGATTATGATTAATACAGATTTCTACTCTTGAATAGAAGCTTTTCCCCGCGACTTCATTTGCGTAGAATTAGTAATCCACCCTCCTTTTTACCCGCTTAAGGAATGACTTCTGGGATAACAACTATTATATATCCTTCCCCAGAACGCAAAATATCTCCATACCAAATCATCTAAATAGGTTCAACGGTTATTAATTTCCCATACAAACTTTCAACCCCCGTTTCACCCCCTATAGGGTTGATTTTCGAGATAAAAACTATCCTATATTATTTACCGCGACTCAATCTATATAATATGTACCAAGTTTCATTTCAATCGTCTGTTCAGCGGTTAATAATTCGCCATACAAACTACCAACATGTTTTCTACCCCTCTAAGATTGATTTTCGGCTTAAAAAATATTCTATATTGTTTCCTGGGACTCAAACTATATCCACAACAAAATTATCTAAATCGGTTCGCGGTAAAAAAATCTCCATACAAACCTCCAACCTCCATTTCACCCCCTTAAAGATCGATTTTCGAGATAAAAACTATCGCATGTCGTTTCCCGGTACACAAACTATCTCTATACCAAGTTTCATCTAAATTGGTTCAACGTTTAAAAATTCCCCATACAAACTATCAACCCCCATTTCACCCCCTTAAGTGTTGATTTCGTAATCAGCGACCCGATAAACCATAGAAACAATACCCATGTTGATATTTAAATTTTGTCACCACATTTCCCCCTTATGGGTTGAATTCTCAGAAAAGCTGAAACACTTGTTTTCTCATTTATCGTTACGAATACTCCTATAAAGTTTCGAATAAAATAGTTGAACTAATCTCGTTTCCCATACAAACTTTGAACCCCATTTCCCCCCTTAGAAGGTAAATTTAAAAAAAATATTTCTTAGTGCATCCCTATGCCTTATAAGGAGCCTACGTACCATATTTGGAATCTCTAGAACCAGCGGTTTGGGCTGTGCATTGATATGTCAGTCAGTTTCTTCTTTTATATATTTAGAAGAAGATTGCAATTTGGCACAAATACTTTCAAGAATTTTCATGTCCACAATATTAAATTTCAAAATCGATGCCATTTTCTTAATTAACGTCCCAAAAAATCACAAAAACGACACCCATATGGATATTTAGACATTTCAACCCCATTGTACCCTAACAGGGGAGATGGTATTTCACGTCCGCCACGTCGGATTTTAAAATCGTTGTTGTTTTCGTAATCAACGACCCGATAAACCATAGAAACAATACCCATGTTGATTTTCAGACTTTTTGACCACATTTCCCCCTTTTAGGGGTTGAATTCTCAAAAAACCTGCAACACGTATTTACTCATTTATTGTTAGGAATACTTGTGTGAAGTTTCGAATAAAATAGACTAACTAATCTTGTTTCCCCATACAAACTTTGGACCCCCATTTCACCCCCTTAGGGGATGAATTTTCAAAAATCCTTTCTTAGAGCACCCCTAGACTTTACAAGTAACCTACGTGCCAAATTTGGAATCTCTAGAATCAGCGGTTTGGACTGTGTGTTGATAGATCACTATGTCAGTCAGTCACCTTTGAATTATATATATTTATATATATAGATTAGATCATAAATCATTGCCAAAAGTTTCGGTTGGGGGAAAGTAGTGCCAGAAGATGTATAATGTAATGCATAGCTTGTCGCCTACTGTTTTTGTTTCCATATTAATACGCAATGTTTTTTATTCTAATGTTAAAATATAGGCCCTGTCCTTTATAACTGAGACAACTTCGGCAGTTTTTACCTATTTTGGTATTACTATTTTGCTAGTCTTTCATTCTAACCTCCAACCATTAAAAGCTACCAGATACCCAGATCTAGCAATGAGGATAGTATAGCAAGATTGCTACCTACGCTGGTAGGTACCTGACGGATTTTGTTGCTCTCATTATCGTGTCATATATGATGTGGCCAGCTCTTAGTCCATTGGTTCTACCGAGACTGCGCTTTCAGCGAGATAACTAGAAGCCATTTTAACCTGATCTGAGTGAGTGGATGGGAATCGAACTAATAAATATATATAAAATACAAATCCTTGAGCTCGAGCAAGTTTCTTAACCTTGGCCGTGCATGTGCACTGCCATGCGCCATGTTAACTGCCAACGGATCCTTATAGCAGCGCCAACAACGACCGTCGTAAACGCGATCTCAGTTTAAAAATAGAACCGACTTAGCTTTATTACCTACTCATAAAATGTAATAGTTAGCTACTTTTGTCTTGCTTCTGTCATCATTTAACAAATCAAGTAAATCAGAGATTTATAGTAAACCACCAACCAACCAACGTTTCATTTCGCTGTAAGTTTAAATACATTGTGCATGATGTAGGTTCGCATGAGTTTGTCATTGGTATGCATATTGACCATGTTTTTAATAATTTATACAGGCTTTCTAGTTGAATAATAGTATAAATTATACACCAAGGGGATAAAGCACTGTTTGATTTACTGTAATAAAAATCCGTTTGTATTAGCCTTACCTATTTTATTGTCTCGCAAGAGGTGAGAAAAGTAGAGTATCCTCCTCGGGGACAAAGCTGTTTTTATCACGGGCGCGCTTGAACCCCTCACTGCACTGCTGCTCGCTGCACTCGCTGCATGCGCTCGGGAGTAAAGTCTGGAGTCCTTCGTTACGTTCAGGATTCAATATCGCGCCCGTGACAAAAACAGCTTTATCCCCGAGGAGAATACTCTACTTTTCTCACCTCTTGCGAGACAATAAAATAGCTAAGGCTACTATACTCTATGTCTTTAGGTATTTAAATAAAAGTAAACAAACAATTTTTACATTTTCGGGTAGTTATAACTTTTATTGGTTAACCAATCAAATACAAAACTGCCTGGATCTGTCACTTAACCACCTGGCTTTAACCAATATCATTTGATCGTGTAATGTTTTCATCTACCCTCAACTGGCTTAAGGAGCCATTTGAGGAGATTACTTTTATTTAAATACCTAAAGATACAGAGTATAGAAACGGATTTTTATTACAGTAAATCAAAGCAAAAGTAAAAATTCATTCTTGATACATTAATCCATTTTATTCGGTTTTTATCTTCTATATTTTTATAGAACCTGCAGTTTTACTCTTAGACTTTAAGCACATAACAATAAGAACCATGGGAAGTGAAATCACATTATTAACCAGCGGGTTATAATCAATTAATTATAGGTAAAAAGCAACCGTGGTACCTCACACACAAAACTAAAAACAAAATTAAAGTAAAACATATCAATACTTCGTATTGCCTCCTCGGGCTCTTCTTACAGCTTCTAAACGATTGGGCATACTGTTTATTAAGTTTCTTATGGGTTCTTGCGGGATATTAGCCCATTCTTCCACTAACGCCTGTTTCAGGTCTCTAAGTGTAGCTGGGGGGGGTTTCGATTTCTTACACGCCTTCCGAGCTCGTCCCATACGTGCTCAATCGGATTTAGGTCCGGGCTTCTCGAGGGCCAGTTCATAGTGTTGATGCCAACCTCCTCAAAATAATCTTCCACAATCTGTGCGGTGTGTGGCCTGGCGTTGTCATGCATGAACATTGAGTTTTCACGCATATTAATTAAATATGGGCCTACATGCTCATTAAGAATCTCTTCCACATACCTGGCACTAGTTAACGTTCCATTTTCTATAAAAACTAATTGCGTGCGACTCTCTGAAGAGATTCCGGCCCAAACCATAACAGACCCACCGCCGAAAGCAACTTTTTCTTCAAAACAGGCTGGAATAAAACGTTCACCTGGCCGTCTGTAAACTCTTCGCCGCCCGTCATGTGCATAGAGCATAAATCTGGATTCGTCAGAAAACATAATTCTTGCCCATTCTTCGGCACCCCATCGCCTGTATTCGCGTGCGTAAAGTTTCCTTGCAGTTCGATGCCTTCTGTCAAGTTTTGGGCCATTTGCCGGTCTATGTGGGGTCAAATTAGCTTCACGAAGCCCACTCGCTGATGTCATCTCTTCGGGTCTCCCGAAGTTGGTTTTTGACTTCAACTGCAGTGAGATGCCGATTTCGGAGCATTGGTGTTACAATAAATCGATCTTCTCTAGCCGTAGTACATCTCGGCCTGCCGGTTCCTGGTCTTGGAAGGTTCCTGCCAGTTTGTAGGAAACGTTGGATGACCCTCTGCACCGTAGATAGTGACACGCCTGTTCTTCTTGCTGTATATCTCTGACTTCTACCTTCTTGTAACAAAGTGACGATACGTGTACATTCATCTTGTGTTAGCGACATGATAGTAATTCAATAATGACCATCAAAGTCAACAAAAACTGCCTTTTATCATTTTGCTTTGACAGGTTGAAAAGAAAAGTGAGAAAACAATCAAAAGTGAAATAAGCTCAATTTGAATTTGGTACCAAATTCGACATTTTTTTAAATAAAACTTTTTCCAGAATTCTTGTAGAACATTGAAGGTTCAGTTTAATTCGATATTAAATTCTCTTTAATACACAGTTAGTTTCCTGCACATACCGCTATTAATTTGCAAAATATAAGGGTTTTTGTCACTGACCCGTATTATTTGCTCGCGAGTGTATACATATATAGATTAATACAAAAACATTAAAATAGTAGTCAACCGAGTTGGACTTGAACCTCCACCGAACACGCTTTAATGGCGCTGGATCGTTTTACTTGAAGCTATCAGTCAAGTAACCAAGTCAATGTAACTTTTTAATGGTCAATCTGTTTTTCACTATCATAAATTAATGCAATGTCCCACTCAACACATGAAAATATTTGTATTTTTTTTTATTTCCGTCATTTGAATTGCTATGGAACGCCCTACATACAGAAAGCCTATGAAATGTTGCTTTTAAACAGGTCTTCACTTTTAAAAATATATCAGCCATCGCAAATATGTTACTTGTAAACTGCTGGCGCAACTGACGTGCGCTGAATATCGACTTCAAAATGTACGCACAGTAAGGGAACCTTAGCAAATTTCGTTATACTAGTTAGAGCATTTGACAGCAGTGAAAAGTGACGTCACTAACCATTCTTAGCTGGGTCAATCTGCGCGTGCAGGATGGACAGGCCGGGCACGACGATGGCGGGGAGGGTGCGCGACCGCAGCAGGGGTGGGGGGGCGCGCCGGCACGCGCCGAGCGCCTCCGCCGCCGCCGCAGCCGCCGCCGCACTGGAACAACAACTAATTTTAAAGAAAAAAGAACCGACTTCACTTAGCCTCCACCTTTCTAAAAGCAAATGCTTGAGCTGCCGTAAAAATACTCAAATCACTATAGGTGTGCCTATAATTCCCTCGATTTCTCCAGGATCCCATCATCAGATCCTGACCTGGTTACAATGGGACCAACTGTGAAGTATACTCTTTCAAACAAAAAATAATTTTCCAATTCGGTCCAGCCGTCTTCGAATAATCGGTGAACATACAAAAATAAATAAAAAAATAGCAAAAAAATCGGCCAAGAGCGTGTCGGGCCACGCTCAGTGTAGGGTTCCGTAGTTTTCTGTCCGTCACAGTAAGTGTCCCCACTTAAGAGTTTTTGAAAGCACGTCATTTCATTGTGATTTTGTAGAAATTACAGGTACAGTAAACACCTGCTTATACGGTTACAACAAACTTAGTTCAGAAATTATTTTGTAATTTTTTTCAATAACTATTTAACCTATCAAGTTCAAAATAATTCTCCTAGAAAGTTTTTATAAAGTTCTACTTTTGAGATTTTTTTCATATTTTTAAAACTTATGGCTCAAAAGTTAGAGGGGGGGGACACATTTTTTTTTACTTCTGGAGCGATTATTTCCGAAAATATTTAAATTATCAAAAAATGATTTGAGTAAACCCCTATTCATTTTTAAATACCTATCCAACAATATATCACACGTTAGGGTTGAAATGAAAAAAAAATCACTCCCCACTTTACGTATAGGGGAGGTACCCTAATAAAAAAAGATTTCCACTTTTTATTTTACCAGTTTGTCGGCGTGATTGATATACATATTAGTACCAAATTTCAGCTTTCTAGTGCTAACGGTCTCTGAGATTATCCGCGGACGGACGGACGGACGGGCAGACATGGCGAAACTATAAGGGTTCCTAGTTGACTACGGAACCCTAAAAAAGAAGAAATCTTGAAGTCGGTTGATAAATAGTTATGATTGTCAGCATAGGATTGGAATTTACTTTTCACCTCACTGGCTCGGAAAGCTCTTTTTTATTATTTAAAAACAGATAGCAAAACTGCATTTTATTCACAAGAATGCAAAGAATATTTGAAATTCGAACGTGATATTAATAATAATAATAATAATAAATACTCTTTATTGCACACCTCATACAGTTACAAGCACAAATTTTACAACACAAACACAAATTACACAACAACAAATTATGTACAATTTTTTTTTTTTTTTAATTTTTTTTATTAGTCACTTTTTTAAACATAATAACATGTAAAGGCCACTCCAGACAGGACAATCTTCGCCCATCTGATCAAATCAGGTGCTGTGGACGCAAAAATTATTTTATATTTAATTGTATTCAATTAAAAACATTTAGTGTAAACAATTTTGTTTAATGATTTTACTATAAAACGCTATAAATCTTTCAAGAAATATTATTTTGATCGTTCCATTTTAATTGATGAACTACCTGTCTCAGAATAATTCGAAAATTGTGCATTGTTTTTGTTTTATCTGTGACATGTAACTTTTTAATTTTAAAAAGTTAGTTTTCTTTACGTATATTTTTAAGTTTCAGATTGCGTTTTTATTATTTATTAATGTAATATCTGCCATCACCTTTTAATAAATGTATTAAATCAACGCAAAGACCAGCTGAGATATTTATGCAGGTACTTACGACAGGTGTAATACATTTTTCGTGATATATGTGACTTTGAGGTTATGTAGAGTTTTGTATCACATTATCATTTCAAGTTCTTTCTTTCAGTGTAAAATCGAATAATTGAAGCGAAAACAAGTGCTAAATGAAGTCCAAGATCGTTTGTTTCATAGGAGCATATTGTCACAAAGCAAGAAAACACTACAACATACTTTTATCAAGCCTTTGAAATGTTTTCCTTTATGTACCTACCTAAGCTATGTATAAAATAAATAAACACCAAAACCTCACGTGCGTTTATTGATTATTCAATTATACAATTCGTACATTAGATTAAATAAGTGCCTACCTAACGAAATAGTCGTCAAACGAAATGATAAAAGGAAATCATAATAAATAAGTAGGAGTATACTGAGTGATATAATATATGTAAATTAACATGACTCTCTTATTCATACAGATAATGAAGCTAATCCTGTTCCATTCTAAACTGAAAAGTTGTATTTTCTGGTAGATATAGGTAGTTACTCGTATCCCTCGACTGGCCTTATGATTTTAGCAATCATTGTAAGTATCAATGTTTCATTCCTTCCTGGATGTCAACTATTGTATTTTGACCGCATAATCTTCCGTCATTTTTATGTTGTTATTTTAATTTCTTCGCACCTTCTTTTTCATTGTAAAGTCATAAATATATCAGAATTATCAATTATTTTATTATTCAATGCAGAATTACAATTTTCGAAATGACGTACAAAAGCGCGCGACAGGCGTCCAAAAAATACTAAGTTTTGTTTGATGTACATTGCTGATTTTCTATGGAGCAATGCTGCTGTTCGATTCGCTTAGTGTTGCTAGGGTTGCTACTTATATATCCGTAAACAAAAAAACAAACAAACGTACACGGCTGAAAATGGTTTTATTGTTTTTCAAAGTATTCCCCTTGATGATCTATGCACTTTTGTATTCGCGTGAACCAATTTTTAAAGCACTTCTGCCACTCCGCCTGAGGTACCTCCATAACGTGTTGTTTGAATGCGTCGACAGCATCTTCAGCGGTCGAAAATCGTTGACCGCGTAATTTATTCTTTATATTTGGAAATAAATAAAAATCGTTGGGTGCCAAGTCAGGGCTGTACGGCGGATGACCCGTTAATTCCACATTTTGACCCTCCAAAAATAGAGTTGTTTCGCGTGACGTATGACAGCTGGCATTGTCATGATGAAGAATGATTCTTCGTCGCTGGTTAGTTTTACGAATTTGTTCAAATACTTCCGGTAAGCAAATGGTCGTGTACCACTCTGAATTAACCGTTCTACGGTTTTCTAGTGGCACTGTAGCTACATGGCCATTAATACCGAAGAAGCAGGCCACCATTTGTTTCAATGTACTTTTTGCACGAGTAACTTTCGTAGGGTTCGGCTCATTTTGAAACACCCATACCGTTGATTGTTGCTTCGTTTCGGGATCGTATGCATAGATCCAGGATTCGTCACCTGTATAGATGTTATAAACGGCTTTTGAGTCACCACGGTTATATTTTTTTAACATTTTATTGCACCATTCGACGCGAGTATCTTTTTGCTCTTTTGTTAAGTTGTGGGGTATCCAACGCGAACAAATTTTTTTTACAGCCAAATAATTATGTAATATGCTATTAATGCTGGTCATAGAAATACCCAGAGTCGCCTCTATCTCGCAGTACGTAACATGTCGGTCGTCCATTATAAGTTTTCGCACAGCCTCGATATTTTGTTGTACAACGACCGATTTCGGGCAACCTGCCTTAACTTCGTCCGTAAGCATACTACGTCCACGATTGAACTCACTAAACCAGTGATACACAGTAGTTTTAGATGGGGCTTCATCACCAAAAGTTGAAGTTAGTTGATCTATGCACCGTTGTTGCGTTAAACCACGCCGAAAATCATAATAAATCATAGCACGAATATTTTCACGAGTGAGTTCCATTCTTGCTGCGAGATGACATTTAAAACCCGTCAAAAACAAAACACGAGCGTTAATAAGAAAGAAAAAATATACCGGCCAGTACTTAAAAAAGTTCAAATTTTACCATGGAGGTCAAATATGCTATTTAAGAAGATTGTAATCCCGGTTTCCGGATATATAAATAGCAGCCTATGTATATTTTTGTTTGATGTACATTGCTACTGCGTTCGTTGGCTGGCCAGACTATATTTTCCTCGCTTTAGTAAGGTGTAAAGATTTGTGTTACATACGGCTGCAAAGTTATTTTTACGTCTCGTGTGATGCAACACTTGCTACGCTCAGGATTCTATTTTTGAACTACTCGCTTCGCTCAGGATTCTATTTTCGAACATAGAATCCGTTCGCTACCTCGCAGTTCAACCCAAGAATCCATTCGCTAGCTCGTGCTTCAATTCCACACTCGCGGTTAAAATACAACTTTGCACCCTTGTATAACAAATAACTATTTCTCAAACATGCTCTGAAATAGCCGCATTATATTCGTAAATCGAACACGGAAAGTGCCTTATTTTCTTCCATGCAATTTAAAAAGTTAAAACTCTATGATAATTTTACGCCTAGGAGTAAAATTAATGTATTCCATTTTTGTCCATTCTGCGTTAAACTTTCAAAATTCTCAAAATTGCAAACAAATCGAAAGGGCCAAGGCAAAAACACATTCAGCCAAGGAAAACCATTCATTTAAACAGCCGGGTAGTGCATGCGCCTACTGTGTCCAGTCGCTATCTTATCTATGTGTCGGCGGCCGATCGTAAATCCGCCAGATCACGATATTCCTAGGCATATCATGAAACGCCGCCATTTCATGATATGCCTAAAAGTTGGCCAGGCATATCACGATGTGCCTGATAAACAATACGGCAGATCGATTAGAGCAACGCATTCGTCGATATTCCTAGCTCTATAGCGGGCACATCGTAAAATAGTTTATTTCTTGACCACTGGTGGCGCTGCGTATGCGAAGGCGGCCATGTTTGTTTACCGCGTTCATGATTTTTGTACCGAAAATAGTGATTGCATTCAAAATAGAAGTGCAAAAGAAGCTTTTGAACACCATTCTTTTTATGTGAATCACACGGATTCTGTGCACAACGTGAAAAAACCATGGACGTCTGCGCGTATTTTAGAGGTTAGTATTTTGTTGATAAATAAAGTATTCATTCAATAATTGATTGATTAATTAGGGAAGGACTGTACAATATGTGACATCGAGTTCAGGCTTCATATTTTTTTTGTAGCTTCTACTCACCAAAAGACAACTCCTCACCAAATTTTAAGTTGCGGAAACGCTTGGTTTGCGAGATAAAAAATAATCAAAAGTTCCATATAAAATCCCGATTTTACACCACCATGACACAATCAGCGTTGTGGTGGGGGGGGGGGCGTGGGGAAAGGAGAGGGGGGGAGTGTGATAGTGTTAGGTTCTGGCGCTTCTCCGGCCGCTGCCGCGGCACGCTCGCTTCGCTCGCTCGGCTCGCGCGCTGTAGGGTCGCAGTTCTACCTAACACTCCTCCTCGCTTCGCTCGTCGTCGTACCTACACCGACCTGCCTTAGAGTCTGTCTGAAACTACTTTGAACTAACCTAAAAAGTTCCTACATAAGCCTACTATACAGTGTGTTTTTTTTAAGTGGGACAGTATGGGGAAATCCTAAAGTATAAGAGATACAGGGAAACTGTCTTAGGAAACATTAAGTACTTTTTTGTGAAAAAAAAATTGGTATAGTCAAAGTTTTGGTCAAGTGTGAGTTGTCCCTAAAAATGATTAATTTTGATGAAATTATTTTTTGACGCATATCTACTCAGTTTCATGAGGGGATCATTTTATTGTATGGGAAGAAAAAAATCGGGACAGCAGAAGTTAGTCAAATTTAAGAAAATCGTTTTCATTATTACAACCCGTGTAAATTGCCTACCACTGCCCACTGCAAGGTTTTTATTAAAAAAAATATTGCCTATTCCAGTTTTACATTTGAATTTGGAACACTTTATTTGGTTTAAAAAGGATTAAAATACTTTAAGGTATTTTTACGCGAGCACCTTACCTTACAAATCTAATTTAAAAAAAAAACAAATTTTAAATTTGGAACTTCTTGAAACAAACAGTATTTTACTTGATATTTCATTGTTTAAAGTTTACATTATGTTAAGTTTTCGTCATGGAATTACCAAACTCGCATAAAGTAGATTTAATTGAAGCGTATTTTGTAAATTATCGTAGCTCTGTGAATGCGTTACAGTGGTATCGGGAACGTTATCCGGACCGCGATCAACCGGACCGCAAAATTTTTGACAAACTGGTGAAAAATTTAAGAAAGGAAGGCTGTTTTACACCAAAAAACGAAAGGGACGAGCCACAGTAATAAATGAATTTACAACTATCGCAATCTTAGGATACTTTGAAGCCTACCCAAAAGCCTCATTGAGGGAAGCTGCTAACAATATCGGTGTGCATAAATCTACAGTACGAAAGGTATTGAAGGCTTACAAGTACAAGTGTTACATAGAAGGTCATCTTGTACAAGCATTGCTTCCAGGAGACACTGACCGGAGATTAGCATTTTGCCAGTGGTTTGTAGCATGCTCGATTAGAAACCCGTCTTTTCCAAGCCGGATTATTTGGACAGATGAATGCAATTTTTCAAACAATGGCATGTACAATAGAAAAAATAATCATTTTTGGGCACGTACAAACCCCTTCCGAACTACGGCAACCCATAACCAGGTCCGCTTTTCCTTTAATTGTTGGTGTGCAATATTAGATAATAAAATCTTTGCCATTAAAATTTACCATGGAACATTGAATAGTCAAAAATATCAGGAAATATTAAACATGGCTGTGGATTTAGTAGATATGGCAATTCCATTAAATAATTTGAATAATATCATCTACCAACAAGACGGCGCCCCTGCCCACAATAGTATCGATACTAAACAGTTTTTAAATGAACATTTTCTTGATCGCTGGATGGGCACAAATGGCCCTATTAAATGGCCACCACGTTCACCAGATTTAACACCGTTGGATTTTTTCATTTGGGGGTACCTTAAAGGTCGAATTTATGCAGATACTTACAACTCGGTACAAGAGTTAAAAGACGCAGTGCATTATCATTTGAACAACATACATCACAACGCCTTGTCTAAAGCAACCAGAGGTGTTCTGAAACGCGCTCGTGCCTGCATTCGACAAGAGGGAGGCCACTTTGAACATTTACTTTAATGTAAAATTATTTTATTAAATTTACCTAACTTCTGCTGTCCCGATTTTTTTCTTCCCATACAATAAAATGATCCCCTCATGAAACTGAGTAGATGTGCATCAAAAAAAAAATTTCATCAAAATTAATCATTTTTAGGGACAACTCACACTTGACCAAAATTTTGACTATACCAATTTTTTTTTCACAAAAAAGTACTTAATGTTTCCTAAGACAGTTTCCCTGTATCTCTTATACTTTAGGATTTCCCCATACTGTCCCACTTAAAAAAAACACACTGTATATGTCTAGGAATTTCATGATTTGCCTAAACGTCACTGGCGGGTGTTACTTGGCCAAATCATGAAATGGCGGCGTTTCATGATATGCCTAGGAAGTTCATGATCTGCCTAAACGTCACGAGGCAAATCGTTAAATGGTGAATTTTGAACGATATGGCGGATGTCACTCAGCCAAATCATGAAATGGCGGCGTTTCATGATATGCCTAGGAATATCGTGATCTGGCAGATTTTACGATCGGCCGCCGACATATGCATTATAAAATTAAAATAAAAGGCGGAAAAGTTTGCCGGTTACGGAAAATTACTTCGTTTCGTTATTTTAATTAATAGTGTGAAATAAACTTAGATAATGATTTCCAGCGATGAAAGTAGTACGGTAAATGTTAGCGCACCACCTAATTTGAAAGAAGAAGCAAACTTACTAGTAGATTAAGTTCCTGCTAAGTCAAGAGACAAATATATCAGGGTTTATGACCTATGTATGAATTTGAAGACGAGCAAAAATGCAAACACCTATTCTGAAAATGTGTTTTAGCTTATTTCAGTGATCAATCAAAAAATAAGAAACCAACAATACGGCGTGGTCTACCTACTACAGCATCCAAACAACTTATACAGAAAAAATTACATGTTTATTTTTCCTAATTTTTTAAATTATTTCCTCACATATTCAAGATTTTTTTATTTTATCGTATGGCTACATGTCACTGGATATGGATAGGCATTTCTTCTCTGGGGTAGTAGTAGTGGGAAAGCAGATGATGAAGAAAATCCAGTGAGTGCTGCGAGGTTCAGATGGGACAGTGCAGCTGCCAAGTTTGTGAATAGCACTATACCTCAGGAGCTTTCTGACTCGGAACTAGTGCCAGGCCTTGGCAAGCCTCGCCCTAGCACCCAAGTACCTCGTCAGAAAATTCATTTCTTTGAGTACCTCGGTAATACTCGTAATGTACTATATCTCAAATGTGCGCGGAAATGTTGTCGTTACGTTTGTAAAAATAGACTCGGAAGCATCACGTTTCGGGTGCCTCAGTGACACTTGATATGATATGAAAAGGGTTTTCAAGAAGTGCTATACTTGCCCCGGCATGAAAACGGATTCCCGGGATTTCCCGGCATCATAAACCTACCCTCCCTACTACTCATATCCCTATACATGGCTGGTAATCTCTGTTTTCCCGCCCTCCTAGAGTTTGGCCCGGCTTTTTGCCACGACTCAATTGAGCCTACGGTCCATTCGGCAACCTAATCCCATGAATTGGCATAGGCACTAGTTCTCACGAAAGCGACTGCCTTCTGACCTTCCAACCCAGAGGGCGAACTAAGCCTTATTGGTTTTAGGTCTGGTTTATATACAATATTCTATACAAGTTTCTATACAATAACTCGTTAATAAATAAATACAATTTCGTACATTATAGCTCCGAAAAACACAGTGCCGGGGTTTGAACCGTTACGTACATAGATATCATAACAATAGTCGCAAAGCATTTCCATTATCAAATGGTAAAATGGTAATAGGTACCTAAAGGGTAGGCAACGCGCATGTGAATCCTCTGGGGTTGCAGGCGTCCATAGGCTACGGTAACTGCTTACCATCAGGTGGGCCGTATGCTTGTTTGCCACCAATATAGTATATAAAAAAAAAATTTTACTATAAAGTAATATAAGATTTCACTGCCAAGCTTTAATACGTAGTTAACTAGTCGTAGATACTTCAACTCGTATATCCCTAAAATTTTAAAGAAAGGCCAGCTCAAGTACTCAATAGGTACTCCAGTTCCTTTCGCGAATTTCATTTGTTTCTATTTCAGGGTAATGCATTTGGGTTTATGCAAGAGCGGCCATAAAGTTGATTGTATTTATTTATAACCCACGTGGTCGTTAAATCCCTATTGACTCCAACATGCTGGCACATTTGGATATCACTGTACTGGTAATTTTATTGGATTTATGCGATTTCGTATTCGTAATGTGGTTTTATGGGGTTGTTGGGATGAAACTTTGAAGTGATTTTTGTGTGTCATAATTATAGCATTCATGAACCTGGACCATTTCTAAAATATGTTCAATTTCTATATTCATGAAACTGACCAGACACTGTCAGTAACAATGTAATTATTTCTGTAGCCGTCCTTTTCTATGTATATGGAGAATGAGAAGGATGAGTAGAGAAATAATATCATTATTACTGACAGTGTGTGGTGAACTTGAAAGTTTTTCTATGGGACTCCGCACTTGCAATTTTGGGGAGAACTTAATATATGTGAACTAAAAGTTGCGTCTTCATAATAAATAATAAGCATGTGTTGTGGTCATTAGCAAGAAAATCAGCAACCTCGATTTTCTATAATTAAAAGACCACTTAGTTTTACTTAGGTTTCTAAAAACATGTCGATGTCTGATTTCTAAGAAAATTTTGCTGTTCATTCTCGGGCATCGTTGTTCTTAAGAACATCACTACTGTTTCAGTTTTTCAGAGGTTTCCATAAACCATGTTAGTTGCATTTTCATTATTTTCAGTTGGCATTAAACGCGGTTATATTATCGTTGGGGCAGAAGAGTCAGGTAACAATACAGAAAATTCCGCTAGCACCCAACGAAGCATCTTTCATCGAAAGTAAAGATGTTTTACTGCAAATGGTGGGTAATCATTCAAAAGAAAAAATTAGTAACTTTACTTAGGCTACACCTTATCAAGAGTGTCTATAATATCAAAGAGTCCCCTCGATTTCTCCAGGATCCCATCATCAGATCCTGACCTAATGACAATGGGACTAACTGACAATTATACGATTTAAAATTCAAAATAATTTTTCAAATCGGTCCAGCCGTTTTCAAGTCTGTTGAAAACAAGTCAAAACAAAACAAGTAATGAAAATGGCGGAGGATATATTTGACTCCATATTTAGTTGCGAATTCATTAATCCTCCCCGACAAGATGGAGACGGTATATGTATTTAAAGTGAAAGCCTGTTGCTTTGTGCCTACAAATAAACATTCCCGAAAATAAATATTCAAAAGCGGCCGGTTTAGTTGCGCTTTTTGGTAAAACTTCTTGATATACGAGCAATGGCCCTGTTATAATTTAGTTAGGGATTTTTATTAATTTCTTGATTTATTGAGTTACAGCTAGAAAAGAAATTGAAAGAAATAAAAGATTCCAAGAAATTAAAAAACGGAAACGGTGATGTTTTACCAAAGAACGTAGATTTCAATCTGAAATCCAATGGCATTAGCGCAGTCGGCGAGACGGAGCTACTTCTGCGATACGGCAAAACCGGTAAAAATATATTTAATCAATGAACGTAAAATGTAAAAGTGTATTTAAAACCCATCCAGACCAACGAATTGACACCGGACTGATACAAGGCACGACAGGACAGAACTAATTCCTAAATTAAATTAAATCTCGAAGTTTAAATATATCCTGTCCCCAGCATAAAATAAATATTTAGGCCCTACAAATTGCAAAGCAATGGTTGAATTCAAATTAATACAAAATTTATCATTTAAGAGTATCATTAATGTTTCAGGGCAAGGAACGGTCAATATGACCGCTGAAGGCATATCTAACGTGGGGAAAGTGCAGCTACTTATGGGAACTGGTGACAATGGTTTACGTATACCTGGACTCGGTAATTTGTTCTCCGGTAAGTGCCGTCAAATCCGGATTAGACAGCCAATATCATCAGATCAAGTTAAAGATACTAATACAATAATAACTGTACAGATTTTTTTACCAGCAAATTTAACTGCTTGTTATTATTTTACTAAAATGTTTACACAATGCTTAACATACTTTATTACCATTCAAAGGTTCTTCCATGAGATCTGGAGATCAGAACGACGAGAATCGACTAGAGTCAGTCAGTCAGCATGATATCAGTTTCGGATATAGAAGACAAACTAACGTCTCAGGTGGTAATAATACTTCTGAAATAGTAAAAGCCGGTACAGAAACTGTTGAAGCTGAAAAAGGTGATAAAACTAAAGCAAAACCAGATGAAAAGGTTAAAGTAGAAACCCTAAGCAATACAGCTACTGACAAAAAAGAGGGTGCTACCAATGTTGCAGCTACAGGCGACGTACCGGCAATGCCATCAGTATCTAACAGCAATATTGCAACCAATGTTGCAAGCAGCAGTCCTGTTGCAAACTCTGATCCGCCTATTAAAAGTGACACTGTTTCTGGTAACGTTGTGGCAAGCAATGGGGAGAGTGTAAATAAAGTTAAATAGGTCATCGCTTATTTAATAAATACTTTCTGCGACTCTTCTTTGTTTAAATGTTCACCTACTAATTAAAAGTTACCTACTGCATTATTTATGGAGAAAGTTAATGCAGCAGGCAGGAACTACAAAAATGTAATATTATCTAAACGATGTCTAAAACAGAAGTTTCAGAAGTAACTATATTTTAGGTTTCATCGAATCAATCTTAATTATTATTTAACACAATATTAACCTAAGGAATAGGAGCTACATCACATTAAGTAGTTACCCTTTTTATTTTACACATATTAAAAGCCGAAAATTTAGCTAAGTAGCGATATTTACTATCTTTTTCTCAAATATCAGCGGGCTTATAACAATCTCTGCGGTGTTTCTAGAAGTAGCCTAGTTTAGGGCTCATGCTCAGGACACTACTCCCAGCCACTCCCAGGCTTATCTTACGAAATATCATAATCTAAATATATTAAATGTGAAAATCTGTAATCCTATGTGGATATTTTTTTTCATTCTAGTCTTTTGCATAATATATATTAGTTACATTATGGTCTATTATAATACAAACTCGCTTATATTCTAACTATTTTTCAAATCATTCGAGTCATAGTTAAAGTTTTGAAACATAAATCAAATTCCATAGGTATCTAAAATTCAGTTTTGAAAACATAATGGAGTCAAAGTTGAAACTTATAGTAGGCTTTTTCACAATGTTGGCCAAAAAATACTTTACCTGATTGAATTTCGCAAGACGGCTCATAAAATACAAATCGAATAAAAGCACTTGCGCAACCATATTTGATTTGCTCCGAATTTCTGTTTATTCCAACTACGCACCCACAAAGGTAAGTCTATTCCAACTTTATAAAAACTTGAAAACTCATTTGTATCAAATTGGATTTGGTTTATTTTTTCTTCGAAACTGAAAAACTAGGTACTTTGAGGTAAAACTACCGAAATGTTTTGTAAGATTATTTATGTTCTTTTGTATAAATCTTCATTTAATTTTGCATATTTATTAAACATATGTATTCTAAAAATAACAATTTAGAATTTTGTAAATAGGTACACCAAATAAATAGTGAATTGACAAAACTAATTAGGACTTGTAGGTATGCAGCAACTGCAGCATAATGGCAAATAATTACCTTAAGGTCATCTTACCGCTGATTTTGAATTCCTTGTTTCCTCAAACTATTCAATTTAATTTAACACTTACTCAACATTTCAGTAAATCAGCTCAAAATTACAGCTTAAATCTCAAATATCTTTTTTTACTATAACTTAAAAAAATTAATATAAGTTTAACACTAAACTATGCAAATAAACTACCACCTACATCAGCGCTATCTTACATACTAGCTAGCATTTTGCTGAGCAGGGTCCATTTCGTGGTGCTACGCCAATACGTCTTTGATTTGTTTGTCTGTACATTTGTATCAAATATTGTGTGCGTCATGAATAAATACCTTGAATTTTGAATCATTTACCCAGCCAGAGTTTTCAGATGTTCGCACCTACATTTTTGCTGACGGTGTGGCTCGCGCTCGTCAGCGGCCAAGACTACCGGCTGCGGACCTCGCCGAGCGTATCACACTCCATCGTCAACCTCGGCAAGATGGAGTTTAATGTGTACATGAACTCTAAAACTGCAAGTAAGACCATCGTCTTGACCGTATTTCAAGCTTTGTTGCAGTTTTTGCCACGGTTAGGTAACCTTTTCTCGAGAAATGACTATCGAAAAATAAAAACGGGATCAAACCATACCATAAAACCGGGACCGTTCTTTCAGGCGCAGATCCAGGGGGGGAAATAGGAGTATTTGCCCCCCCCCCCCCTCCGACACCTCAGCTTCCGCCTCAGCCAGATATACACGCGATAGGCGAGATAAATTAAATTAAATATTTATGTAAGATGTCTGAATATTTTGAATCATAAGCGGAGAAGCAGAACGCATACCGGGTTGTTATGTTTTAATGCAATCCAAAGAACGCAAAGTATAAGCGAGTTCACTAATACCTCATCATCCTCCTAGTTTTTGTCCCGGCATTTATGCCACTGCTCGATTGAGCTTGGGGTCCGCTTGGCAATCTAATCCCATGAATCGCCGTAGGTAACAGTTCTAACAAAAGCGACTACTGCCATCTGACCTTCAAACCCAGAAGGGAAACTCGGCCTTATTGATATTAGGTCCGGTTTCCTCACGATGTTTTCATTCACCAAAGACTGGTAAATATCAAATGGTATTTCATAGGTAGGTAAGTTCCGAAAAACTCAGTGGTACGAGCAGGGGTTTGAACCCGAGACCTCCAGATCCAAATTTGAATATTTTACCACCTGGCTACCAGCGCTTTTCACTAATAGGTACCTAAATGACTTCAATTTTGGTTACACGTTTCAAATGACACATCTGACGGACAAAACTAGATGTAGGTATGTAAATATATGGCTAAGCGTTATTTCGTTTTGCCTAGATATACTGGTTTTATAGGCTGGTGCCATGTTCTAAATTTAAAACACGTACAGACACGGGCCGCGATTCGAAAAATAAACACACACACTGGACAGACACAGCTCCAACCTAACTCAACGCTATAACGACATTGACATTTGCTATTCGAACAGATTTTCATTCAACATTGGTCTAACAATGGTCTCACATTGGTCACACATTGGACACACATTGTACCAATGTTGTACCAAAAAAAACCGGCCAAGTGCGAGTCGGACTCGCGCACCGAGGGTTCCGTACAAACCTTTACAACTTAAAGGTATTATAGACCTGAGTATTTGATATGAATTTCAATTTAATACCTCTACGCGTTTACGAGGAAAAAGGAAGTAAGTTTAAAATATAAAATAAAAAAAATTGTATGATTTTACTAACAATGTCTACTTTTCGTAATTTTTCCTTTGTCTGTGCTATATGAAGTTTCTTCGTGCCAAGTTTCAAGTTTCTGAGTTTACGGGAAGTACCCATTAGGTTTTGAGTTTCTTGCGAGTACTCAGTTTTAAAATATGCGACTTAAATTATTATTTCTTTTGATTGAGTTGATATAAAAGTTTGGTTTTGCTACATCTGAAAGGTCCTATAGCCCTGAGTATTTGACATGAATTTCAATTTAATACATCCACGCGTTTACGAGGAAAAAGGTAGTAAGTTTAAAATTTAAAAAAATATGTTTTTGTATGATTTTACTAAAAATGTCTACTTCTTGTAATTTTTCCATTGTCTATGCTATATGACGTTGCTTCGCGGCCTTCGCGCCAAATTTCAAGTTTCTGAGTTCACGGGAAGTACCCCATAGGTTTTGCGAGTGCCGAAACTCTAAAATTTGCAGCATAAACGACTGTATCTTTTGATTGCGTTGGCTTTTAAGTTTGATTTTTTCACAGCTCCAAGGGACAATATGCTTGAGTATTTGTTATCAATTTCAGCTTGATACCTCCATGCAATCCTGAGGAAAATGGTCTTGACAGACAGGCAGACAGACAGACAGACAGACAGACAGACAGACAGACGGACAACAAAGTGATCCTATAAGGGTTCCGTTTTTTCCTTTCGAGGTACGGAACCCTAAAAATTGCGTCCCCTGCAACTTTCGAAGAGGAGATCGAAAAAATATTAAATAAATTGAGAAGATACATCTTTGCATATTCTTTCAACGAAATTGCTTTGAACATTAACAGGTAAAGCATTTTCGAGTTATCTCCAAAAAACCTCCATAGGCAGTTACGACCTTTTGATAATTATTTTTTCTTATTCCGTTGAAGGTACGGAATCCTCCATTATGCGTGGTCCGACACACACTTGACCGGTGTTTTCTAAGCGTAGGTGAGAATAAAGTAGGTAGGGTGCGGCTGTGACTTGTGATCATTATTGTGATAAATTGCCATAGTTTCATTAACGTCTCACAAATTCTTTTCTTTCTTAGTTCCAGATTTACTAAATAACGAAAACGAGATGATACATGAACCTAACCCCCTGCCTGGCCTACGATCAGAATCAGCAGAATGTCCCTGTCAGCAAAATCGTCTCAAGAACAGGAATCAAAACATACATAGCGCACCGGACATGCTCAGCAAGATTTTAATGAATGACGACTTATTCTCATTTAAAGACCACGGGGATATGGGGAGTTCGCCTCTCTGTTGTCAATCGCATGAAGTTGAGGTTCTTATGGAATACATTCCCAAAGCGCCACAACCTCTGCCGATGCGCCAGAATGGCCCACTCTTTCCACGCAGCACACCAATTATGCAGAATCTCACACCAATTTCAGTGATTACAATGGATAAAAACATTCCGAAACCAGCTGAATTCCTACCGCTTATATTCGATGTTCTTTCGTCAAATAAAAATCCACAGGGGCCATATGCGAAGACGCTTGATATATTTATGTTCCCACCGAGGAAAGCAGTGACTAAATCATCGCCAGCGTCGGAAACTTCGCAAACTCCCGTCACATCAGACACTTTAGACATTCAGGCGGTCGGAGAAAAGAAAACAACTATGGTATATGACTTATTAGCCGCCAATTCTTCCGTAAAGAAGGATTTAAAAACTGAAGCTGGCGAGCACTTGAAAGACATGGACGCTATGGCTGATACTGATAAAACTACCAGTGCAGCCCAGAGCAATACACTTTAAATTTAAAAGCAATTTATTAAACCTACCTTACACGACTAAACATATTATTTTGTTTCCTATCGAAAATCCCCATCAACTACATTTTAAACAAACGCAAACATCAACAGCTTTTGCTATGCACTAAGGCTCAAAGCACCCTAATCCCATTTTCACCCAATACAATAAAAAAATCAGTACTAAAATCAATAACTTAAAATCTCCATAAATAAACGATAGAACTAATATTTATGATCCTCGGGTTTCAAAGCATAGGCATAGCTAAGTAGGTATGCTGTAGGAATAAACCCTATCAGAGAAGATTTCCAGAAATCAGGGACCGTTTTCGTTACGGTATAAGTGGTATGGTAGCGCTATTGAATATCGATACCTTTATGTATAAAGGATCGGAGCGGGGCGCGGGGAGCCGACAGGTAGCACATACTTCAAGCTCAGATACCTTTTGAAAACGGTTGGGGTATCAAAAAAAAATAACGGTACCGTTGTATTTCAGTACCGAAAAATTTCGGTTGCGCTACCGAAATCATACCGAAACAAACGGTATAACGTCATATCGTTTTGAAACGATACCTTTATTTTTCCGATATGCAGTCCATGCTAGGAATATCTCTGTTACAACATTTACAACTTAATATTAAAAATGTAAAGGTTAAACTCACATATTTGTCACTACAAATATGTGAACTTTACAATTAGCATGACATGTTTCGATTGTGTAAGATATTCTTTATAGTGTTTTGTCACCTCCGCGTCACAGCGAGGGGATTTAAAAAATATTAGTGTCACAGTCTGTTTTTTAAAGAAATAACGTGAAGGTACATTGCTAGACACCGACATCTGCTTTAAACAAAACATTGAACAGTAAAGACGTAACGAAAACACTCCTTTCAGCTCCGCAGAATATTCGAATTTAAACATGTTCAGCGGATCGTGACAATCCCGTACGTGATGACAATATTTGCCGACTCCCAGCTGACAGGATAGAAACAGTAAGAAAAGTGAAACAGTGAACAAGGGGCGGTATTCTAACTTTAAAACAAGTGTTGACACGACACAACTTCACTACAACTCCACTGCATTATCTACACAATACAACTAAACTAAATCAAAAATATAATAATTTTCTTGAAAATAATTCCGATACATGTCCAATACAACTTCAATATTTGTTGATTATTTGTTGTGTGTTGAAGTTATGTTTGAGATAGATTGTATTTTTGCTGTATGTATTTTAAAATTAAAATACGGCACATACGGTCTAAATCCCAGCTTAAAATAAAAAAGAATACTTAATAGTACATTATTGTCATTAGCACATTGATGGCTGAGTATTACGTTTAAACGGACGACTTCAGGAGTCCGTTTAATTTAATACGAAGCCAGCAATGGCCCTTCGCGCCGAGTCCAATATAGTGCTTTATTCAAAAATAATGCAAAACAGCCAACGTTGATGAACAACAAACAATATTGACATAAATAATATATTCAAGATAGAGTCTGACTATAGAAATATTACCCAAATATTTGGCGGGAAATTCAAAAAATCATGGGCTGGTCACACCTTGTGTAGCAGGAATAATAGTTTTGATACTATAAAATACTTTTGACTTCTGTGAACACGTAAGGTAGGTAGGTAGGTTTAGGTAAACAGACAGAAGTCAACGAAGTAAACAAGCTTCACAGGGTGTTAGAAAGATCTTTAACCGACTGCAACAAGAGAAATACATTCAGAAATTAAATTCTCCAATACATGCTCAGAAGTAAGTAAAAATAATCTAATAACTATGTACTTGAGTTCCCTATTCACTTGTTTTAAGGGATGGGTTTAGTTGGTTTACGTACTGTATAGACATGTTTCGCGAAAATATTTTTATTTATATTTTTACATAAAATTACTACTGACCAGTCAGTCTACAGATTTCTCCTAAATTTTGGTTTTCAGTAAGTAACTTCTTACGTTCCAATGTTTTGATTGTATTGATATTTTCCAGAACTTCTAGTTTATCCGTTTCTTTATACACTTGTCCTGTTTATGAGATTCAAGTATTAATAAATTCACGTACTTAATCAAAGTTATAGGCAAATGTTAGAACTAGTACTTAAAGTCTCAAAATATTAATAGAGCTCCAACCTTTGATTAAAGTAAAAAGGGAAAGATACCTGACGTTCATAGCTGACAAAACTGAAATGTGTTCCAGCACCCACACACTTGTAAATGCTTACACACTGATGCTATAATGTACATGTGCATCAGGGGTAAAAGAGATACACCAATATACTTAACACGGGCGTGTAAGCGAGATTTCCATATTTTGCGCATTGCACAAAGTGTGACAGAGACCAACTAATATAATTTACAGTAGTGTAAGCAAGATGGTCATATTTCTAACAATGACGTATAGAAGTAAAAAGAGAGTCATTTGAGTTTGAAAAAATTAAAATATTGAATTGATATTAATCGTAGTAAGTCCTTGTCGCATCAATATGAAAGCGGGCAAGATGGACCGAGATAGAAAATTAAATGTCGAGTCGAGAGAATAGCATACTATATTTTTAAAATATGAATAAATCTCTAGTTCTAAACTTCTGGTGCTCTAGTCGAATATTCCAGTGTTCAACGAAATAGGTAACGAACGATCGTCTCAAAAAACCAGTATAAAGGCATCTACGATTACGCGTAGGTGTTACGGATCGAGAGGTTTCTCTTTTTAATGCAATAATGGTTTATCAAAAGAGACGCGTATGGTAAGCGACGGTTATATTGCACTACGCAGAAACTGCGAATGATCCGTGTGGTCCTAGTACTTTAATTTCCATCGCCTACCTCGCGCACGACTCAACAAAACCAATGTAAAGGTGTGACTTCTGATTGTGCATAGTTATAATGGTAAAAAAGATTTACTTATCCTGAACGCGTTGTAAGTCTCGGGAATCAGCGCTAGGTGCCTAATTTCGTAGGTGTAGCGTTAGCAAATAAAACTTTTTAATACCACGACGGTGGCAAACAAGCATACGGCCCGCCTGATGGTAAGCAACTACCCGTAGCCTATGGACGCCCGCAACTCCAGAGGTGTCACATGCGCGTTGCCGACCCTTTACAAAAAAGGAGGATTCACTGTGTTCACGGCTAAAGGAGCAAGAGCAAATAAAACTGTTAGAAATTTAAGTAATATACTTTCTAGAAACATTTTCACTATCGGGTATTAAAGATAATTGCTTACATTAATCGGGTAACACCCAAAACTCACTAATTACTACCACAAGTTTATAGCCATAATGCCATATTAGTAACAAAACAAGGTTGATTTTAGTTTAATAATTTTATTGCAATTACTGAGTTTTGGTTGTCACCTGACGAATTATATTTTCTACAAACGTATTTATTCTCTGGTATTAAAGATAATTGCTTAAAAGGTTTTGACATGTAAATAGAAATTTATGTTTAGACTAGAAAACTGTAGGTATGCATGTTTTCTCATTTATAGATGTTTCAAGTAAAAAAATAATTTATAATACCTATTAGGCTTAAGTAATAAGTCTCTATAGACCGTAAGCCAGGAACAAATTTTGTTGGTCATCGCGTCCCAGGCGATAACTTGTCAAGTGGTTAAGCTGCCTCTCCGTTGGTGGGTTGAGGAACGGCAGAGATTTCATCAATTAAAAAAAAATGGTCATCGCGTCCCGATTGAAACTTTCGCGGATATAATGGCTTCAAAAATCCTTCAAACTTTTTAATAAGGGAAAATTCAAGAGCGTGAGGCCTAATAATTACTTTCAATGAAAACTATACTGAAAAACTATTGAGTTATTTGAGTGATTTTTGAGTTATTTCAAAAAGTTGTAATTTCATAGTAAAAGGACGTAAAATATCCTAAAAAAATACATTTTGATTGCGTGTATTGTGACGGCAACTACGGAACCCTACATTCAGCAAATATTACAATTCACAAATTGTCATGCAACAGGCTCTAGTTTAGAAGTATAAATAATAAAAAAAAGACATAACAATTCTATACATAAATAATTTGTACATACTACGTTTAGCTTGGTAACTGTTTCAAGCACTAGGAGAACAGAATGAAATAAAAATGAATTTTTATCAGCATATTATTTGCTAACGCTACCCAAAGGGGCATGACACTCGGACATACGTGTTTCACGCGTGGGTACTGCCTATTTAACGGTCTCGCTTACTCAATAACAAAAATGTTTTTGATAAATTTTGATGAAAAATTATGTTTGCGTATTTAAAACAGTACTTACGAATGTAAAGTTATTCCGTGAGATTTGTTTTTATGTTTTGAGCTATTAAAGCATTCAAAAAAGGCACAATTTGGCATGATTTACGGGTATTTTAGTTGTTATTCTTGAAAGCACGCTCTTCGGCGGCCATGACACGACTGATTCAATATAGGCGCCGGAACCTATATTTCATGGCACAAGATCGTGCGCCTGGTACCATATCTATTCCCTTTATATTTATCAAAGGCTCCAACCTACAAAATTGTTGACGACTTGTAAACATTGCAGTTTTTCGTTATACAACACGCTTCACGTCAACTTCGCACATCGTCGTAGTAATTATTTACGAGCCTAAATAATAGTTGGCGGAACACTCGGTACAGTTATTTTTAATATTATTTTAAATAAACCCCTTATAAACCGTGAACAATTTGAAATAATGACATAAATTGACAACAGTCTTTTAGCTTTTTTTTTAAATCATAGACAATTGGTGATACAACAAGGAAATATCTGTCAACAATATTTGGCTAGTCAGACTCTAACTTCTAGGTTAAAAGAATGACCACTACCGCGAGCATCGAATTTCGATTCGAATCCTATAATTATCTCTATTTCCATCGCTTCTCATTTTGAGTGAGAGAGACAGATTTATTCGAAACTACAATTGTCTATGTTCGCGGTACACGCTCAGCTTTGCCGCCATTATATCTTTTTATTAAAAAGTTTGAAGTGTATTTTTCTTCTGAATTTACCGTAAGCTATTTGAGATAACTAAAAAGTCGCGGTACCAACATTATAAATAACAAATACCGATGTTGTGTTTTGGCTGTTTAGGACCTTTGCCTTTATTTTTGTATGGCTGTTGAACTTTTTAAAAAGTTTGTACCTCGACAAAAATGGAATTTGTATGCAACATTTATGTCGCGAAATCGAGCCTGCAATTTCCTGCAAAAACTAGGCACTTCGCCGCCTAGTTTTTAACCGTAAAAGTCAACCTTGCCGGACATTTTTAAATAAAAATATTTTAAAACCCGACTCCCAATATCTAGACATACGCATTTGGCTTCTACATACGATACGAATATTATTAGGATTGTTATATCTTAAATCTATATGTTAAATCTTCAAAACTTTTCTAAAACGATTTGACATGTGTTTTATATGAATAAAACATTAGAAAGTATTTTTTTTAGTGCTTAAGATGAACTGTGAGAGAGCGTACGTTAAAGAAATTAATAATAGATAAGGGAAGCAATTTCATAATAACCACTCTATGGCATTAAGCTCCTTGCTTTTATAGGGTTGTCACCACAATGGTATTGAAATAGGATTACCTCCGCCCACAATTTGAAGGGTTGTCAACAATAGACTTGTTTACACTACATACAAGTAGATATTAAGTTCAACCGTATTATAGGGGAACCCGGAAACCTTGCTCTAGAGGAAGAATGTTAAATTGTAGCTGATGTGACGTCAAAAATTTTCCAAATTACGAACAGTTTTACTTTTACTCAGAATTCTCACACCTTTGATTGGGAATTGAAACCCGTTCCCAAAATTTAATAATGTCCTTTGTTTCTTGTGCCCGAGATTCTCTTCGGTTCTTTGTACACTTTCCGCAACTTGGTAATTTAAATTGATTCTTGAAAAATTATTCAATACTTCAAATGGTTTCTTTTTAAGTTATAAATTCTTTTTTTTGGTTATGTAAATCTATATATATAAAATGCCTTTGTCCTGACTGACTGACTGACTGATCCACGCAGAGCCGAAACTACTGAAGCTAAAAAGTTGAAAATTTCAGGTCTGGTTACATTTGTAATGTGCACAAGTAATAAGAAGCGATTCTAAAAAAATTCTACCCCGAAGGGGGCAAAAATGGGATTAAAAGTTTGTATGAATGGGGTTTAAAATTTAAAGTTAGAAATTTGAAACTTTGTACGGTTACTGATAATTTAAGAAAAATAAAAGTGAATTCAGCGTTTTGTGAAATTCAACCTCTAAACGGGGAAAAAAGGGATTGAAAGTTTGTATGGAAGATTACAATTTTTTTTGTGATAGACTTGAAATTTCGCTTGCAGGCTAGTAACTTAAAAGCAAAAAAACTAATTTCAGCGCTTTTCAAAATTCCACCCCAGAGGAGTTGAAACGGGGTTGAAAAGTTTGTATTAAAGCGAGGCCGTAACAACTGAAGCTAGAAAGTTGTAATTTGCAGGTCGGGTTACATTTATAATTTATACAAATAATAAGAAGCTATTTTCCAAAATTCATCCCCTAAGGGGGTAAAGAGGGTTAAAAGTTTGTAGATATAGGATTTTAAATTTTAAGTTAGAGACTTGAAAATTCGTACGTTCGCTGATATTTAAAAAACAATAAAAGTGATTTCAGCGTTTTGGATACTTCCACCCCTAAGGGGGTTAAATAGGTGTGCAAAGTTTGTATGCGGGAAACTTCTCTCTTTGAGATAGAGACTTCAAACTTTGTAGGAATATTACTTATTAGAGTACAAAAAAAGAACTTTCAGCGTTCAAGATAATTTCACCCCTGAGGGGGTTAAAAAGGGGTGCAAAGTTTGTATTGGAGAAAACTTTTTTTTTTGAGCTAGAAACTTTTAACTTTGTAGGAAGATTACTTCATCATCATCATCATCATCATCATATCAGCCGAAAGACGTCCACTGCTGGACAAAGGCCTCCCCCAAAGAGTGCCACAATGACCGGTCCTGCGCCACCCGCATCCAGCGAACTCCCGCGACCTTCACCAGGTCATCAGTCCACCTTGCGGGGGGTCTACCCACGCTGCGCCTTCCGGTTCGTGGTCGCCACTCAAGAACCTTTACGCCCCAACGGCCATCGGTTCTACGAGCAATGTGCCCCGCCCACTGCCACTTTAGTTTAGCGATTCGGAGGGCTATATCGGTTACTTTGGTTCTGCTGCGGATGGCCTCATTTCTGATGCGATCACGCAGAGAGACTCCAACCATAGCCCTCTCCATTGCCCTTTGGGTGACTTTGAGCTTTCTTGTGAGGCCCATAGGAGCGACCACGTTTCAGTACCATATGTCATCACTGGCAACACACACTGGTCAAAGACTTTCGTCTTGAGACACTGCGGAATATTGGACAAAAAGATGTGCCGTAGCTTCCCGAACGCTGCCCAACCGAGTCGGATTCGTCGATTGACCTCTTTCTAGAAGTTGGATCTACCTAACTGAATAGTATGTCCTAAGTATATATAATCGTCCACAACTTCGAGTGTAAAGTCTCCGATTGTAACGGGAGTTGGTGCTACATGGGTATTTGACATGATCTTCATCGTTCATCTTTAGACCAACTCGCTCGGAGGCTTTACTGAGGTCATCGAGCATCGCACTCAAATCCTCCATGGTCTCAGCCAAGACTACTATATCGTCAGCAAACCGAAGGTGAGTGATGTACTCGCCGTTTATGTTGATGCCCAGCCTTCTCCAGTCCAGAGTCTTGAAAACATCCTCCAGTGCAGCGGTAAACAGTTTAGGAGAAATAACATCTCCTTGCCTGACTCCCCGCTGCAACGAAATAGGCTTCGAGTTCTGGTCCTGGAGTCGGACTGACATAGTGGCGTTCTTGTACAAACACTTCAGCACTTCGATATAGCGATAGTCTACTTGGCACCTCTGGAGAGATTGTAGTACAGCCCAGGTTTCGATCGAGTCGAAGGCTTTCTCGTAGTCCACGAACGCTAAGGACAGGGGCAGGTTATACTCCTCAGTCTTCTGTATAACCTGACGGAGCGTATGGATGTGGTCTACGGTACTAAAGCCTCTTCGGAAACCGGCTTGTTCGGGAGGCTGGAAGTCATCTAGCCTGCATGCGAGACGGTTCGTAATGACTCTTGAAAACAGCTTATAGACATGGCTCAGAAGTGAAATGGGTCGGTAGTTCTTCAGTAACGCGTTATCACCCTTTTTGATGAACAATACCACTACACCTCTGTTCCATGCCTTAGGCGTTCTCCCTTCGAGTAAAACGGAGTCGAACAACTTCTGAAGGGCCATAAGGACCGGTTTACCACCCACCTTCAGAAGTTCGGCTGTAATTCCGTCTTCACCAGGTGCCTTATTGTTTTTGAGCTGTTTAAGAGCCATTCTAATCTCGTACAGGCTGTTGTCCGGGATGTCTTCGGTATAATGTCGGGTCAGTCTAGCTCTAGGGTCTTCCACCAGATCAACTTCAGGTCTGCTAGTTGATGTGTATAGCTGTCCATAAAAGTCCTCTGTCTCCCCCAGAAGCTCGAGTCTGGATGAAGCGATTCTACCATCGTCAGTTTTTAATTTGGCGAGCTGGATCTGCCGAATAGACAAATCTCTTGCGAAAACTTTAGAGCCCTTATTCTGCTCAATGGCCTCTTCAATACGATTTGTATTGAATTGGCGCAAATCACGGGTAAGGGACTTAGAGATCCGTTTATTGAGCTGCCGGTATAATGACGCATCTGCTGAGGATTGCAGAACCATCTCTACATGATGAACTCCTTCTTCAAGAAACGTGAGCACAGAAAGTGGACCTGGATGAGTCCCGACGGTTCAACTAAAAACGAGATTGACTTCATCATGTCGACGAAGAAGCATATGTATATTCAATGATGTCTCTGTGATCAATACGGTGAAAACCGGAAGTGATCACCGTCTGGTGAGAGGCACATTGAATATATGTGTGCAGATTACTTATTCAAATATAATACAAGTACTTTAAGCGTTTTGTATTATTTTACCCCTGAGGGGGTTAAAAAGGTGTGCAAAGTTTGTATGGGGGAAATTAATTTGTTTGAGCTAGAGACTTTAAACTTTGTAGGAAGATTACTTATTAAAATACAATAAAACTACTTTCAGTGTTTTGGAAAATTCCACCCCTGAGGGGGTTAAATAGGGGTGATAAGTTTGCATGAGGGAAATTACTTTTTTGAGCTAGAGACTTTGTAATTTGTGGGAAGATAACTTATTAAAATACGATAAAAGTCCTTTCAGCGTTATGGAAAATTCTACCCCTGAGGGGGTTAAATAGCACCCCTATATGAAAGTGCTATTATACGCGGACGAAGTCGCGGGGCGGAAAGCTAGTATAATTATAATTGATTAAGGCAATATATGTAAATCAATAAAACCATAATTTGATAATTTGCTTAAGCCGATAAAAACCCTGCATAATATTTTTCCTTTCAATATCTTTTTATTTATTAGGCGATCATGTAAGACCGATCCTACACCGACTTGCTCAGCGGTCGTCTGGCAACGTGCCATTGCCGAAAGCTCATAGCTTTGGGTGAAACAAAAGGGGCTACTTACTTTTCATTTACCCGGTCCAAGACAGAAAAGTGCTAACAACTACAGAAAGTCACGGATAATGAGTCTATTTTTCTAAAATTTTGGCGTTTATTTTGCAATTTTTTTTAATATCAAGAAAACAGTACAGTACGGAAGGTAAACTTATTAAGTTCTTAGCTTGCTTAAAACTATATTAAACTAGTAGTCCGCCTCGAACTCAGAACTCGCGAGTTCCTTGCAAACGAGATGAGTAATATAACAAGACCCTTATGATGATTTTTCCGTGCGTTCTAGCTAAATAACCCCTTGGTCGGTCTTGCTCATATACGAACTATCAAATTATATGTATCTCTGCTACAACCCCAACATTCATAAAGATCAGAAAAAACATTACTAATGTTATCGCGGAACAAACTCTCAAAATCAAAAAGCCATTGAAATGCCGAGACGTCCCAGTAGCCGAAGTTGTTTGTTCACTCACTTCGCTTACGCTCCGCTCGTTCGATAATACTTGTCTACAAATCGGTTTCATTATATTATTTTGGTACAGAATAATTCTAAAATGTACTTGATAAAGAAACTATTTGCAATGTAAAAATGTACTTTACATGTATATTCAAGTTGGAACAAAGAGTAACTTTGCTAAATAAAATACCAACCGTCGACTTCGGATTTTACAAACTAAAACAGAAAAAGTGCTGGTCGGTACTGGCACAGATGGCACGCCAACGAAACGCAAGCAAATTCATTCAGACTGAACTGGTTATAAAATTTCCACGGTTTAAAATTATTGCGTCTCCAAAATTCAGTTAAATTTGGAAGCATGGGAGCGCGTGTGTCTCTTTTGAGTTCCCATTACTTATTTATGGCCCCTAGTGTTTTCTAAAGAATTCGCAGTAAAGTTGAGATGAGCAATGAGACCGAGATTTCAGACGCTCGTTTACTAAAGCCTTGAGTTTCCATACTATTTTCCCATCACTATAATAATAATAATAAGCCCGTAGGGCAGCTTGTGGCGAGCTGTCGGGGAGTGACGACCCCGCGGACCCGAGTGCTCCAGAGAGTCGGTCAGGGTCTCCGTCTCCGGCGTGTCTTCGTCGGTCGGAGTGGACCCCAAGGGGACCCGCAGGACTCTCGGCTCTGGCTTGCCTTAGTTGGCCGTCCAGAGAGGAGCCGTCAGAGCTATATGCTCGCAGGGTGGAAGTGAAATTTGCATAAGTCGCGAGTTGGTACAGTGGCTGGGCTTCCTACAGTCACTGGCAGAAAGCGGTGTACACCTCTCCACACCCTGAGCCGCTCACACCGATGTTGCTCCTGGTCGTTTTTGCGACGGCAGTTTCAGGGGCCCATCTAGTCGGCGGCGAGTCACCGCCTGCCTCGATAACATGTAATAAAATTGTTATGGCAGGTGTCCGGACCTCTTTACAATAGCCTAATCTTTGACCAGCCTAACTTCAATACCATAGCCCATTACTCTGTCCATTTTATTTACAATAGCCATAACGCCTGCTGGAACCGGTTTACGGGTATCTATTAATGTACCCGTGAATGGGTTCTAGCAGGTGTATAACATAGCAAATTTCTCCAAGGGGCCTCTGCGTGTTGGATCTGTATCCCCACGCAAGCCTACCAAAAGACCGGGATATAAAGGCCCGTGATTCTCAAAGGAGATACAAATAATAATAATAAATACTCTTTATTGCACACCTCATACAGTTACAAGCACAAATTTTACAATTAGATAAATTTAGGTAGAGGTAACAACAGGCGGTCTTATCGCTAATGAGCGATTTCTTCCAGACAACCTTTGGGTAGTGGAGACTAGAGAAAAACAATAAGCAGTAGGTGGTGCATACAAACAAAAGAGACGAGATAGATAACACAGCACATTCATATGAATATACATACTTAAATAAATACAAAATAAACATACATATACGTACATATATAATACACACAATAAGAAACAACAGTGTCAACTTCAAAACCTAAGGAAGAGATAAATAGTATTCCTTAAGTTGCGATTTAAAGCTACCAATAGATTGCGCGCGTTTAATGTTGAGAGGGAGAGAATTCCACAAACGAACGGCCTGGAACGTAAATGAGCAATTATAAAATTTGGAAGATGAAGATGGCACTTTTAGGAGCAATTTTTGAGAGGATCTAATAGAATTAAGATAAGAGAAACGCTCTTTGAGGTAGCGGGGAGTTGCAGGGTTAAAAAGTATAGAAAAGAGTAAAGAAAGTATGTGAGAGTTACGGCGGTGACGAATAGGGAGCCATTTGAGTTGAGAACGAAAACTAGAAACATGGTCGAATTTGCGTAATCCGAAAATGAACCGAATGCAGGCATTTTGAATACGCTCAAGCTTATTAAGTTGCTCCTCGGTTAGGTCTAAATAGGAGATCTGCATAATCAAGAATGGGGAGAAGTAACGACTGAGCAAGCGCAATTTTAGTAGCATTTGGCAGGAAATTCCGGAGCCGTCTGAGAGACCCTATGGCAGCAAACATCTTCCTGCTCACTTCACTCACCTGAGGCACCCATGATAGACAACGATCCATGATTACGCCAAGATTTTTCACTTGGTTGGAAAAAGGAATTTGGATACCATCGAAGACTATCGGAGGGAGCCTGAGAAAGTCAATTTTGGAGATTTGTTTAGCGCTACCCATCACAATTACCTGTGACTATAGGGGGTTTACTTTTAAACCGTAATTTTGACTCCAATTTGATACGCGGAGCAGATCAAGATTCGTGGCTTCTATAACTGAATTGAGATCGCTATGCATACCCTGCGAATATATTTGAAGGTCGTCGGCATAGAGGTGATACGAAGAGGAGAGATCAAGAGTTATGGAATTAATGAAGATAGAAAATAAAAGAGGAGACAGCACACCACCCTGTGGAACACCAGCTGATGTGCTGCACCAGGAAGAACACGAAGAATCTAGTTTAATTCTTTGCCGACGACCAACCAAATAGCTGCGGAACCAGTCAATCGCTGCAGCCGATATGTTAAGAGACTGTAAGAACACGAGCAAAATGTCAAAATCGACCGTGTTAAAGGCATTACTGAAATCTAGAAGTGCAAGAACTGTAAGCTTCTGGTCATTCATACCCAAACGGATGTCATCGGTAACCTTGACAAGAGCCGAGGTAGTACTATGGCCCGGACGAAAACCAGATTGAAATGGGTTTAGGAGGTAATTTCTATTCAGGAAGGAAGTTAGTTGCTGATGCACTAGCCGTTCGAGGACTTTGGATAGAAAAGGAAGAATGGAGATGGGGCGATAGTCAGAGAAGGAACTGGGGTTGGATTTTTTGGGTAACGGAATAATATTGGCATCCTTCCACAGACTGGGAAAAGTACTTGATGAAATGGAAAAATTCAGAATACCGGTGATAATAGGAACAAACAAATCAAGGAGAGGGAGTATCATATTTCGGCTAACACAGTCAACACCAACGGCGTTAGAAGTGATATTCAATATACCCTTCCTAACATCACTCTCACAGAAATGGCTAAACTAGAAAGAAGAGAAATCTAAGGCAGGAAGTGATGAAAGATGATGAAGTGAGTTAGATTTCTTAGGACCACTGAAACAGGTGGACGATGAAAAATGCTGGTTAAGCTGGTCAACGCTAATATTGTTTAAATTGGTTGCCTGTTGAGATTTGCCAACTCCGAGACCTTTCAAAAATTTCCACACTTTGGCTGGATTTCCATCTTCAACAGAACTGTGAATATGACGCCTCTGAGCATCTCGACATATAGTGCTACAGCGATTGCGCAGGGTATGATATTTAAGTTTATTTTTCTCAGAGTTACTATCCTTGAATGGTTACCACACTTACCACCTGTCAGCATAAATTACAATTTTTTTTAATTCTTCAAGTGTCAGGATTTAAAATACTTAAACTAGAAAGAAGTTTCAATATTACAATCTAAAACACAGGATCCCTCTAGCCAAATGCAAAATATTTTTGAAAAGTTGTAAGCTGTAATGAGCATAATTATTAGATACAAATGCTTTAAATACATTATGTATTTATTAAAACGGGCCAGTCACAAATTTTGGATTAAGATAAAATTTGGTATTATGATAGTTTGAGTCCCAGGAAAGGACATAGAATAAATCCCAGAACTCATCCCTTAAACTGGAGAAAAGGAATCTAAATTATGGCCAGTTACCTTATATCCTTGCATTTGAATCTTCGTGAATTGGCCAGTGATCGTCTATTCCTCTACGTTGTGTTCTAAAGTAACCAGGGTCAACACAGTAAAGAAAGCTTGTCCGCGCTCCGCCTGTTTTCCATCATGCTTCCTCATCGACCTCCTGTTTTTTAAAGATTGTATGACCAAACGGCCATTAAGTATTCCTAGACGTATATGGGAATATTTTCATGAAGATTGTCTTTGTACGATGTCAGTTAGTCCGAGTAAGTATAGAACAATGATCTTAAAGTAGAGAGGGTATGGTCAGTGTGTCGAATTGTCTTTACTCAGTCTTTTTAGCTATTTGTATGTCATAAAACCTAGAATTGATGGGCTCAGTAGATGAATACCTATCTCATTGATATCAAATGCTGTTATTATTAAATAAGTATATATAGGTCACATCTAAGTATCATCCTTATACTATCGCTGTCTATATATAGTTGTCTTGCCTAGTTACAAAGTCTGAAATACCAGATTCGCAGAAAGTCCACTCTCGCACTCAAAGGTCAGTAAGGAATGAAGTTAGGGACACAGGGAGGGCCTTTAACATTTGATACACACAAACACATCAAATAAAATAACTTTGGTAAGGCGGGACATTATAGTGTAAGCATTATTATTGATAAATACTTTAACTTGTAAGGATAACTACTTTTTATTTAACATCATCTTAAAAGACTGTCAATTGACTATTCCTTGTTGCTCGTTCCCGCCATTTTGATGTTATAAAATGACGGGTATACAGCTGCGGCCGCCATTCGGATCTTGACCAGATTGTTGTAAAGACGTCTTGAAAATATTATTGTCATATAGTGTAATTTATTCATATTTAAACCTTGTAACAAACGAATACAAGTGTAAATACTGGTAAAGTACTGGTTTATTTTATAATTCTAGTGATATCCCCTACATCTCAGCAGTGGGATCTAACAAAAATCGACAGGATTTTTGCCACGCCGCAAAAAAACGTAAGGTTTTCATTTTTTATTATTTTAAATAATAAATTAGATTGATTGGTGAAACTATATTTTCCGTAACGGAGTAAGTCCGGAGGTTTATATGGTTAGTTTAACATTGACATTTTGCCAAAGGTTACTCTTTTGGATATGCACATGTTAGATGGTATGTTTATTGATAATTGAAGGTAAACTGTTTTTTCCGTGACGGAGTAAGTCCGGAGGTTTATATGGTTAGTCTTACATGGACATTTTGCCAAAGGTTGCTCTTTTGGATATGCACATGTTAGATGGAGATGTTTGTTATGTTGTTACATAATCAATATAATTAATTATCATAGAGAATAGTAAGTCGGATATTGTTGTCATCATTCCTAATAAAGATAACTTCACAATCCATAAAAACATGTCCTGTTATTTAAAATCAACTTTTATGACCTAACCTTCAATACAATAAGTATAGTTTGATATTCGCTTAAATTTTGAATAAAATAACGCTGGTATTATTATAACCGTATAATTTGCCTACAGTATGTCTCAATGGTATATATGTTTATATTTATATTTTGCAATAGTCAAATTAATCTTTTAAAATACTACCCGGTAATTTATGTTCGAAGATCTGCGGGGAATAATTTTAAATTAATTATTTCATATGAAGGAAATTATTTTTTCGATATCTTACGATATTATTTAAAAATGCAATTATGAAGCCCTTTTTGAAAAGCGCATATTATTTGAAAACAATTTTACGAATATCATGCCATAAGCAGGCTGCATTCAAAATACTTTGTATCTCTTTCTAATAAGTAAATTTGTAAACAAGTTGAAAATAATAATAAATCTTAGGAAAAGGTAATTTAAATTCCTTTTCCATTAATACCACAAACAAATATAACATTATTTCGACAACGGAATATTCAGTAATGAAATGAATATGCTTTATGAATATGATTAAAATGAAACAATAATTTATTAGAAACTCCTTAATGCCTGTAGTGTGTACAATGTCTCTAAGTGGTTCACGCTTATGTATCACTTCATATTATTAAAATGTTTATAATTACTATTTCTTCTCGTGAACCAATATTGTCGTTAAAAATAATTATGGTTAAATGTCAATTAATACCAAGTGCGTTTGGATATACATAAAAGTGTAAAGTTTTCAAGTTAACGTGATCGTTCACGCCACAGCTAAGTAACAGCTTAAGACTGGTATTAACTTGGATTTAGTATAAATCAATTTCAGATAGATCATATGAACCAAGGTGATTAAATAAAGTGTGTAAAGAAAAGAAAGTATAATTTACAATAATTAATAAATGGCCTGTATCGCTTTGTCTAAGTACAAGTTATATCCCGTACATATTTCGTCTTAATAAACGGTACTATAAAGTTCATAGAAATTACCTTTTATACTTATATAAGTTTCGGTGTGGTAACTGACCACGTATTTTTGAGTTCTCTACTTCCTTACTGTATTCAATCCAATAAATAAAGTTGATGATTAAATCACAATAGTTAAGTTAAATGGGTACATTGACTATTCAGATGTCTGTTTATATACAAAATAAAGTAACAAAATAAGAACAAGAGCCTAGTCGAGATTTGTTAATCTCGTGTATGTCGTCGGCATATTACCACGCATATAATCCCATGTGTGTATTCTGTTTTATCGAGGTATATGATCATAAATAATATAATCACTTATAATGTCAATTGATCTTTATTTTTCGCCTGATAAAGGTTTAGATGGCAATTGACAAATTAAAGGATATTACCGATTTTAATTACACAGGAAGTTGATGGAAAATCGACGTGACATGATGATTTGACGATCTATTATAATTGTGTCCACTAATGACTAATGAGCAAAGTATTGCTTAGAAATTTACGAACTGAGCCCTTTTTACACAATATCAAAAGAAAGGAGAGTTATTATTTAATCATAGAGTGAGAAGAATACGCCAATGATAGTCAAAACGCGTATAAATGCCAATGATAGTCAAACGCGAATAAATAAAACTGAAGTTGCTTGAATATAATAACTAGTATGTCGAGTATAATCGTTATAACATTTATTTTAGATAATTAATTTAAACGTTAATTCAAGCAATACCTGTATTTAACAGGTAGAGTCACATGTAGAGTTGTCATGTAGAGTCACATGTAGAGTCGACATGTAGAGTCGACATGTGGAGTCACATGTAGAGTCGACATGTAGAGTCAGATGTAGAGTCACATGTAGAGTCGACATGTAGAGTCGACATGTAGAGTCGACATGTAGAGTCGACATGTAGAGTCGACATGTAGAGTCGACATGTAGAGTCGACATGTAGAGTCGACATGTAGAGTCGACATGTAGAGTCGACATGTAGAGTCGACATGTAGAGTCGACATGTAGAGTCGACATGTAGAGTCGACATGTAGAGTCGACATGTAGAGTCGACATGTAGAGTCGACATGTAGAGTCGACATGTAGAGTCGACATGTAGAGTCGATATGTAGAGTCGATATGTAGTCGATATGTAGAGTCGATATGTAAAGTCGATATGTAGAGTCGATATGTAGAGTCACATAAAGTTACTTATAGTGTCGAAATATAAAGTCACGTATAGTGTCAAAATATAAAGTCACATTTGGAGTCGATGTAGACAACGTGTAGAGACGAAAAATGACATGTAGAGTCAAATGCAGAATAAAAACTTATGATTCTCATGTAAAGCCAAATGTTTGAGGTGACACGTATAAAGTGGACTACGCATATGGTGGGGTTAATGCAACAAACGTGAATGGACATGTCAGACCTTTTTTCAGGCCTACCTAAATAGATCTATTTACCTATACAGTGTGTTTTTTTTAAGTGGGACAGTATGGGGAAATCCTAAAGTATAAGAGATACAGGGAAACTGTCTTAGGAAACATTAAGTACTTTTTTGTGAAAAAAAAATTGGTATAGTCAAAATTTTGGTCAAGTGTGAGTTGTCCCTAAAAATGATTAATTTTGATGAAATTTTTTTTTGATGCACATCTACTCAGTTTCATGAGGGGATCATTTTATTGTATGGGAAGAAAAAAATCGGGACAGCAGAAGTTAGGTAAATTTAATAAAATAATTTTACATTAAAGTAAATGTTCAAAGTGGCCTCCCTCTTGTCGAATGCAGGCACGAGCGCGTTTCAGAACACCTCTGGTTGCTTTAGACAAGGCGTTGTGATGTATGTTGTTCAAATGATAATGCACTGCGTCTTTTAACTCTTGTACCGAGTTGTAAGTATCTGCATAAATTCGACCTTTAAGGTACCTCCAAATGAAAAAATCCAACGGTGTTAAATCTGGTGAACGTGGTGGCCATTTAATAGGGCCATTTGTGCCCATCCAGCGATCAAGAAAATGTTCATTTAAAAACTGTTTAGTATCGATACTATTGTGGGCAGGGGCGCCGTCTTGTTGGTAGATGATATTATTCAAATTATTTAATGGAATTGCCATATCTACTAAATCCACAGCCATGTTTAATATTTCCTGATATTTTTGACTATTCAATGTTCCATGGTAAATTTTAATGGCAAAGATTTTATTATCTAATATTGCACACCAACAATTAAAGGAAAAGCGGACCTGGTTATGGGTAGCCGTAGTTCGGAAGGGGTTTGTACGTGCCCAAAAATGATTATTTTTTCTATTGTACATGCCATTGTTTGAAAAATTGCATTCATCTGTCCAAATAATCCGGCTTGGAAAAGACGGGTTTCTAATCGAGCATGCTACAAACCACTGGCAAAATGCTAATCTCCGGTCAGTGTCTCCTGGAAGCAATGCTTGTACAAGATGACCTTCTATGTAACACTTGTACTTGTAAGCCTTCAATACCTTTCGTACTGTAGATTTATGCACACCGATATTGTTAGCAGCTTCCCTCAATGAGGCTTTTGGGTAGGCTTCAAAATATCCTAAGATTGCGATAGTTGTAAATTCATTTATTACTGTGGCTCGTCTCTTCCGTTTTGGTGTAAAACAGCCTTCCTTTCTTAAATTTTTCACCAGTTTGTCAAAAATTTTGCGGTACGGTTGATCGCGGTCCGGATAACGTTCCCGATACCACTGTAACGCATTCACAGAGCTACGATAATTTACAAAATACGCTTCAATTAAATCTACTTTATGCGAGTTTGGTAATTCCATGACGAAAACTTAACATAATGTAAACTTTAAACAATGAAATATCAAGTAAAATACTGTTTGTTTCAAGAAGTTCCAAATTTAAATTTGTTTTTTTTTTTAATTAGATTTGTAAGGTAAGGTGCTCGCGTAAAAATACCTTAAAGTATTTTAATCCTTTTTAAACCAAATAAAGTGTTCCAAATTCAAATGTAAAACTGGAATAGGCAATATTTTTTTTAATAAAAACCTTGCAGTGGGCAGTGGTAGGCAATTTACACGGGTTGTAATAATGAAAACGATTTTCTTAAATTTGACTAACTTCTGCTGTCCCGATTTTTTTCTTCCCATACAATAAAATGATCCCCTCATGAAACTGAGTAGATGTGCGTCAAAAAATAATTTCATCAAAATTAATCATTTTTAGGGACAACTCACACTTGACCAAAACTTTGACTATACCAATTTTTTTTTCACAAAAAAGTACTTAATGTTTCCTAAGACAGTTTCCCTGTATCTCTTATACTTTAGGATTTCCCCATACTGTCCCACTTAAAAAAAACACACTGTATAACCTACTTATGTGAAGCACGTGAATGAACGTGCAGGACTTTTATTCAGACCTACCTTAATAATCTAGTACCTATGAAACGCACGTGGATGAACGTGCGGTACTTTGAATCAAGCCTACTTGAATGTATCAAGTACCTGCGCAACGCACGTGAATAATGTGCGAAACTCTCATTCAGTTTTAACGTAATATAATACCTAGCAATATTTTAGGAAAGTAATCAATAAACTTTGAATTTCATACGATTATGAGAATGAACGATATACATCATCATATATTTAAGAGCTTGGCTCTTGTACGTGTACGTAAAACGCCAATACTTTCATCTGTAGTCATGTATAGTATGGACAACTCAAATGAAATAAATCACAGATAATCAAATCAAATAAGACGTCAAAAAAGTGGTTTCAGTGGTCTCTGATTACATTTACTATTTTATTATTAAAGCTCATCAATTATCATTGTAATATTTTGTATGTTATGCCTAACAAATATCAGACGTTAATTCAATCGTTTAAGCAGAATTTTAATTTAATGGAGTGCAATACCTATTTCTATGAATTACCTACCTACATTTAACCTAATAGTAAACGTTGACGACATTTAACATGAAAGCTGGGTAACAGGCAAATCCCTTTTACTAAATGGCTGAATGCATCTTAGAAAAGTCCATTGTATGAATCTTTTTGAATTTATTATACTGAGCTAAACGTACAGTTAGTTAAAAGAATGTAGTAACTATAATAAACATAAGAAGAGAAATTAGAGGAATTAAACAACATATTTCAATTATCCGTACAGTTAGTTAAAATAATATAGTAACAATAATAAACATAAGAAGAATAAATAAAGGTATTAAACATTATAGTTAATATTATTCGTTATCATGTTATGTCCTGAGATCAGTGACAAAAGGGCAAAATTAGGTTTGTTAAATTCATGTATCCAGTTTTAACTTTCTGCGACTACTGCAGAGTGCAAATTGAGGTTCGTAAGGGACTTGCATAATAAAAATTTTGCAAAACCACATACTTATTACTGCTTATTTACATTAGTTAAATATTGGTGAAACTGGTTCAGTAATTATTTTATTTTACAATTCATTGGTTAAGGCCCTGATTTTTCTAGTAAAAATAGGATAATGACGACACTATGTTTAGCTTGCTTTCATCGCTACTAAACTAGTTATTTATTATTATAATATAAGTATTTCACACATATATATATATGTATATAGTACCAGACCACTAAGACTGATTTATTATCACATTGGATAATGTTACGAATCCAGCAATACAAGATCATTTTAATCAATTAATTGAAACATCGATACAAATATGATAGTTAAATTATGATTAATAAACTTGTATAATAAAAATATCTTAGCGCGGCTAAATAATCGTGACAATGTAAAATTAACGCAACATAAATTGCCTATATGTTTTAAAAATCAAAGTCAATAATATACTTACAAAAGAATAAGTTTGCGTTACATTAGCATTGCCTTATTGCACTTTTAGACAATTATCCGTAGATAACATTAAAACGTATATCACTATACTAACTAGGTAACTAACCACAGTGGAACACTTCGAAGTTCAACTTAACGGTAGATAACATTAAAACGTATATCACTATACTTATTAGATAACTAACCACAGTAGAACACTTCGAAGTTCAACTTAAAATAAATGAAACCAAATTAAATAAATTAAAACAACTCCGCGCCTGAAAAAATATATTTTAATCCAAAATGTTACTCTTTTCTTAACGCGTCAAGTTGTATATTAGCAAACGTTAATCAAACAAAAGTTACTTACTTCATAATATAATCATTTATTTCTTGCAATACTTAATAGATAGTTAATAATATTTGATTCTTAAACTTATACTTTTAAAACGTAAATAAACAATTACGTAATTGTCATTATAATATTTAGGTAATCACATATGTTGAAAATAACAAGACTAAATTATTCACTTTTCTAAAGAAAGTGTTACAAGTTTCAGACTGACGACCCAGGAGCGTCCAGGTGAAAGGGCCAGGGTTTGGTATTTCTTTACCACCCAGGAGTGCCTAGGTGAGAGGGTCGGGGTGTAGAACACTTCCGACCCAGGAGCGCCAAAGTGAGATGGCTAGGGTTATGATATTCTTCTTCTTCAAAAAAGGCATCATCTTCACCTACATCTTCTCTGACGCTACGCTCTCGAAAGAATGATAATGGTCGTCACGGCATGTGTAGTGGTGTGGTTCAGAACGCCACGCCACTCTGCACGATTCTCCGCTGTCGTTATGTATTCAACTACGTTGTGAGTGTTAATAAAATTGGTTTGTATCAATCATGTGGTTATACATGTGGTGTTGTGCGATATTCATGTGAAAGTGATAAGTATTATGTTATTTGTATGTATTTTATGTTATAAAGTTTCCTTCTAATTTGAATTTTAAAATGCATTAAACAGTCTAATAATATTTTATTCAATAACGTAAACAATAATTGCGCTTACAAATTAACTACTGGTTTGATCTTTGCTGCTGTATAGAAATGTATCAAACTTAATCACTATTGTTATTATTTAACCTTGATGATGAAGTCTTCTTAATTAAATATCATGTAAAATAACTATTGGTTTGATATTTGCTGTATTGATATATCAAACTCAATCAATTATTCAATCATTTTAACGACTGTGTTACACCTTATTGGTATTACTTAAGCTTGATGATGAAGTCATGGTAATTAAATATTATGAAGAAGAATTATTATTTTGATCTTTGCTGTATTGATATATCAAACTCCATTACTATTCAATAATTTTAACTGTTCTGATATATCTTATTCGTAATACTCAAACTTGATGATAAAGTCCTAATAATTATATATTATGAAGTCGATAAGCAATATATTATGAAGTTAAGAAGTCGGTAGAATAATCATTTATTTCCTTTGTTGTTTACACTGAATGAAATAAACTTTTACTACTTTTACAATGAGCACTTATGCACAAAGGCCAACTTAATCATAAAGATAATGAGTAATCAACTCTTTGTGAACTTCTTGTGAAGTTCTATATTTTATTATCGATGATAGTTCATTTTACATTGTACAATCATTTATAATAATATACTACATTGATGTGTAACTGATAGTCAAGAGTTAACATCACCATGAGTAAAATAAAAACATTATTTCATTAATTTATTACAAGAGAAAATGTATTAAATCCGATGTGTTAAGATTCAAAACTCTAATTATGTTATTAATATGGGTATTTAAACAGTTTGTATTCATTACCTTTTATTGTGAGAATTGATCTGTAAATTATCTTATTTGAACTATTATTATTATCTTTCTTATCGATCGTTCTAAACTTTATTATCGATGATAATTCATTTTACATTGTATAATCATTTATAATAATATACTACAATTATGTGAAACTGACAGTCAAGTGTTGACATGTTCATGAGTAATATAAAAACATTATTTCATTAACTTATTATAAGAGAAAATGTATTAAATTCGATGTGTTAAGATCCCAAACTCTAATTATGTTATTAATATGGGTATTTAAACAGTTTGTTTTCATTACCTTTTTATTGTCAGAATTTATCTGTAAATTATTTTATTTGAGCTATTATTTCATTATGTTTTGGCGAAGGGTCTCGCCTCGATTAGGATGGCCGAGCTGTAAGCATTATTATTGATAAATACTTTAACTTGTAAGGATAACTACTTTTTATTTAACATCATCTTAAAAGACTGTCAATTGACTATTCCTTGTTGCTCGTTCCCGCCATTTTGATGTTATAAAATGACGGGTATACAGCTGCGGCCGCCATTCGGATCTTGACCAGATTGTTGTAAAGACGTCTTGAAAATATTATTGTCATATAGTGTAATTTATTCATATTTAAACCTTGTAACAAACGAATACAAGTGTAAATACTGGTAAAGTACTGGTTTATTTTATAATCCTAGTGATATCCCCTACATCAGTATTTAAAACATAAAGATATAGGAATAATTAACTTATAAAAGCAGGATTAATCCTTTATGTCCATTTTCGTAACGTTATGATACGCATTAGCTCTGCGCTTTTACACATTTAAATGCACTTATTAAAATAAATTTCTTTTCAACGCGATCTTTGACTGCATTCATGATGTTGACAGTTATTTCAAACAAATTCCAATGTCAGTGATTTTAAATTTGAAATTCTGAGAGTATTCATTCTTCTAAGGCATAGACAACAGTAGAAGTATAAAAGCAGATATACACTATATTACCAAGCAGTTTGTGGTCCTTAAAAATATAAGGTAAACCTAAAATATAATTTAACAATTATAATTATTTGAACGGGTGCTGACGGCGGCCCGTTACACACTACCCCCAAATTTTGCGAATATAGACACATCTGGGTCATGGAAAGCAAAATTTCAATAACTATAAAATTTTTAAGTACCTACTTATGAAGACAAGAAAAAAGCTTTATGAATTCATCAGACAAAAGATGTATATATACTAGTTTTTTTTTAAATATACTTTAAAAAAAAAAAGTTGTTTGAATTCATCAGACACACGGTGTATACTACCCCCCAAATTTGCATGAACGCAATCAAGTAATGAAAGCAAATATTAAACTGAATAAAACATAACCGATTGATTGAGGAAGAGAAAAAGAGAAACAGGCTTATGCTACTACCACACTACCCCCAAATTTTTTTAAATTTTAAACATAAATAGATTGGTAGCTAAGATTTTGTAAAAACAATAAATTTTTAATGAGAGATCTAAGTTCATTGGGATCTTTCCATTTAGCGTAGAGGTTTTTTTTTATAATGCTCTTATGTGGTGTGTATTTTAACCAAACCAAGAGTGCTAACGTATATAAAGTCAAGTTTCCAAGTTCTCATATGTATGGCATGAACTTTTACAAGCCTCCACAGATAATCCTCACTCCAACAAAGGAACCCCGGGTTGTGAATCCAGAATCAACTCTAGCCGTATATGCAAGGACACTTCCGACCTCATCCTGCTTTGCTTATCGGATAGGGAAAGGAAATCAATGCAGCCCTTGTAAAGTGAGACTTCTCCAGGGTGGGTTCCTATCGTTAAATGTTCAATTACCAACACTAAAACTTAGGCTTCACTAGAATACGGACCACTCTCAGCCGGGAGTATGTTCGACAATTACATGGTGTCTTCATTAGGCTATCTTAGCCATGTCATCTAGTCTTGACCAGATGTCATAAAACAATAGCTATTAGGCCTTATTATTTATTAGCCTTTATAAGCTTTATTTAGCTTATATTGATGGTTGATCAATATGTGACCGACCCATAATTTTTAAATATTACTTATTTAATATTCATATTCGTGTTATTATTTAAAACAATTGAAGTTTCTCCTACTTTAATTGACATCACGTAATTGTTGATGTGTAGATTTAACAGGGGGGTATCACACACCTGCTGGTAGTGTTAGCTTCTTGTGGAGTAGAACCCACTTTGGATAACAGTTAGGAAAACTGCAACCTGTCAGCTTGAGATGACACTAACTAATAGCAATATCCAAAATGTTCCTTGTACCGTTAAGTGTAATAGTGAGATGACAATGAACTTTAATGTTTATATCTTAAGTCCAATTCCATTGTAGGCTCTACACACTGTCAGGTCTCAGTCGTAGTCGGTGACTCCACTGGTATTATGACGCTCTCTCACAGTCAGTTATAACTTATAAATGTTATTTTACATATCTTTTTTATACAATGTTTTATAACCACTGTGTAAGTGCTCCACCACACCAGTTAGTCTCTCTCAGTTTTAATTCATGCATCACACAATCATCGTTCCTCACCATATTCATCACTCGCTCATACATTCGTCCAAAACAATGGAACAACACGTCTCGATATAAACTTCGTAAAATGGGCCTTAACGAAACCCAATTAAAATTGTAAAAGAAAAGACTTAATTTTTTTTACAAATTCTATTTAGTGTAATTAATTTGTACAAAACCCCAACTTTGTTAATACTAATAACGTATTATAGCACATTTAAAAATAATTTAATTTCAAAATTATTTTATTTTATTTTATTTCTGAAGACTTGTTTTCTGCTGACGGTACCTACATAGTAATTTAACCTACAATATTTCTCAAGGTTACCGTAGGCGTAGAATGCCCATGGAAGCTTTGTATAATTATTCTTAGCATGTAGGTTTTTGGAACTATTTTAAAATGCTGGAAAAAGTTCTATGTTCCTATGACATAAGTCAATCGGACATCAGTTTATCAATAAAATGAAAATATGTTTATATTCGTTTAGGTTGTAATATCTCAATTGCCATTCTTGTAAAATAGAAATAAATATGCATAATAGGTATATATATAAGGTTTTTTTATAAGAAAATTTTAGATTTATATTTATTTTTAGTAGTTTTAATTTTTGTTTTAGCTTTATATTTAAGTAGTTAAGTTTTTAGTGTTAGTTTTGTGCAATAAAGGGATTCATTTTGGTATACTCGTATATATAAATATACCACACACACCTTTTTGTATAAATGTGGTAAGTATCAGAATTCTGTTTTAGTAATTCTTAAAACTTATACCACAGACACCTTTTTGTATGAATGTGGTAAGAATGAGATTTTTTCTCATTCTTAAAATATGCAGACACCATTTATTGTATGAATGTGATAAGTATAAGACCCCTTCTGGTTCTAATAATGTGCACAGACACCTTTTTGTATGAATGTGATTAGAATCATAGTTTATTATTTACGATTCATAGATGGAATGGTCGCCGGAAGATGCTGGATGCGGGTCGCTTCCAACCGGTACGTGTGGAGGTCCAAGGGGGAGGCCTATGTTCAGCAGTGGACGTCTTATGGCTGAGATGATGATGATGATGATGATAGATGGAATAAATAAAATATATACGTAATACCTAGCCTAATTAAAATTGGTTGATGGAAAGACATGGCTGTGCTTTGCTTCGCCAAGTATTTATAGGTTATCTACAGGATAAAATTAAATAAAAGGACATTTTTAGTAGGTCGTATCGTAGAAGTACGATCAACATAGAGACTTGTAAGCGTAAAATATAAGTATTATTATTTAGAAACATGATTCATTTTGGTTAGGCAGGTAGATATGTACCTAGTACCTATACCAGTTTATTCAATATATTAATAAGGTGTCTTTTTACAGGTTAAAGAAGGGAATATTTTGCAAGTGACCTACCAGAATACCTAGACCTTGAAAACCATTGGGTAGGACCTCCTCAGATTACCGACGTCAAGATAGACTTGAAGTAAATCAACTGTAAAATGTATCCGCGTACTAGCTACTATTAAATTACACGATAATACCATTTTATTTTGCTTGATTTAGTAGTTAAAAATTAGAGGTAGTTAACGTTTAGGTTCTGACCTAGGTAATCAGAATTTAGTGAAATATCTGCCAACAAAATTGTTCTTAAGTAAAGACTTAAAGACAGAACAGGACAAGTCATCGGTCTCTAGCAAAATAACCTACCTTTGAATAACCTATCCTATGGCAACCGTAATAATAATTATTGAACTGACAGCTTTGTAAAAACAATATACATCTACTATATAATAACTCTATTAAATACTGACCGGTCATTCTACTGTAAACTAAAAGTACTGTAAGCTTTCTATAATTAATAAGTACTACTAGAGCAATAAGGCAAAGTCTATTATAAGAAGCACAGCATACAAAATAAGCAATCAGTTCAAGAATAAAAAACCGGCCAAGAGCGCGTCGGGCCACGCTCAGTGTAGGGTTCCGTAGTTTTCCGTCCGTCACAGTAAGTGTCCCCACTTAAGAGTTAAAATAACACCGCCATCAGGATATGATATGAGCGTTCCACGTACATCGACATCTATCGGCAAATTAAGTAAACTATTGCGCGCGAACTTAAAGTATGGAAGATGATTTTTATGGGATAATTCTTTATTGCGTGAGCCGATTTTCACCGTTTTTACTTTATTTGAAAGCACGTCATTTCATTGTGATTTTGTAGAAATTACAGGTACAATAAACGCCTGCTTATACGGTTAAATTACAAACTTAGTTCAGAAATTATATTGTAATTTTTTTTCAAAAACTATTCAACCTATCAAGTTCAAAATAATTTTCCTAGAAAGTTTTTATAAAGTTCTACTTATGAGATTTTTTTCATATTTTTAAAACTTATGGTTCAAAAGTTAGAGGGGGAGGGACACATTTTTTTTTTACTTCTGGAACGATTATTTCCGAAAATATTAACATTATCAAAAAATGATTTTAGTAAACCCCTATTCATTTTTAAATACCTATCCAACAATATATCACACGTTAGGGTTGAAATGAAAAAAAAATCACTCCCCACTTTATGTATAGGGGAGGTAACCTAATAAACCATTTTTTTCCACTTTTTATTTTAGCAATTTGTCGGCGTGATTGATATACATATTAGTACAAAATTTCAGCTTTCTAGTGCATCCGGTCACTGAGATTATCCGCGGATAGACGGACGGACGGACGGACGGGCAGACATGGCGAAACTATAAGGGTTCCTAGTTGACTACGGAACCCTAAAAAATGCGTGAGTGTCGTGGAACACTCGGTTGGGACGAAGTAATGTTATTTAATTTTATTTAATTTTTGACTTTTTTATTTTTTGTGGTTTTAATGTTTTTTGTGGCATTTTTGAAATTTGGAAATTAATTCGAATCGAGTTTTTTAAAATTTTTGATTTTTTTTTATTTTTAGATTTTTTTGTTTTTTTTTTATTTTTTTGAAATTTTTGAACTTTTTGGTTTTTTTTTTTAATTTTTTGACTTTTTTGACTTTTTGTTACTTTGTCACTTCACTACAATTTATTGTAATTTTTTTTCTTTCATTTCACATGTTTCTCAATCTTTGCGTCGCGTTTTCGTAACGTGACGCTTTTTTGTGACGGTCACGTGACCTTTTTTCGCCTAGCCCCCCATCCTCGAACCGTCCGATAAGGAACTTCATTCCAAAACACTTGGCCTAAATTTTGAAGGAATATATGAACTTTAAACACTTCACTTTATACACGGTGGAAGTCCACGAGGGCCCTTTACGAAATGGGAGTTAGCACTATATTTCCCCCATAGAAACTATGTAGATGTGTGAAACCGTGTCTAACTTATAGCCTTTTAAACATTCACACAAAAAAACTATTTTGTGCTAAACCTTAAGCAGATACAATAGGGTCGTTACCATAAAAGTAGTGAATTTGGTTTAATTTTTTTTTAATTATGATTTTAACTATTACAAATCTACTCAAACGATTCAATACTTCCGGGAAGATCCGTTGTCACCTGCCACCTTGTATGTCTGCCTCAGCAAACTTCATGATTTCAAGTTTATCATAGTCAACCCGCAATAATGAAGTTGCCGTATAAGTGTTTTTTTTTGCATTAATAATGTTGACGTGTGAGTGAAGGTTTAAATTAGGAAATTTACATACAGGGTCTCGAGCACTGGACAAAACCGAAACGTACATTTATATTAGGGTATTTCGAACCAATCAAACATCCTAACAATCGATGCAGTGTATTTTTTTATTTCATACCATGACGTTGGCAAACAAGCATACGGCCCGCCTGATGGTAAGCAGATACCGCAGCCCATGGACGCCTGCAAACCCAGAGGACTTATATGCGCGTTGCCTACCCTTTAAGAACCTATACACTCCTTTTTTGAAGAACCTAATACGAAGAAATTGACAATTTACGATTTCTTAGTTTGACTTTAGAGCAGCCTGTATGTTATTTAAAAAGTCATGAGAATATATATACATCCTCTTTGAACAGTATGAAACCTCCTTTACCTTATTTGGTCATCTTTTTTATTCATGACACTTATTACAAATTTAACAAATGTCTTATGTGACAAATAGTTAGGGAGCTGGCGAGCATTTCGGTATATGATTTGCACACGTTTCACGTCGAGGTGGATTGCAGTTTAAATCATTACGAATTGATTTTGTCCAATTAATTAAGCTCAAACTCAAACATTTATTCAGTAAGTAGGCCACAAGGGCACTTTTACACGTCAAAGTAAAAGTGAGAAAAAAAAATCAAACTACACCGGTTCTAACCCTACACGTCTGACCCGAGAAGAATTATGTCCGGCAAGAAACTCGGCGGGACTTATTTTTTCAAAACAACAGTACTTACATCAAAACTAAACAATACATATAAGTGCGTTGTTCTAACAGAAAACATATCAAACCAAGGTTAGATTAACCAACAATAGGTTATAGTTTAAGAAAAATACCAAAGAAAAAAGATGAGTCCAAATCTGACTATTGAAAATGAATTACATACAAGTTTGATATACTTTCTTACCTGAACTGTGTCTCCTAAATACATTTCCAAATTATAATAATCCATCATCAACAGTTAGAAACAAAATAATTTTGAATTTAAATAAAAAAAAAAGGAAGTGATTCTAGCATACAATAAACATACTATTTCTAAATTATCCTTGTCGCTGCGTTTTCGCGTTACAGCGGATTGAAGTTGCTTAAAAAAATCGGGGTATTAAATCATTTGCACATGTATGCCTCTGGAGTTCATGGTCACAATCATCTTGGAAACGAAGAAAATCGAAGAGGCAGACATTCAGGACTCTGCATTATCATGGGACGGAGTTGTAAATATGTTAAAAAAAAAAGCTCTACTAAGTCATTTGCACGCGGTTCTCATTGCGCCCATTCGATTCACTATGACTCCGTGGATTCGAAAAAAATGTGGCAGACACTTTGCTCACTGATTTTCAGCTGTATAACTGTTTGAAATTCACGGAATCAAGGGACAGCGGGTATTGCATGGGATTATTGTTACTTTAACGATTATTTTAACGGTAACGATTAAACTTCTGGAGCTGAAATCTATGCAATCATATTTTTTCTCAATACCAACCAGAAACGAAATGCGCTTGTAACGTTTATTAGAAAGTAATTTTTTTAAATTGCATGCTTGAATGTCATCTGAATAAAATGAAGAGGCGTTTGTTTTACACATGCTGTGTTTTCTCTTTTAGTCATTTTTAGATTTAAATGCACAAAAGCACGTGCCTTTAACGTAGATGAACTTTGGAACTACAATACCACTTGTCAATGACATACTCCGGTAGTGCGTTTCGGAACATTTAAAAAAAAAAACAAGAATGAAGGCGGGATGTGGTCTTGTCTGTAGCATTTTGATCAATTCAATTTATACCTGCTTGGTTTGGCGCGAGCGTCGGGTAAAAAAAAAACAAATGGTCTGCCTTTGGAATATCAGAGGCCTGAACGTCTGCCTCATCGATTTTCTTGGTTTTCATAAGAAATTCAAACATCAGTCCAAGAGGCAGACGTGTGCGCGTAATATAGCACAACTTTTTTTTTTTACAATTTTGGAGCACTGTCAATAGACAACGCAGAGGCAACATGTTAGCAGACTATTTTTACGTGGTTCTTCTCATTGTTTTTGATCGAACAATTCAAATCTGGCAAGTGTGCACTTCATATACAGTTTTTTTAATCATAAAAATAAATTAAAAAATTGAATACTATAAAAGTTAGAGCCCTGGATGTCTGCCTTTTCGATTCTTTGTGTTTCCAGGATGACTGTGATCATCAGCCCCAGAAGCAGACGTGTGCGCATAATATAGCACACCTTTTTTTTAACATTTTTGAAACGCTGTAAATTTACAACGCAGCGCCACCATGGTGGCAGACAAGGTCCTTGATGTTTCTTAGGGTATAAATATCACTATTAATAACGTCTGCCTTGTGTGCTAATCATATAGAAATTTTGCTCGCCAGCTCCCTAACTAAAAGTGTATGATGGCAACTGCCAATATCAACACTCACATACAAGCATATTGCGTTGCTCTGACGTGTCACTAATATGTTTCTGTCAAAATTTGTTTCTTTTTGTTGCCGAATATTAAAAATAACTATTGATAGTAGATTAATTTTTGCAACTCTTGTTCTAATTAAAAAACATATACCTACGTGTTAGAGCATTTCTAAGAAGTAACCCTATGTGTGATTTAAGGTTCTGTCCAATAGCCAAGGATATACTAAATTTATATTTGAAGTTTTTTTATTATTATTATATCTCGTAGGTTTTAAGCATTTTAAGGACAGGAGAGGTGTTCCACTATGCTATCCATTTCAACAACAACAAACTGTGGCTAAAAGCCACCTTTTTGACTCACAAAGGTAAATACAAGGAACTGGCGATAAAAACATCCTAAGTAGGTACGCTGAGTATCGAACACGTGCAGGTCACGGCAATCAAACTGTCACGATCTCTACGATCCAAAGCCCTAGTCTAATTTAATCTAAGTTATCGCCAGTTACCTTATATCCTTGCATTTGAATCTTCGTGAATTGGCCAGTGATCGTCTATTCCTCTACGTTGTGTTCTAAAGTAACCAGGGTCAACACAGTAAAGAAAGCTCGTCCGCGCTCCGCCCGTTCTCCATCATGCTTCCTCATCGACCTCCTGTTTTTTAAAGATTGTATGACCAAACGGCCATTAAGTATCTCTAGACCTATATGGGAATATTTTCATGAAGATTGTCTTTGTACGATGTCAGTTAGTCCGAGTAAGTATAGAACAATGAGCTTAAAGTAGGGAGGGTATGGTCAGTGTGTCGGATTGTCTTTACTCAGTCTTTTTAGCTATTTGTATGTCATAAAACCTAAAATTGATGGGCCCAGTAGATGAATACCTATTTCATTGATATCAAATGCTGTTATTATTAAATAAGTATATATAGGTCACATCTAAGTATCATCCTTATACTATCGCTGTCTATATATAGTTCTCTTGCCTAGTTACAAAGTCTGAAATACCGGATTCGCAGAAAGTCCACTCTCGCACTCAAAGGTCAGTAAGGAATGAAGTTAGGGACACAGGGAGGGCCTTTAACATTAGATACACACAAACACATCAAATAAAATAACTTTGGTAAGGCGAGACATTATAGTATTTAAAACATAAAGATATAGGAATACTTAACTTATAAAAGCAGGATTAATCCTTTATGTCAATTTTCGTAACGTTATGATACGCATTAGCTCTGCGCTTTTACACATTTAAATGCACTTATTAAAATAAATTTCTTTTCAACGCGATCATTGACTGCATTCATGATGTTGACAGTTATTTCAAACAAATTCCAATGTCAGTGATTTTAAATTTTAAATTCTGAGAGTATTCATTCTTCGAAGGCATAGACAACAGTAGAAGTATAAAAGCAGATATACACTATATTACCAAGCAGTCCTTAAAAATATAAGGTAAACCTAAAATATAATTTAACAATTATAATTATTTGAACGGGTGCTGACGGCGGCCCGTTACAGTACCTATAACAAAAATTGTGTTGATCTTTTTAAGGACATAATTGGTTTAGTATCGCGACTTGCGAATTTGTATAGGACACGTCAGCCGGCCGGCCCTCCATTCAAAACCTTTTTTTTTCGCGCGAATTTTTTTTTCAAATTAGTTTTTCATAATAAGAAAACGACACCAATTATACCCTTAAACGGATCACCAGCAGTTTTGTTACAGTTTGTAAATGCAAACTTATACTATTTGACATTAAAATTATATAATTTTGTTATCAAGCGTAGTAACATTGGTGTGAACGAGACTCACACGCGCGAATGATATCAAAATGATATCATTTTGACATTAATTGTTAAGTTAAAAGATACCTCTATGGGTTGATACTCGTAATATACAATGCGTGCGTATATTGATCGTGTCAAATTTTCCAGTCGTGTTTTACAATACTATTACAATAAAATCTGTCCTATTAGTGGATACGACCAACATTATTCGAGTATAAATATTGAAAACTGATAAAAGCTTGCTGAGTTTTAAAATTTTCCTAACTTTGTATAATTTTGCCGGCATAGCGAAAACAACGAAAGAAGATTGTGAGTGTTTTTCAGATTTATCATCTATTAGTGACATTATTCTCATTTGTGACGTTTTTGAGTAAAAGGTACCTCAGTGTCGGTTGTCGATAACGCGATACTGTTATGAAAATTAATTTAGAAATGAACCTTATCAACAGTGATCGGAATAGGTAGTGCCATTTCGGGTGAATGACCTTAGACATTGTAAATAATATGGATAAGACTTGAGATTCTTCGACTCGTATTAATTCTCACAGAAAATTTTCTTCAAAACGCAAAAGTAAAAAAAATGTCACTATAAATACATCATTTATTTAAATTTTACTTTCGTGTAACAGTTACAATTAACAATAATACAACCATAAAATAAAACACGAAACATCAACATCATTATATTAAATTAACATAATTAAATTAATACTTTCTTTGAAATTATAGTAGCAAACCATATTTTTTATCAATACTGTCAATCTATCTATTTCTTTTGACGTCCGATATCTAACTGAAACCACATTTTTCATACTTTTCAAACCAAACACAAACTTTAAAATTTTCATATCAAATCCCGGGGTTAAAAACTATATCCATACTAAGCTTACACACCGAAGTCCCGCGAAATGGCACTACCAATTCCGATCACTGCTTATCAACAACCGATACCAACAATGAGATACGTTTTATTTGAAAAGATCACATTTAGTTATGCCTAATATATATGCCTATAATTATTTATGCCTAAATAATGATCTCATAGCAAGGTAAACTTTCACCAAACCCATATGATTGATGTATATAAAAAAATAATCATCATATAATGTTTAGTGAGTTTAGTTCTAAGTTATAGAATAACTAACTTGGCAATACAGAGAGGTAACTCGGCCAGCGTCATGGGTTCCCTGCCTCAGAGGGACCTCTCAGAGGGAGTTTTCTTTTTATAACTGGGATTTTAGGAAGTTTTTTATATTTTATAGTTGTATTTATTTAGTTTTAATTTTGTTAATTTTAATATTAATTTAGTTTTATAATTAACTTTTATTTCGTGTTCAATAAACCACTTTTCACCCCCACTTAGAATATAATATAACTGCAATTACAAATTATATTGCAATTATTAAGCACATAGATGCCAGATGCACATACTTGCTTTAGAAATATAAGACAATACTGGATTGATCCCACTGGTATTGGAAATTCGGCACTTAGACAACAAATTGTTATTTATTTCATGCCTGAGAGACAGTTGAGAGAAAAAGATTGCGTCAAAAAAATCTCCTGTCAAATCCCAGCAGATGTCGTACAGAACAAATGGGTTTTCTTAAAGTCTGAGAGGTAACTACAAAGTGTTTGATATACTCGTACAAAGTGTTTGATATATGTAATTAGTAGTTTATGTAACTGTTACGTAATAAGGGTCCTTAAAATACGAGTGTGGTTTAATAAGATCACACGAGTGTTTTATTGCCTAATTACGTACAGTTGCATACACTGCTTTATCTACACACATATTATAAATCCTAAATGAAGTGTTCGGAAACTGTGACCGCCATTGCAACGCCATCGCCATGACCAACTCGATTGGGCGCGTGCCGGCGGTTGGAGAGGAGGGCAGATCCTCATTACGTTACCGTAGGTTATGAATTTTCATACGTTTTACCACACTGTCACAGATAATACACTGATGTTACGTTACTGGTTGCAATAATAGTGGTAATTACATCGGTTTCCGAACGCGAAATAGAGGATTTATGATAATGGTGTAGATAAAAATATTTACAAGCCAAAAGCTGCTCAACGTGGAAGTTAATGGGGCGATATTAATTTAAAAACCGGCCAAGTGCGTGTCGGACCGCGCATAGGAGGGTTCCGTACCTTCAATGTAATAAGAACCAAACTAAAGACTGTATTGACAAATATAAGGACAACTGCAACAAGCCGTCATTCTTGTTTTATTTGCTTTAACCCTTATTAGTACAAGGGGATATTATTTCCCACTTTGCCTATTCATATAAAATTGATGTAATTTTTTAAATGGTAACACTTAACAAAGCTTACAATACAGTTTTACAGTTTTGGTAAATATTAGATTCATTTTTCTGGCAACACTTTTTAATCAAACTTCATCTGTCAGCAAACGTCAGTGTCAAAGACAAAAGTGGTGCCAAATTCGTAAAAACGGTGTTCGTCGGCGAAGTACGACCGGATTCATAAGAAAAAAATCAGGTAAGAGGATTTTGATATCAGTTATGTAAAATTAGGTATATTGTTTGTTATTTAGCATATAAAATAGTGTTTGAAACTATCGCTTTGTCCAACAAATGACTCTTGAAGTTGTAGAGTGCAAGTGGGAAAATAATTCCCTTTGTTCATTTAAGACATCAATGAAATCACATTTCAAATTTTACTTATATGTTTTTTAGTAAAATATACAGCACAATTACATATTTTCATGATTATTCTGATAATAAAAACATTTATCGATATTATTTTTTTAATTTTTAGCGCATATTTTCTGTGAATTTAGTCTTTGACAAGTCTACAAGACTACAAGAGTATGGTATAATAATGTTATGCTGATTTATAATACTTATTATGAAATCTTTTTAGACTCACCATATAATGCCTAAGCATAAGATAACTAATTAAGGTTAGAGAATGAATAGATACTTAAAAACCAAAATCTCTGTAAGAAATTCCTTTTGCTACTCTCTGACATCGTTTAAATATGTTTTTTAAGAATTATAATTTGTGATAGATGTGTGTTAATTTATAAATAAATGGCTCAAGTCATACTACGGTTTTTTCTTCGGTGCTTTTTAAGCGTGGTTTCTTTCGTCTGGCGACCGTGACAGGACAAAACTGGCTGCTGCTATTGAAGTGACAGGTATAGATCTAGCCAGTCCTCTTTTTCTACGGTTGGGGGGGAAGGTGTGGATAGTTTTATTCACGTGTGCAGTTTATCGCGCAGTGCATCTAGAGTTGACTAAATCGCTGACGACAGAAGCCTTTCTCATGGCCATACGAAGATATATCGCAAGACGTGGAAGAGTCGACACAATTTACACGGATAATGGTACAAACTTCCATGGCGCTGATAATCTTCTGAAGAGTTTAGACTGGCAAGAGATTGCAACTTATTCCAGCGTGCGAAGCATTATGTGGAAATTCAGTCCTCCTGCCGCGCCATGGTGGGGTGGTTGGTGGGAGCGCTTGATACGTTCCCTCAAGGAACTCCTGAGGCGAAACTTGGGCCAGAAGACCGTGACTTATGAAGAAATGCTGATCTTGCTTATTGATTCTGAGGCTCTGATAAATCAGCGGCCTCTAACGTATATCGCGGACAATTCCGATAAGCTAAAGCCTATTACACCGGCCTGCTTCACACAAGGGCTTCCTTCAAGCGAAACTCCGGACCTGGACCAGCTCGACCTCGATTCCCTGAACAGGCGACTTAGGTATCTGCATAAGCTGAGGGAAGACTTAAGGGAACGGTTCAGAAACGAGTACTTGGGAATGCTCATTCAGAAGTGCAAGGAGAGGGACTCTAATTTAAGGGTAGGTGATGTGGTTTTGATAGAGACTGACGCAAAGCGTATTAAGTGGCCTTTCTTAAGTAAGTTCTTTTATTAAGTGGTCCTCCCTGGATTATAGAAACTTTCACCGGCAAAGATGGCAGTGCCAGAGTGGCCAAGGTGCGCACAGTCGACGGAGAATACACGCGAGCGTTTCAGCGCCTATACCCGCTCGAAGTACAGCCCGACCAAGAGTTTTGGGATTTGATCCCAAAAAGTGGGAGGATGTTAGAAACTCCTTTTGCTACTCTCTGACATCGTTTAAATATGTTTTTTTAAGAATTGTAATTTGTGATAGATGTATGTTACTTTGTAAATAAATGGCTCAAGTCATACTACGGTTTTTTCTTCGGTGCCTTTTAAGCGTAGTTTCTTTCAATATCAGTTGACAGTCACTTGAAAAGGTAAAATGCAACTTGTTTCGGACTCTAATTGTTACTTTTTTTTGTATTTTTAACTAAGTTTTAACCGTTATTTCCTCATTAAGTGTTTCAAGAAATAAATAATATTTAATTTTATAACATTTTTTCATAAGTATGAAAATAAGAGGCTCTATTACGTTACCAATGAATACTATGGTTCTACGAAAGTTAACGTTTTGTTTCTACATTAATATGGTTATACTTTTTTTGCTAATTATTCTCTTTTATATTTACTTCAATATTGAAAAAAAAGTGAAAATACAGAAAACACAATAAAAATTCATCAAGGGTAAAACCATTTTTCGCAATGTACACATTGAACAAGGGGAAATAATTTCCCACCGGAAATCACCCCCTTCCACTTACCCCCTTATTTTTTTACATATTTATTCTGAATCTAGATGCTAAACTTAACTATAAATCAACTCCATTTTCTCATTTGCAGAAAATTGATGCTCTGTCCTATTAAGGGTTAAAAACATAAATTATTTATTATGTTGTAGATGATATGATGTTAAATCAATTACTAGAATTATTTTTTCGGATCACTTTTGATTTCATAAACTGAGAGGCCATACACAGGAGCAACGGAAAATACTCTTGGACAAATACATACGAGAAAACGGTATGTCCATGAGAAAGATCGCTAAAATCGTGAGGGTGTGTGTTTCTGCGATTTAAATTGCATTAAAAAGTTTGGATAAGACTTCTCTTTTAATGACAAGTCGAAAAATCGTCGAAAAACTGGCTCGAATAATCGCAATACCGACTCAAAGATACATCGAAAAATCAAAAACTCACTCAGTGCTTCAATAAGATATGTGGAAAAAAGTAGAGAACTTCTGTAGGAATGGTTCAAAGGGCCAAGAATCGCAACGACTGTGTAGCCCTCGGAAGCAACGGAAGCCAAACCAACTCCAAAATAGGCTGCAAAAGTTAAACACCGTCTTCGAAATTTATATGACACAGTTTTACTTAAAAATGAACAAAGCATAATTCTAAGCGACGAAAACCCCTTCAAACTGGATTTTTTGTTCTACCGGGCCTGTAGTACTCTACTATTCGCAAAGGAGAACACCTGAATGAGAACAAAACGTCAATTTTTTCCGAAAAATTTGGATCTAAGACAATGTGTGGTAGGTAATATGCGAATGCAGTATGAAATAGATTTCACAGTGCATTGGCATATGTGACGATCGCCGTAGACGGCGTTCGTCACTACTTCCACGATGACTGCCAATCTTTACATAAAGAAGTGTGGACAAAATGAATTTTGTCACTGATTAGACGCCACAGGGGCTCAACTTTATTTTGGCCCGATTTGGCTAGTTGCCACTATGCCCCCTGCATCAGAGAGTGGATGGAAACCCACGACGTGCATCATGCTGCTAAGAATATGAATCTACCAAAGTACCCTCGATGGGACGAGGACGTGATGGGCAATCATGAAGAGAAAACCTTCGCCAAAGCTTCACGGAAGCGGATTCCGTAAAAAAATAAAAAAAACTTGGCTCAAGCGTCGAAACTGGTCACAGTAAACATTGTCCGAATCTGATGAGAAACGTCCGAAGCAAACGACGAAAAGTCTCCCGAAAGCAAAGGTTACAGGTGTCTTAGTCAACACTAAAACGTTTAAAAAGGCCTTCCAACCAAATGCCCAAAACATACTTACGCAAAATAATAAACTTTTAAAAAGTTATTACACATTTCTCTTGTCCTTATATATAATTGTCAATACACTCTTTAATACCGAAAGGTCGTATCTGATGCCTATGGAAGAAGTTTTTGGAGATAACTCAAAAATGTCTGATCCGATAATGTTCAAAATAATTTTCGTAGAAAGTATATGATAAGGCACATCGCCTCAAATATATTCATATATTTTGGACTTACGGTTCAAAAGTTACAGGGCGGGGGACACAATTTTTCTGACTTTCGAAGCGATTATTTCAGAAAATATTCACTTAATCACAAAATGGTCAAAAAAACCTAAATGTAATTTTTAAAGACCTATCGATTGATGTGTCACATGTTGATATTTGGTCAAATAACATTTTTTGAAATTTAGTTACATCAAAATACACATTATGTGTAAATTTTATTTAGATACGTCGTATAGTTTCCGAGTAAAATGGCTGTGACATACGGACGGACAGACAGACAGACAGACAGACATGACGAATCCATAAGGGTTCCGTTTTTTGCCATTTGGCTACGGAACCCTAAAAATATGCTAACGCTCTTAAACCTGTTTTACAGAATTTTGGTTGCTCTAATCTTATTAAATATTTAATTATATTTCAAATTATTCTCTACAATTAATTTAGTTACAATACATGTTACGTAAATTAAATTTAAATATAAAACACTAGTAAAAACTAAACTAAACTAAAAACTACTCAAAGAGCCCCCCTCGAGCTGTACCAGGTGCGAAGGTGCCCATCACACTGGCAGCGTTGCCACGTTGGATGGCGATGGACAACCTTTGCGCCAGGTAAGAACCCGCGCGTACATCACACCCCCTTTCGGCAATACGTCGCCCTAGATCCTTAACAAAGGCTATTGCCTCAGACCCCCAACACCCTGTCGTCTCGAAAGCAAGTGAATTTTTAAGGTTCTGTATATATTCTAATCTTATTTAAATCCTTTTTAAGGTTCCGTAGCCAAACGGGCAAAAGCGTAACCCTTATAGTTTCATCATGTACGTCTGTCCGTCCATCCGTATGTCACAACTATTTAACTCGTACACCAAAACGTCTCTTCATAAAATTTGGACATACGGTGTATTTCGTGTGCCGATACTTAGTTTTGTAGTAAATTTTCTGAAAAAAATATTTTAAGGAGGGACACTCCATACATGTAACTAATTATAAAAAATGGGTCAAGTTACTAAGTTGACGAAATTCTCAATGCCTTCAATCATCTTTTTGCATTTATTATGATCTACATCGACTTTACAGCAGCCGTAAGCGACATCTAGGTGCTAACTACTAGAATTAGATACCCTTCCTGCTTAATAGCTTATATAACTTAATTGGTAAAGTGATCGAGCCCCGGTAAGGCGTATCGATGCAAGGTTCAAGTCCTGCTGGGGTGATAACATTGAAATTTGATTGAGTTGATAGAATTAAAATAACATTGAAGTTTCTTTGAACAATTTTTTGATTTAGTCAATATTTTCAGAAATAATCACCCCGAAAGTTAAAAAAATGTGCCCATTCCCCTATAACTTTTGAACCGGAGGCCAATACATATGTAAAAATTTGAGAAGATACATCATTATATACTCGTATTCTTTCAAGAAAATTGTTTTAAACATTATCGGGAAACGCATTTTCGAGATTTACCCAGGCCGTAGGTACAGTCACCAGCAATAGTATCTTCCTACACAAAGGCCGCAAAATATGTGACGCGCTCTTAACTCCCTACAAATAAGAGCGTGTTACATATTTTTGCGGCCTTCGTGTAGGAAGATACTATTCCCGGTGACTGTACGGGACCCTCCATTCTGAGTCACGCACTTTGCCGGCTTTTAATTAATTATGCGTTGCATGATTAGTACGGCTTTTTGTGGGTTTGCATCACCTACGGGCTTGCATAACCTTAGCATAAGGAAAAGCAATATATATTTATATGTTAAGAGTTTTGCGGCATTGAAAAGGTTGTGAAAGGCATCAGGTTAAATGTTAATGCTGTTGTTTTATTGTAATGAGAGGCTATATATCGATAATACTCCTAAAGACCTTTTTTGTAATGTTTTTCAACTTCATTCTTATTCAGTCATCGTATTCAATGACATAGTAAATTCCACGTTTACCTCCTTGCCTAAATCGAACGCTAAAGAATACGGTTAATGGTTTGCCGTGACAGGGGACGGCGTCAGATAGTCCGTCGATTCGATTAACTGATTACCGCCTAATGAAATTGTTGTGGCTGCCAAACTTATACTCACGGAGTGACGTACGTCATGTGATGGCAACTTCACATTCAGTAATCTGCTTCTTCTAATCTCTTATACAATACCTTTTATCATAAGTTTCGATCACGCTGACTCAGCATGGACTGCCGCCATAATGATTTGCATAAAGTCATGGTCAGAATATGAGTAATTTTAACGTCTGTAAACGGCTTAGGCTTATAGATTGGACTAGTGCAATATGGCTCCCAACTTTTCAGGATTCGTTCTGTGCCCTCTTATCTACAATGTAACCTGGGTATCGTGGTACATGTCATATTAATTAAGTACGTTAGTAGCTTTCAGAAACTATCATAATCAACGACTATACTCGTAGACCTAAAATAATATTTCAAAGCTCGCCATACTTCATTACAATGTCGTCGATATTTACTCCGTGGCCATAACCATATTTATTTACCAATTTTAAGATGCCTTCACTTAGTCGAATGGTACGGAGCGCCAAAAGATTTTTTTTCTATGAGCATAGTGAAGTCTACATTCATCAACACAAGGGGCATTCACCAAATGTGCAGCCGTACTTTATAGAGTGAAGAGGATTAATGTTGTAATATTAACTTACTGTTTCTCCTTCCGTTGCTGCCTCTTCTTCTTGAAGGCACGCTTGACGCGCAGCAGCAAAAAGGCGGCTCGGTCGATAGTCAGCACGGACGGCCGCTTGGCGGCGCTGGCCTCGTCCATCTCGCCCTCATCGCATAACTTCAGGCCAAGCCATCGTAGCGACCCCGAGCGCGCACTACCAGGCGCGCATAGGTTCGAAATGGTGGTGGCAACTCACAACGGATTTGTTCATCTAGATTTTACGGTTTGTGGCACTCGAAGTTTTTTCTTCTAGCTGTATGCACTGATTTTTAAGCGCTAATTTTTAACAAAGTTATTCTCTGTTTTAATAGTTAATGTACAAACACACTTTGAGCACGATTTTTATTTAATATATAACATTAATTGACTTGTTCAAAATGGAGGGCACTGGTTAAAAAGGTACCGGCAATAAGACTAACGGCGAAACAATCACGAGGGGCACGGATTTGATAACTAAATTCAGTTTAAATACATTAATCACTGATAAAATCTACTAAAGAAAATATGTATTGACTTAGGGATTTCACTTATTTAAATACTTTCACATTTTTTATTAACACTAGGTTTCACTTGGCAACACTTTCAGCGGAATACCTGTAACAAAATAAATTATGTTATTAGTAAGTATTAAAAATACTTAAATTAGTTATCAGTAAGTTAGGATAACTATAATCAACTTCGTAACGATATTTGAAATATAAAATTAAATACCTACGCATTTTCTCGTTATGTGTGGGTAGGATAAATCGCCAACGACAGGCCCTGCTTATTTAATTACCTGACCACAACTTTCGTCGACATTTACTTTACTATTCGAGTGTATCTATCTATCTATCTATCTATATATATAAAAGAAGAAACTGACTGACTGACTGACTGACTGACTGATTGACTGACTGACACATCAACGCACAGCCCAAACCGCTGGTTCTAGAGATTCCAAATTTGGCACGTAGGTTCCTTATAAGGTCTAGGGATGCACTAAGAAAGGATTTTTCAAAATGTACCTCCTAAGAGGGTAAAATGGAGGTCCAAAGTTTGTATGGCGAATCAAGATTTGTAAGACTATTTTATTCGAAACTTTACAGGAGTATTCCTAACGGTAAATGAGTAAACACGTGTTTCAGGTTTTTTGAAATTCAACCCCTAAGAGGGGCAAATGTGGTCACAAAGTCTGAAAATCAACATGGGTATCGTATCCTTTTTGAGTACTTATAGTAAGCGGGCGAAGCCGCGGGAAAAGGCTAGTATTTCATATATATCTACCTATAAGAAATAATTTATTGGAACAAAACGTAACGTCATGGTACAATTGGAAAAATTCTAACTAAAAACTAAAAATAATATAAATTAAAACTACCTACAAATAATAAATATCTCCTAAGTCCGCTACCGATGGGTAGTGTGCCCAGAAGGTTGGCCGCATTGCCACGTTGAATGGCAATGCTTATTCCCTGACTACTAACTACCTATAATATATGTAGTTCTTGTCCATGTTATATAGTTAGAATTTACAAGTTTTTTATCATTATATTTTAGCAACAAAGTTGGTACAATATACATTAAAATCTACCTATAAAACTAAATAAATCTAAAAACTACAAACTAGGTAAGGTCACCATTTACAAGTAGATCTTATCTAGATCTATACTTTTAAGTCGTAATTTTACGATTCAGCCAAGAACTGAAGGATGGCCAGTAATAGCAATTTACCCTAATATACACATTTTATATATCGTGTTTTACAAGGCTCCGCTTCTAATATGATGATTTTTTACTAACGTCAGCTCCATTTATAAATGTGGATAAACAATTTCTACAGAAGCATCTACATTAAAAAGGACAGTAGAACTCTGTTTCTGGAAACCCTTGAGCTGCACCGCGTGCCTAAACGAATTATAAATTCATAGCGATCCCTCGTAAGAGAAAAGAAATGAACATCATTTTTCTTCATTTCAGTGGAGAAGTGTTTACGTTGCTCGCCTATTCGCCTGCTCGGTGCCAATCCAATAACTTGACGAACGCCGGTCATTAAATTGTGAACTATTTGGACTTTTTTTTTTTTTTTATGAAACTAGTAGCAAACGAGCAGACGAGCCGCCTGATGGGAAGCAGTCAACGTCGCCCATGAACATAAGCAACATCAGGAGCCGCCTATGCGTTGCCGACCCTTGAGAGCCCTGTACGCCCGCTTCTTGAAGAACCCCATGTCAAAGCGCAACATACTTACTCTTAATCATAAGTCACTTGCTCATCCGGTCTTCCGGTGACCGTAGGGCTGGCTCGTTCCTCGCCCAGCGCATCAGTGTCGCCCTCTAGCGAGGCAACGCAGCTAGCCCTATGGGCACCTTGCCAAGTGGCAACGATATAGGGGACTCCTGTATTAGCTTAGGTACCAATAGTTTTTAAGTTAGGTTAGGTTGTAGATTTATGTTTTCGTAATTAATGTTTTTCTTGTCTTAATAAAAATCATGTCACATAAGGTATAGATAAAGTAACCTTCCCAGAGGGCTCGATATTGCATCTTTTCATGTGTCTTTTCTGAACATCTTTGTATCTGAGGAGTTGTCCGCCAAGTTTCCGCTTACCCTCCTCTAGATCACAATAAAAGATGCGTTTCGCCACTATCTCTTCCGCCATACTCGATACGTAACCGCACCACCGAAGCTGCCAACGCATTAGATAAGCCTCTATTCCACCGGCTAAATATCCTACCAAAGGTAACGAAGCATGCCGCATTCGATGACAGTCGCCTTGGCTGCATCAGGACTCAGGAGATAAACTCGATATCAGTATCGGGGGTAAGTGTACTATACAGTCAACGCTAAATATGTGTATACAATTTTGATCCTTATCACAATGGAGTAAGGTGCAGCAGCGTATACATGTTTCTGGTGTTGACTGTATATTTTCCGTAACCAGTTTATTTAGGCCTAGATGACTCAAATTCGCCACTCGCCCGGCACTCGCACTTCCTATAGTATAGTAATATGTACCTACACAAGGCTATGCCACGATGAACAATTAAAAAGGTATAATACGAAAAATTATAAATCTCGTTATAATTCTGTAAATATTTTTCTATTACCTATTTTTTTTATATTGTTGTTTTCGATATTATGTATAGTGGTAGGTATTCAAATCAAATAAATTATTTGATTTTGACTTGTAAACGCAATGTATTGTGTTTTTTTCTATGAAAGTGAAACGACAAAGGCATATGTCGTTTTATGACTTGGATTTATTTAACTCGTCAATTTATATATCTAATACATTAGTTAGTTGGATTCGTACCAGTATGGTCTTTTAAAATTTCCTTCAACATTAAATACTCCTATTGGTTTAGCTTTGACCTAAAAATACCGTTAAAATAACTATTAGAACCAATTATAACCTGCGGAGGTAACACCGCTATGACAAATTCTTTTTAATACAATTGCGTAAATATGTAGTACACGCGAAACTAGTTCATTCGTTTACGTGACTCAAGAAGTGTTTCTCAAATCTACTTAAATGCAATCTTTTTAACAATAGTCTTTATTTACACTGCCCTAAAGTCTATAATCCAAGTTATCCTCTTATAAGAAATAAGTTCCTTTGAACCGGATGCTGTCACTTGCTCCGTACAATCTGTCAGTCGCTGTTTATTTATTGTGGGACTCGTAACCGTGTGGTTACCCTAGCATTTCTTTTGAGGACAGAAACGTGCCTTTTCACACTGACTTATTGTTGCTATGTTAGTAGGGTGACCATTAATTACGAATATAAGTAGTCAATAATATGCAAATGAGAAATACCTAGAACTCAAAAGAGCAATAGCCTAGGTTATGGAGACGGCTGGTAACTAGGTACTTATTAGTGTCCGACCGAAGGTTCGGTTTCGGTTTCGGTTTCGGCCAGTTTTGGCAAAAAAAACGTGTTTCTGCCCAAGGTTCGGTTTCGGCCAAAATACAGCCGAACCTTTCGGCCGCGCCGAAACTTTCAACACACACAGCCATTTTACTCGGAAACTATAAAACGTATCTTAAGGGGCTGACAACAGCTAAATTCCCTCCCTATATTTTTCAGCGCGAGTGAAAGAGATACACTGTGTTACGATTAGTATGGAGTTCATTGCAAATTTTGCAAAATGATGAATTAAAAAATAACTACGCATTAATTGAGAAACATAAAACTACGAAGTTTTTAGTATTAGTGTGGTGGAATTTTGTCCTTATTTACAGACGTATAAGTCAAGAAAGTAAAGACATGGAACTGTTTAAAGCTAATTTTAAGATGTAACTTTGGAATTATTTTCTATCGAGCCGATTTCGTCCAATCGTGTATTGGAATTAACGAAGTTCTTCCAAATATAACGAATATTAACATATTTTTTTTTTCTTTCTCAAAACAAGTAGTTATAGCTAAAAAACTGTTTGGATAAAGTCAATTAGTCATCGGGTTTTGTCAGCCTCTTAATAAAATTGACACATAAGGTGTATATTGTATGCCGCTATTCAGATACGTAGTTAAATTGCAGAAAAAAATATTTTTAGGCGTCCATACATGTAACTAAATTTCAAACATTATTTTAAACCAAATATCGACATGTAATGTAACTGAAATATGTATATTTTAAACATGTCCATCAAAGATTCTGTTTCGGTTTCGGTTTCGACCAAAACTGGATTCAGAGCCGAATCTTCTGTTTCGGTTTCGGCAAAAAAACATGTTTCGGTCGGACACTAGTACTAGCTTTTTTCTATTAACCTGGTAGTGTGTCCACGGCTGGGCAAAGGCCTCCCCTCTTTCCCGCCATGTTTTCCTGTCCATCGCCTACTCCCGCCATTCCTTACTTTACGTGTCCAGATCATGCCGCCACCTCCGTCTGGGTCTTCCTCTGCCTCGATGTTCATCCTGCGGAACCCATTCAGTGACTAGTTTAGCCCAGCGTTCCGGATGCATCCGGGAGAGATACCCTGCCCAGTTCCACTTTAGCTTGGCGGTCTTCACCCCCACATCAACGATACCGGTTCTGGAATGCAGTTCGGTGTTTCTGATGCGGTCAGTTCTGCGTACACCCAGTATACTGCGTTCCATTGCTCTCTGGCAGACCTTGAGTCTGGACTCTTCAGCTTAAGTGTGTGACCATGTTTGGACGCCGTAGGTTAGGATAGGCAAGATACACATGTCGACAAGTTTACGCTTTAACAAGAGTGGAAGGTTGCCCTTCATTAGCGAATTCTATCTACGCATACGGTTAAAAAAATTTAAATTACGTCACAATTTAATCTTACACGAATCTGCTCCAAACTAAGTAAACCTTGTTCTATTTTATGGGCACTATTTATATAAACATAGATATATAAATATTGTAAATTAGTAAGAAAACATCCCTAACCCATGATAAACACTAAAATAAATGCCCTTACCGGAATTCGAACCCAGGACCACTAGCTTCGTAAGGTACTTTAATTAAACAAGTAAGTAATATCGTGTTTTCGTTTCTAATTTTACCAACCGTGGATTGTTAAAAATTATTTTATACTGTAGAAAAAAATAGAGATTATTTGTGGGCAATTATATCGATTTGTCTGAAAATGAATAGTTATATGACAATATGACATTGATTCCGTTTATAGGTAGTTTAACTTTTGGTTTAGTTTAAAGTGAGTTCGATATAATGTCCATACATTAGAGTAGTGGCATTATTTTGTAGGGCATTATCTGAAATATCAATCAGGGTAAATCGTTCCGAGTTGAGACCCTCGCATTTTAAAAGCAGATTTAAAGAGAACAATAAAATAAACCCTATGTTTAATACTCGTAACAGTCGTAAATGTTACTAAAACCTGTAATTTTTATCAAATAGATGATTTTAAATAATTTAATATTTAACAAATTCAACATAATCTGATGTAAAAGTACAGTCAAGGAAAAGAAGTTTCTATAATACGGCGAGTAGTAGTTCAAATGTCCTTTAAGAATAGTTCTCATTGATCGTTGGTATACAATCGTATTCAGTGTGACAGCACAGTCACACGGAAGCAGCTCCATAAATCAACTGTAGGTTTACTCATTCCACTTGCCAAGAGCTTACAACTGATAGGGAAACTAGTATAATGTGATCTCTGAATATCAATAGATCACTTATATATCTGCAATAGCCAAAGAGGGGAGCGAAAATTTATTGTTTCTACAATTTTACATTTTATTTGACTCAGTTATACAACGTTGCATACAATACTTTTTCTACGACTACATACTTATTCAATTCTACATAAAATATAAAATTGTAGAAACAGTAAATTTTCGCTCACCTCTTTGGCTCTTGCTTGCAGATATTTCATCAACAATAATTTAAGTGTCACCTTTTAAAACAATCTATATATATTTTAAGTATACTTACACAAACATACCCAGTTATTATTAAATCAAATTCTTAATCACGCCAAAATTGCTTACGTAAGAGAATAAATCCATGTTCTGACGAATACAACAAAATATAAAGTAAAGTAAAGAATTATCTAATTATACGCCTACCTACCATACTTTTACGAATTCCTTTTTATTGAGACATTTCAAACGACTCGTTCTCGTTTATTTGAACTGAATTTTACTACGAGTATTATCTTTAACGTAAACATTAACTATATTATTTAGAAACGACGTAGATTTTTAACGTTTAAAGGTCAAAGCAAATGCGTGTGAGATGAAAATACTTTAAGTACATAGTTGGTTGGTTGGTTGGTTGGTTTCGTCAGCTCGGTAACTGAACCCATAGCTTAATTGGTAAAGCGATATCGAGCCCCGGTAAGGCGTATCGATGTTGGTTCAATTCCAACTGGGTTGATTATTTTTTCAATGTTTTCAATGTTTGTATTTGATTGAATAACATACTAATGTATGAGTGGAATACCCACTTAAAAAAAAAAATGTAAAATAATTATGAGTTGATAGCAGGCGCCATCTGTTATTTCCGTTGTGACACTTGTAAAAGGGTCGGCGGGAAGGGTATCTAACTCTAGTGGTTGGCACCTAGATGTCGCTTACGGCTGCTATAAAGTCGATGTAAAAATAAATGCAAAAAGATGATTGAAGGCATTGAGAATTTCGTCAGCTCGGTAACTGAACCCATAGCTTAATTGGTAAAGCGATATCGAGCCCCGGTAAGGCGTATCGATGTTGGTTCAAGTCCAACTGGGTTGATTATTTTTTCAATGTTTTCAATGTTTGTATTTGATTGAATAACATACTAATGTATGAGTGGAATACCCACTTTAAAAAAAAAATGTAAAATAATTATGAGTTGATAGCAGGCGCCATCTGTTATTTCCGTTGTGACACTTGTAAAAGGGTCGGCGGGAAGGGTATCTAACTCTAGTGGTTGGCACCTAGATGTCGCTTACGGCTGCTATAAAGTCGATGTAAAAATAAATGCAAAAAGATGATTGAAGGCATTGAGAATTTCGTCAGCTCGGTACCTGAACCCATAGCTTAATTGGTAAAGCGATATCGAGCCCCGGTAAGGCGTATCGATGTTGGTTCAAGTCCAACTGGGTTGATTATTTTTTCAATGTTTTCAATGTTTGTATTTGATTGAATAACATACTAATGTATGAGTGGAATACCCACTTTAAAAAAAAAAGTAAAATAATTATGAGTTGATAGCAGGCGCCATCTGTTATTTCCGTTGTGACACTTGTAAAAGGGTCGGCGGGAAGGGTATCTAACTCTAGTGGTTGGCACCTAGATGTCGCTTACGGCTGCTATAAAGTCGATGTAAAAATAAATGCAAAAAGATGATTGAAGGCATTGAGAATTTCGTCAGCTCGGTAACTGAACCCATAGCTTAATTGGTAAAGCGATATCGAGCCCCGGTAAGGCGTATCGATGTTGGTTCAAGTCCAACTGGGTTGATTATTTTTTCAATATTTTCAATGTTTGTATTTGATTGAATAACATACATAGTTGGATTTAAATCCAATAATCGGGGAATCATCTCCATACATTGCCTTACAAAAGATGGTGTAGAAAATGGTTTAATGGGTATTGGTAGGCTTCTAACCTTAATAACCGAATTTTGGCACCTTTAAACCAAGATGGCGGTCAACGCTCCGGCCTTTCAAGGTCTAAAAGCTAGATTTTTAATGACCAACTTGTAGACTACCAATAACTATTGAAACATTTTCTACGCCACCTTTTGTAAGGCAAAATGCTCCAATGACTGATCTATTTGTCTAGTAACGCCTGCCCTATATACAGTAAGAGTATGTCATGTCAAGTTGTTATTACACGTGTTTCGATATTTCAACTATCTTGGCAGCTTCGATAAATATAAAAACGACGGTCCATGAAAACACTACATCATGGTCACCCTTACTTAGATACGTCAAGCGACAGGCCTGTTATCATCCCGACACCGGCTTATCGCGGCTCGTGTTCGGGCAGGAGATGTCAAAAATATACATTGCGTTTTTCGCCTTATTACAATGGAATAAAGTCTAAAATCGTAGAGATGTGTCAGCTGTACCTCTTCAAATCATATGTAAAATTGTAGTTCATAATGTCACGACCTTTTGAGTTTAGTAGCTCGAACAATCATAAAATTGATGTTATTTTTTGGGGATATATTTGTGGAATTTTTTAAAATACATAAAGGCAGGAGATGCAACTAGTGTTTGAATTAGAATTTAAGGAGAGACATTAATGTATTCTACTGATTCCACAAATTCCCATTTTAGGATAAAAATCTCCATATATTCTGAAATGATATCTTATTTACATTTACAATTGGGTACGTTAAGTTTTGAAGCATTTCGTTACTGAATAAACTGATTGACTCGCCACAAAAGTGTAAACAGCCACTCGGCCACTGGTCTCGGTCGAGTGGCATATTAATATCTCGCCATTGTACTCAGTAGGTGTAATCAAGCCATTAGACTAGAATGCCTAGAATTTTTACCATCGGCATCAAACTGAATTTGATTTCGACATAATAATAATTTCACATGCCGAATTTTAGCGGCAGCACTTACACCACATCAGGTGCCGGATTCTAATATAAAAATACATTAACAATACAATAAAAATACAACCTATCTCAAACATAACTCCAACACACAACAAACATTCAACCAATATTGAAGTTGTATTGGAGTTGCGTTGAAATATTTCTCAAGCAAATTCTAATATTTCTGATTCAGATGTTTATGCCGTAGCTGTGTTGCGTTGTTAATGCATTAGAGGTGTATTGAAGTTGGATCGTGTCTATACATGTTTTAAAGTTAGAATACGGCCCCTAGGCTACCTCACTATTACATATGTACATATTAGTAGATAGGTACAATCCGCAGAAGTATTCTCCTAACAATACAGTCATCCCAAGATCTTTTTGAACACAAATACTCAAATACTCAGCTACCTCCTGGTAGACTATTATTTAATAAACATTACCAACAATAATTATCCACGCAGATCGTAATCAGGCGAGACACGGTCACACGTAGTATATGGACGGCGTAGTATATAGTCTATAGACTGTGTAAATTAAACGGCGTTACTGTTTAGACAGATAGATACCTCCTAAATACATGGATAACTAATTTAATCCTTGTTGAAATAGGTGAATCTCTTTCGTCGGGACAAAAGCAAAACCAACTATTTGCTAATAAAATTAAATCCAAAAAGTCGTTTCTGCCTTTAGGGTCAAAGGCAAAACCGACTATCTGCTAATAAAATTAAATCCAAAAAGTCGTTTCTGCCTTAAGGGTCAAAGGCAAAACCGACTATCTGCTAACCAAATCAAATCCAAATAGTCGGTTCTGCCTTTAACCCGACGTATGATCCTATTAATCAAGGTATAAGAAATTGAGGTATATCACTCCCTATACGTCACAGGCACCACTTTTATTCTCAAACATTTTGGGGTAATGTTAACTAACTCAGTGCAGGTACCGTAATCTAATTTTAAAATACATAAACAATACATTTGAAACATAACTATCTCTAACTTAACTCCTACACACAATAAATAATCGACCAATCTCTAACTCTAAGGGTATCTAACTCTAGTGGTTGGCACCTAGATGTCGCTTACGGCTGCTATAAAGTCGATGTAAAAATAAATGCAAAAAGATGATTGAAGGCATTGAGAATTTCGTCAGCTCGGTAACTGAACCCATAGCTTAATTGGTAAAGCGATATCGAGCCCCGGTAAGGCGTATCGATGTTGGTTCAAGTCCAACTGGGTTGATTATTTTTTCAATGTTTTCAATGTTTGTATTTGATTGAATAACATACTAATGTATGAGTGGAATACCCACTTTAAAACATGTAAAAAAATAATAATTATAAGTTGATAGCAGGCGCCATCTGTTATTTCCGTTGTGACACTTGTAAAAGGGTCGGCGGGAAGGGTATCTAACTCTAGTGGTTGGCACCTAGATGTCGCTTACGGCTGCTATAAAGTCGATGTAAAAATAAATGCAAAAAGATGATTGAAGGCATTGAGAATTTCGTCAGCTCGGTAACTGAACCCATAGCTTAATTGGTAAAGCGATATCGAGCCCCGGTAAGGCGTATCGATGTTGGTTCAAGTCCAACTGGGTTGATTATTTTTTCAATGTTTTCAATGTTTGTATTTGATTGAATCGACCAATATTGAAATTGTATTGGAGATACATCGGAATAATTTTGAAGCAAATTCTGACATTTCTAATTCTGATGATTAGGCCCTAGCTGTATTGCGTAGCTGCATTAGAGTTGTATTGACGTTAGATCGTGTCTTAACGTGTTTTAAAGTTAGAATACGGCCTTAGGACCGGGTTAAGGTTCACTAGAGTTTCAGAATACGCAGAATCAACATCCAATAATTTAGTTTTAACTGACCCAAAATATATTATAAAGTTTGAGAGTCAAAAAGGCGTCTGTGATGAAGGGAGTGCTATACCTCGTTTTCTTAAATCATGCCATGAATAAATAAATAATAACAGATATTATGAAATACGTACTATTAAATAAACCGGCCAAAAATGATCTATGAAAATATGAATATGTTGACAAAT